>JAHFWJ010000431.1:1200000-1800000 GCA_028555115.1 Himalopsyche japonica
TGCTATTCTTCAGCATAATTTCCCCATTCGCTTTACACCCAAAAATTTCACTTACCTAGAAACTGTTTCCAAGTTTGTCATTTTATCATTTGAAGTTTTACGGTCAAATGAAATTATATCGTCCGTTTTTCGTAATTGATAATAATACTAAAAAATATTTGGGAGTCATATTTAAATCATTGATACCAATCACACCAAAGAAAGAATTACTTACTCCTATATTCTGCTGTATAAAATATATCAAATAATATATTATTTAAAAAACATTATGTGTAAATTGTTTACTTGCGTGTTGTGTACCTATACTGTTTGAGGCACAATCATTACTGAGATTATAATATTGGAACAAATACTTACTTTAATATGTTTTTATTTCATTTTGTAGCAGTATTTTGAATTTCTGATAATTATTTTTATCTTGGTGTATTTTAATAATTATATTGTCTTCATGCTGGATAAGTTTCTTTTGAGAATTGTTCAACTTAACCGTAAGTTACTTTCACTAAATTCACAGTCAACAATATTTAAAATGTCAATCGTTTGTATTTTAAAAAAATGTTAAAAAACTTGTCCGTCATACATTTAAAAAAATGTCAATAGATGGCCAATATTTACCGAAATGTCACTTAAGAAAATTTCTTACTATGTACATTTTATCAAATCTCTAAAGTCGGCCTTGCTATGAGATAAAGGAATTTGTTAACACGCTTATAGCAGTCATCCAGTTAAATAATGATTATTTTTTTGCATACTACACCAAATAATAAATGTATGGTGACCATTGTTTCTTTATACACCAAGATTTCACAGTAAAAAAAGATATATAACATTATTGATGTATAAAGTGATTTGGTTATTCGATTATTTGTATACCAAACTAATTTTTTTTATCGATTTCATGCCAGAGGCGATTAAAAACAACCAATTCAATTTATAGTTTATTTTAATGGAAATAAACAGCTCATTACATTTTTGGGATAGACAGCTTATAGTTGAATGGGAGATTGTATTGAGTTCATACTACTTTTTAATTATATCTACAGATATTTAATTTTGTACGGTGATTTTAAAAAATTTAATGCTCTGGTATCTGTCGATAATAACCAAATTATTATTTAAAACTTTTTTAATATATTTACTCTATTTTATCCGTCCATTTTTTTATAATTTTTTATTAATTTATAAAATATAATCTTAGAATTAATTCATGTTATGTTATATATAAAACGCCCAATTCCTTATGTTTAACATCGAAACAATATCCTAAAACAATCTTTTAATAAACATATTATTTTAACATTTTATATTTCAAAAATCTTTTTAATAACACAACTAAAAAAAATTAGCATGGAATTGGTTGGACTTTTAACATGCTATCATATACAATGATAGCTAAAACTTATGAAATGGCGTTTATTTAGTTAGTTTAATAATTATATTTTTTTTTACCAAAGAATGTGTTGTACGTAATACTGAATAGTATGTTTATTTATGAAATGTTGCTAGAAAACATTTCCCAAATGTCTGTAATATTTGAAGGTATCGGATTGTGTAAAAAAATAGTAATATTCTGTGGTAACTTAAGACTCCTGGAATAGCTTTGAATTATAGGAACAGGGAAATGTACAAATAAATTTTAAATATCATCATTTAAAGTCAGTTCTTATATTGGAATTGTTATAAAGACATTATTTAATTTTTTTAGTCAAGTAAAGAATATAAAAATTCAATGATAAAATATTAAATTTTGATGACAATTAGTTAGTTTACTTCTGTAAATTTACAATCAAAAACAAATATTTTTTTTTAGAACAGTATACAAAACAATGCCATCTATATATAACACCAACAACTTTTGCAAAATAATTTGACACTTCAGATTCTGTTTCATATAAATACAGTGGAAATGATGTTTTGAGCAATACTTATCCATATTTGTTGCTAAATTTATAATATTAAAAGGTACATTTCACTGCAGAAGATGTTTTGTGACTGTTTTGTAACTTCCGACATAGAATAAATATACCATAAAAATGCTGTACTTACTTGTTAATTGATGTGATGAAATATTGTTTATATTTACTTTTGTTTTAATAAAATCGAATAGTTTTAAAAATGAACAAAAATTAAGTAATCAACTGAATATTTTAAGGAATCCTATAACTGCAGCATTTATCTATTGTTTCCAATTTATATAAATAGTTTTCAAACCATTTAATTGTTTGTATACATAAATAATAAAGATTTCTTATTGAAGATTTTTTGAAGCCAGCACTTAAAACGTTAAATGTATTGAATTATTCCAAAATAAGTTCTCATAAACTTTGAAACAAAAACATATTACATATCTTATCCCAACATGAAACACACTTAGCCAAAGTAAATGAAATCAGAGAATGATATCCACTTTTAAAAAAACCGTATGGAACGAAAGGAATTAATTTATTCTTTAAATCGAGCTTAAGCATTTTAAAAAACTATTTTTTAAGTCACTCTCCCTAGTGATTCTTTTATACTCAATATTTTCTATTATTCATTATTATTACGATTATGTGTTGTAGACATGTAAAATTGTTTTAATTTTAATTATTTTTTGTAATAATTAAGTATAAATATATATATATTTAGGATGATAAATAAATTTATCAATTATTAATTATTATTATTCTAAAGATAATGTTATTAGAAGTAAGGGATAAAAAACAATTTAAAAGAATATAAGGGTATCTATTGTACCTATCTCACCAATTATTATAATGAATAATGAAAATCACACAAATAAAGAAAAATAAAAATATCAAAATTGTTTTTTCATTTTTTTATAACCTTCACCTCCATTATAAGTTTTAACATGGATACAATAAACATTAATAATGAATTCATTGCCGTTGTCAGCAAAAATAATCAATGAATTGAATTTATAAATATTCCTATACAATTGGTCAAGCTTAAAACAAACCTATGGTGCTAATTTCATGTCCAGTAGTGTCTGAACACTAACTGACTCTTGAGTGATAGAATGATTGAATATGCGAAAAGGCAAAACCCAGGTCGATAAGCATTAAAAAATGGGTTTTTTTATTATTTAAAATATCATGCTTTTTGAATGAACACGAATCTTCTTCGTTCAATTTATGAAAAATGTTTCTTTTATACAAAAAAGGGTGAAGTATGTTGACAGGAAAAATGAAACTACGCCTTAAAACTTACAATATTCTTTATTGAAATTTGTTATAAATACAAACGATTCATTAATAATAATCAGTATGGTAGAAAATTCATTACACAGTTCCAGTCATTCAATAATTTAAGGACAACACAATACACTTCACTATCAAGTGAAAATTTTTTCACATTGAACAAAATAAAATAATTTATGATAGCATGGATACCTCCGATGTTCATCAAGTTTGAGAAAATCTATTCCCGTATAATCTAGACTGAAAATATCTGTTCATATTCTGATTGCCGTATCAATAGGGAGTCGCTGATTTCTATAAAAATAAATAAATGAATTTATGTAGCAAATGAATAAGCTCTTAAAATTTTAGCGCTGAACGCAAATCATTTGAATTGCATGTACTGCATTTCATATTGACATGTTATCAAAAGCAGAAAGCGATAATCAGCTAAAGGAAATAACACACCATAACCCAATTGAACTGGGTTTATTGGCTCTAGTTATATTTTACAATCGAAGACCTAACCTAAGTTTTAGTGATGCAATATAAAAAAAAAATATATTTTTTACAGTAAGGAATATTTTGATATCTTTTAACATGTTAGACACAGAATAAACACAAAGCACATACACATGTAGATATATTTAGAGACGCTGATTAAAAAATTATTCAAGGTTTTGTATGGTTCTAAATATTGCCAAGTATTACAGCCATCTTATGAATGTGTATTATTATGATGTGCTACACATATATGTGTTTACACACCACGCATTTCTATAACAGTTTATATCAATCAATATGTTTATGTAAACATCATATTTTCGATGAATTCAATGGTAAAAGTCTTGACTTTATTTTTAATGTTTGGCTAGATTTTTCTCAACGCAAAACACGTCACAAATACTTAAACACTAAAAGGAATATAAAAGATATATAAATTATAATTTATACTAAACAAGTTATATTCGAAAATGATTATAATATTATGATGTGCTACGAGTATATGTGTTTTTATGTGCTTGGCATATATTCCACGTTCAACGTGTTAAATATTTCTTATGAATCAAAAATTATCAACCAATCAAGTGAATTTATGAATGAGATGTCTCAATTTTTGAGCAATAAACGTTTCATAAGCTATATGAAATTGATTACACTCAAAAGATGTAAAACTAAAATGACTTATACGGCATTTACAGCGCAAACATAGACAGGTTTTATCAGAAGATAGAAACGCGCAAACTCACACAACTTAAACAACTAAAATTAACATAATTTTTTGATTGAATAATTTAGCAACACGCCATCCATTATCAATGAATCTGTCATTATTATAATAAAATTAATATTTTAAACAAAAACAACAAAAAAGATATCATAAAAGTATAATCCCATTGGGTGAATATAATATGCAGTGTATCCATTGGATAAAAGTATATTTACAAATTTTCATCAATATCAATCGATATTTACTTACAATACGTAAAATAATATAAACTTATATAATATAATTAACTTACTATGAAAAGTAGACCTGAATTAATGATTAATTAATATTATTCGAAAGCTCTTGGGCGTGGAAGCGATTAAAATTTATTTCAAAGTTTCAATAGCAAATTAGAAAAAAAAAACAATAAAATAATATTATATTAACTAAAACAGTCTGAAGAATAGATACGTAAACATTTCGATTATTTGTCACAGCCAGGTATTACTGGTTTTACATACATTTATTCAAAGATCGGAGACATAAAAAAATAATAACTAATATTCTATTTTATTATTACAGAAGAAAATTAAAAAGAAATATAAAGTAGAAAGAAAAGTAGCAAACATAAAGTGAATGAGACGTCTAAAAACAAAACAGATATATTGATTGAATTGGTATTTACTTGGTAGACTCCATGACACTGAAAAAATAGCAATGTATTTAGGTTCTACAAAATTTATAAGATATATAATTGATAGCTATTTCGGCTCACGCCCTCATCAGAACTATGTTTATCATGACAAATCAGTTTGTGTGTGATCTCTATAAAAGTATTTGCTTTTAGACACGTCACGTCGAAGTAAAATAATTAAAATAAAAACACAAAAGCTCTCTGCAACTAAACCTAGATATTTAAATATAGAAATTGATAAAAAAATATATCAAATAATTTTTATAATTTTAATTTATCCGTCAGTTTTAGTATTTAAAACTATCAATGTTATTGATAGGCAATAATTTATATACATTTTTTTTTTTTTACTGAGAACAGAAGAATCATTTATTGAGGTGGTCAACACAAAACACAAAAAAAAATTGAATCATAATACATATATAACATTGTCGCATAGCTATTTAATATAATTTTCATATACAGTCGTACCCTGGCAATACTGATGCAAAGTGTGTTTAAATAAATTTGCAATAGGTTCATTGTTCCAGAGGATGAGAATGGCATTAGCGGCTGTAAAAATGGTCGTACCAATAACCCTCGCCTTGTCTTATCTCTCTTCTATCCCAAAAATGAAATGATTAAATTCGATTATTTTATGCTCTAAAATGAAAATTTACTCAAGATTTATTTATTTTATTTTTGGTATGTGGAACAGATCATTTTTATAATTCCTTTTAAAGTTTGATCGACAAACGCGTTTGCAGAATGAAATATATTTGCAATCTGAGGTTCGACTGCATATACATTGATAATAGTTTTATTATCAGGATTTGGTCGATTCATTGGTTAATGCCAAATAAAATGTAAGTTTGAAAATTCAAAGAACATGGATTATTGTGTTACATCTCAAAATTTCAGTACCATAAGACAATTTATTGTTTGGTGAATGTATTTAATTCCATTGTTCAGTAAATATTAAAGAAATGTCCAGTAATGGTCAGTAATATGTCAATACAGTCAGTATTCAATGTGGTGGGATGCAAATGTTCAGTTGTTAAACTTACTAGTGAGATATTAAAATAAACGGCTGTTTCGTGAATTTATTACTGAGCCATTGAATACAGACAATATTATAAGATTTAGGATTTAAAATTTTTATCAATTGACTGTTGAAAGAAATTAAATGTTTTTTATGCTATCCTGTAATATTGCAGTTTATGGATGCACAAGCATTCAACTTTACGTTGAAAATTTAGAGTTATGTAAAAAGGTTACATAGACATAGTTGTATTAATATAGCTACAAATAATTGATTTGATGTTCAAAATAAATTTGATGTAGTTAAAAAATGATTTAAATTGTCATTTACATTTTGAGATCTTACACAATGTTGTCATTTTTAGTTACATTGCATAAAAATAAACAGATATATGTTCGCTTTGCTATGTTAGTTGAATTATCTTCAATAAACCTGAAAGCGAGACCTCAAAGCAGAATTGAAAGCAGTAACAAAATCATTCATGGGAAGTCGACGCTACAGGGTATGGTGGAGGCTTTTCGACATTATTTATGTCGACAATAAGACCGCGCTTAATTCTCATTAAACCCTCCCTATACACCAAAAAGTTTGTATTCTTCGTATATATTCCAGGTTTTTTCAAAGTTATCTCAACAACAAACGTAGAGTTATTTTCAACAGGCAAGGTACAGCGGTCGGAAATATTTAAAATTACACCAGTTCTTTCGGGTAATATACCGTCAAAATCTACAACGAAATCACCGATCCGGACTGACAGACTCTCTTCATATTTGCCGGCAAATTTTGAAAACAGTAAATTACTCCGGGGTTCGATTTCTATTGAGGAAATTGGCATGACCATAGAAGGTCCGAGATATCTGAATTCTTCTCTGATTGTCATCGGTGGACTTCGAACGACTACGTGACTGGGTTGATCTTCGTTTAGTCCACCTCTCGTGGGAATATCACACGGTGAAGTGTCATGAAAATCAATGCCTTCTAATTCTTTAAGATCGATGACTTCTGGAAATTCACTAATTAAATGTACAATCTGATCTTGCGTCAGAAAGCTGAATCTAAGCAATTTGTCGATTCCATTATGTATTAAAAATTCTTTGAGAGTCGACTGGGCTATGTGACAAGCATTTTTAGCCCAAATTAGTACAGCTTTAATTAAATCATGTTCAGGGCAAAAATAAATGTCTTTCAATAAAATTAGCTTAATAGAATCAGCGGTGAGTTGATTAAATAGGTCACTATTAATTAGCTGATAAGGATTGTTTTGTATATAAGCCAAACAAATAACAGAAACTTCTTTCACATTATACATTGCGGCATGATTTAAAATGGCTACTATTTCGTCCACCCCTCTGTGCTCAACAATAAATTCGTTTTGAATACACTCTGAACATAATTTATTTAATTCTGGGATATTATAAAAGTCCGCGGCAGCCATCACTTCGCAGCATTCTTGAATATTATTAACGTCGAGTGTACCCGTGTAAGCAAACCAAACCAAGGATTTAATAACCTCGTACGGGAAATCAGTGATTCGCAATTTATTTCCTTGTGCCCATTTGATAGCCGATTCCCAGACATTGCTAGTCTTTGCCAATATGCATCGATGCAAGCTTAATATTTTGATCTCAGATGTGTCCTTGGTTAGAGTTTCGATATCTATATCGGAGTACAGTCCTGTGTTAAGAAGGCTTATGGTTCTCGTAGGTATTGTATCGCCGTACAGTTCAGTGTCCGAATGACTTTCAAATTCCATTTTTTCTAGTCGTTATTTATTTGATGATGGAGGCAGCCGCTGTATTGAAAATAGACAGTTAGTACACATAACACATTAAAAAATAGTATTGAAATCGCTATTCATGAGAAAAAATATCTACCACTTCGTGATAAAAAGGTGTGATATTTTAAATAAAACTGGATGAGTTGATAATGCTCACGTTGAGTGAAATCGGTCCTGATCATAAAATATATTGTAGAAATAGTGATAAAAAAGGTGTTATTTAATATTCTAAATCGATTTTTCGCCACTTGCGTAATTAGGAATATTTGTATTGCTAAGTGTAGTTTATTGAGAATGGAATAAATCAGAGGAATAACGCATAATTTGGCGAGAATTTTTAGGTAAGAAATGTCATCATAGGGTGCTCAAATTACCTTAAGGCCCTGCTGTCTGTCGCATAGCATTGAAAAAGACAAAAGGATATCACGCATAATTGTAATAATGGCAATAACAGCACAATTTCAATGTAAATTTACAGATTTCATTGAATATAAATAGTAAAATACCTAGACTAGATGTTATGAAGTCCCAGCGTTCAATCGATGTATGGATAGCTTCACATGTTTCGCTGAAATGTTACACGCAAATTAAGAATTAGTTAAAGTGAACAAAACAGTAAAGGTCATCAACAAAATTGGCATGTTCTATACTGTCAACATAATTAATATAGTTAAATTCAAAAAGTATACTGTTAACAAAACCTTAACATAACTTATTCAACTGTAATATATTTATTATTTTACAAAAATAATTAAAGCTGTAGGCTTTGTTTATTATGATATTAATGGAAATAAACCTTTGGTCATTAGTTGTCTTTTGGCTATGATTGGCTATGATTCTATTGTTGACAAGACTAGTTGTGTCGTTTAAATGTCACGTAAGGATTAATATCAACTCCTGGAGACGATTTAATAGCCAGTTGTAATCAGTCAAATATAATATACAGTATTTGAGGTTAGCTATTCTAATATATTTTTTGAAATCGACCTGAGCGGATTGACATTGGCAGATTGACAGTAAACAGCAGAATCTTGTCCCGTATAATTGAGAAAAATTTGATACACTTTCAGACTTCTGTATTTACTCCAGAATAAAATGGTCTGCGATAGAAAATATGTAAAAATATTATTTTAGACTGTAGTCCAAATCAACAGTTCTGCAACTGTCAAAACTTATTTATAGTGAACAAATGTGATAATCATAATTTAAAATAAGCATCATTAATGTCAGTGACAAACAAAGCTAAATGGCATCATCGACAAGATTCCATCAAATTAAGTAGCAGATACGACGCCACATCGCACCTTATACATAGATTATTCGATCATAATATTTTGATAAATCTAGCGGAACTCATCGGTAATCCCGTCAAATATGTGCAATATCGTATAGTACGAATTTTTAATTCATAATTTTACACTAGGAGCGTGGCGATCAACATCATGTGACCGAATTTAGTTCCGAAAATCGCCATGTATTTTCGATTGGAATAGGCTACCTGAGAGTGTTCGTCGACGGTGGTAGCCGTTAGTATCATGGTGTATTTCTAATTAAAAAAAACACTTACATTTATAGGATCTATAGGTATTTTGAAGACTCTCTAACATTTTTAACGTACAACTTTGTACTGAGAAAAGACAAAATGCCACGAGATGTCTCACTTTTTCTAGCTTTTGGTATGTTCTTTTATTCGTGCGAACGTAGATTGTTACGATTGGCTTATGCGTGGCATGCTATATTTATTTCCTATGTTCACATCAATGGAAGTGGGCTTGATTTGTAGTCTTTAGAAAATACATTTTTAGTATAAATGAGTCGTAAAAATTTCTCTTGTGATGAATAATCTTAGAATGTTAAACCAGATTACTTTTTTAGTGATAAAAAATAGATCTAGGTGACAGAGAATGTAAGAATCGCCATTTATTTATTGATATTCTTATTCATCACGATGTATATAGCTGTGAATTGGGATATTTTTTTCATGGTAAGTATTTTTCTCACAAAACATTGTATTAGTAGTATAAAACATAATGTGTCTATGTAGCAACTATAAAAGTTTATTATTTCATGTTATTGAATGATTCGTTTGAATTTGTGCAATACCTTAACAATCTACTAGTATAGAGGGTTATGGCAATACTTGTAATAAACGAGAAATAATGTGGCAACATAAAAAAACGTTTTCGACTGAAAAATATTCAAAATTTATCGATAAACAAACGTTTCAAGACACAAAAAAAATATAAAGGAATATCTACTTATATAATAACTTGTGTTATCTATAGAATTAACAATTATTATTATGTTAAAATCATTATTTTTAAATTTGATTGTTTTGTTTGTATTCCTCCCCTCTTATACGTAGATTTAGCGGACGTCATTAATCACACTTATATAATTTTGTCAAAAAATCAACCCTCCCTCTCTCCCGATAGACTCAAAATATTTAATAGGGTTGACTTTTATGCTATAAATCGTAAAAAATCAATGATTTGACTATATATTGACAGGCAAGCGAATATATCCTATACGAATGCATCAGCGAATACTATATTTTTGGTTATTAAATTACTGTAACAATAAAAATATATTGTGTCATCTTAACTCGCTGCTTACGGTGTGCACAAGTTTGTGCGTTTCAGCTTTCATATATAAAAAAACGCATGTCAAACTTTTTATTTTTTGTTGTGTTTACTTTAGTGTGTAGTTGGAAGACGTAGCCAAATGTAAATCTTCGATTATGAATCCTTTGGTGATTCAACAAGACTGATGATATTCGTAAAGTCACACAAGATCAAGTAGGTAGTGCAGCGCTTGTTAAACCGTTTTACATAACTTACGAGCGTTATTGTATAATATTACATGTGTAATATTACAAGTGTTTTCTTTAATTTAATTCTTTATTATTCTGAATAGTTTGTGATTTGTGAACTGTTACTATTTATTTTTGAGACATTAGAGATTTTTTAGCCGCGTTAGTGTAAATATTACAGTGTGTATTTGAATTTATTTACTATTTAGAGTGTTGTGACGCTTTTGCGATTTATTTTTTTAGTTTTTGTGACTTATTTTTTCGTGTAAATTTTTTATCAATTTCAACTCAAAACCAAATCGAATATTAAAAATTCAAAATATAATTGATAACTTCACAAAATAGTTCCAGTCAAATTTACTTTCTTGTAATAATCTCGTGTATGTTATGGCTTGAAACCTAATCTCAGATTGCACCATGTTCCGTGTGGGACATCTGTTACGATTATTTTAAATGTTTAAAAATACATTCAACAAATATTATTTACGATGTCGACTGAAAGCGATTGATGGAATTTCAATATCAAATTTCAATTGAATTTGCTGCTTGCCTTGGGGTAAGTGTTTTCCTATAATTAATAACTTTGGTATATACTGTTTGTGCTAACTGTTTATTTTACGTCAGTTCTGTTGCATCCGTGTGATAGAATATCTGAAAATTCCTAAAGGCGAAACTCGGGTCGTTAGTGACAATACATGTGGAATCATACAAAGTTGTAAAAATTCAAATTCGACAAATATTGATTTTATCGAAAGAAAAAATGGTTATGGATCACCAAGTCTAAGATGTTTATGATGGAGTTTTACTGTATATTATGAAAAAAGTTGAGTCACATCATCTGGGTATATATTTTCCATTATATATTATCATGTTTATTTAAACAAAAATCGTTTTACACATTTGAAGGCTCCCCACAGTTTGAAGTATTTTGAAGTATATTTTCATAATTTAGGTGAATTAATTATAATAAGTGCAGAGCTCTCTTCCTTTGTCTCGATTATTTATCACCAGCAGTAAGTTAGATTTTAAAAAAAATATAGCTGGAAGCTATGTGTTAATCTTTCCACTGTGACAATAAATGTCAGGTTTCTTCTAATCTATTCATATATATAAATTTAATTAATATTTTTTTCTCAAGCCATCACAATATTTTGACTTTAGACTTTCCTTAAAATAAATTTTTGATGCCTTTAATACGATTGTAGAAATAAATCTGTATATTAAACAAAGGAGCGATCTCTAAAAAAACTATATGAATTATTTATAAATATTTTTAATTACTCTTGAATGAATATGGTCACTACATAGCTCAATAGTGATGTAAGTTTGGTTAGTGTGAAAGCCAGATGCTATCAATTACCATATTCCAAGGGTTCACTCCCAGACTTCATGTAGATTCATCAGAGCTGTAGAGTCGCCGTGTTTTGACCAGAGTCCGGCATTAAAACATTAAACCGGCATTGATTTTTCTTTTATAACTTGAATAGCTCCAGCCTAGTGTCAAGTCATTGAAATGTACTTTATAAAATATATTTTTTTCAATATTATTAAATTGGGGGTTTTTTTTAACTGTTGGCATTTACTATGACACTTCTTAATTATTCATCCATTACTTAAATGGCAACTTTAATTATGTATCATTATTTGTGTAGCACAATAGTTGATTTACCTGGTACAGAATGGAAACAGTTACACACAGTATATTTTATCCTCATCAAAAGTATATCCACAATTTAGGCATAAATAAAGCACATTATATTTTCTAAAGCAAGTCATTTTATTAATCAAATGCAATAACTATATAATCTTACAATATTGCGCTGCTAACATATCAACATAAAATTATTTAATTCATATTAGACTCAATAATGACAAATATATGTTTGAGTTAAGAAGCTTCGACATGTATAATAATATTGATTAGTTTACATAGGCTTACTTTATTCCTCTCAGTCCAATTTCAACAAAATGGATATCAATTCAACAATCGTGTTCAAATTTCACTGCAAACATGGCTAGAAAAGCATATAATTTACATAACCGTTGTCAATAATAGGCATGAATAAGTTTATAGCTAGTAAATAATTCCATACTTTAATAACACTTATTAATATATTACCTTTAATTTCTAACGATAGTTTGCTTAGTGTCACCAAACCGCTCAAAGTTTCTTACAAACAAAATTGGTGAAATGAAGTTTCTTTTTGTCTGTACTGTTTTTAATTTTAGAAAACTCAGGTTTATTTTACAGCAGTATTTAACCTTTAAAAAAGTGTGCTCGTATATGTAAGACAGCGCAATTTTTGTTTGAATGAGTATAGTCGTACATATACGACAATACATTTCTATGGGTGAATGGTGTATTTATCCTTCAAGTATGAATTATAATACCATCTATGGAGAACCAGGTGTATTATTTTACCATTTCAGAAAAGTGTAATATTTTTTTTACTATTTCCATGTTCTCATATGATGATTTGATAACAAAAAATGTATTCATTTTCCATGTCAAAAAAACTCACTTCCCATAGCTTTCACAATATTAATTATTCGACTCCCGGAAGAGTTAACATGTGCTCTATGAAAATACAATACTCAATAGTGTGAAAAAAAAGGACTTAGTAAGAATCATTCATTTTTTTATAAGAACAACAGTATTTTATAGTTAATTAAACACTTTGAGCAGTGTAACACAAGCTACCCCCTTGCACTGACAATATTAATGTGAACATTATATAGTATGTCCATAAATATCTCATCTTTTACTGAAAAATATTCTTTTTCCTAAATATTGCTATTTATATCATAGTATTTACGAATATTCAATAAGGCTTCAATAATAAACACATATAATTTATATATTCCAAGTAAATACAAAATAAATTATAAATAAATAATTTAATTGCCGAGGAATAGTTCTAGCATATTAATTATATAAGCAAGTCATTTTATCCCTACCCACTGATAACATCTCGACTGTTGAGATGTCTGATTAAAATTAGTTGATAATTTATACTACAACTGATGAGAGTATTAACAATGTTCAATCTTTAATTAACAAGTATTTTTTGTTAAAATACTTGTTTCCATAAGTTTATTTAACCCCCGGTTGCTAACACCTCAACTTTTGAAACAGCTGATAGTATTGTGTTGACGCTTAAAAATATAGGAGAATTAACTGTGTCAAAACTTTTGTGTAAGAGCTAATTTTTGCAGTGAACCTCGGTTCATGTATCACCAATACTAGTGAATAATTTTTTGAAGTTTCAGTGTTGAATTATATTTTCGTGACTTAGCAGGACAACATTTAATAATCAATCTCAGTACAAAGGGGTAAAAATGTTTTAGATTACGAAATTTCTTAGTATATATTTTAATTAATTAATTATTCTTGAAAAAGCAGAAGACAAAATAATTGTTGAAATAATAATATATATATCTTACTTTTACAATTCATACACATGACACAATTAAATCAGCAACATTTATTTCATACAAAAAATTCACTACATAGTTATAAAATTATTCAAGAAGATAAATACAGGATTCTAATTATCATGTTTTTGTAGCTAGAACTATTCTCTATGCTGTATGTTAATAATTATCTACATTTTAAAACTAAACCTGCAAAATTCCTCACTTTATATTTGACCATTTCTAGAATTCAAAAAGTTACTATAAAAAGAAAATCTACTACTTTTATCTGACTATGAAATATTGAGTCAAATCTAAAATATTTCAGTACATTATGAATTACTTACTATTGATAATTGTTATTTTGTTTCTAAAGCAGTATTATATTTCAAAAACAAATTCATAACCTCACAAAAATTTCATTGTTAAGTGACATAAGGATATTTACACGGTTACAATGAGAAAAATAAAAAAGCATTTTTTGCTAACATTTCTATGCTATACATAGTTATATGCATTGAAAGTTATCTACTCGTCTTTAGGCCTTTTAGAAACATACTTGCTTCCATCGTTGCTTCATACTGTAGGATAATTCTAAGTTTAGTTATGTTATTTAAATTTATTTATATTATAAGTTCGATAATTAAAATTTATTAGCATATATGGCATAAGAATAGCATGATAATTATAACTTAAAAAAAATAGTTTTATACAAGTAAAAATAATTAATTATATCATCTTCAAATTTATTATTTTTAATAAATTCGGCGGTAGCTTTGACGAAACTCATTTTTGATATACAATTAATATTGATAACTTAATAATACCACATGGTGGAATAACAAAGTTATTGTTTATAATTTTATATTTTTACTTGCAACACATTTGTTTTAGATACAATCGTTTAGGGATTAGAAACACAATATCTAATAAATCATTATGACATATAAATGGGATTTTTTTCCGTTTTGTATTGAAGATATTTATTCCGAATGCGCAGTTTATAGCCTCTTAATGGAGGTATCTCAACAAACGTTTTTCTATGAGAACTGCTAGTTACATCGTTGAATAATATTTTCTATTGGAAGTGAGTAAAAATAGAAAGGATACATCTATAAATGTAGGACTAGTGGATAGCTATTAATAATTCTCAGAATGCTATGTTATTTTAGGGATAATTGCAAAGGTGGTAGACATCACAAACACTAATGCCTTAAAATTGAAATCCATATATGGATCGAAAAAGTTATATATTAATTATACTAATGAGTTATGGGGTATTTCAATCACAACTTTTTTAAACAGTTGGCTAGCTTGGAAGATCAAAGGAAGTAATTATTTATAATTAATTATCAAGGAACAGTACGATTTTAGTTCTAAATTACAGAATAATTTCAGTTTACAGCTACCATTGAAAACAGTACATGTATAAATGGAATCCATTATAATATTGACCCTGTGTTAAGTATTTTGCTTTGTATAATATATTTGTTTAAGATTTAGCACATTGAGATGTATTTATAAACCCTATGTAGTTATGTTGTTCAATATAATCTGATTTTTTCTGTGTAGTGACAAAAGTTAGTGTTAAATATACATTATAATTAAGTAAAATTGCGTAAATATTTTTATAAATATACTTCAGAATGTGCAACACTTTTTCAAGCTGAAATTTTACTAAATGTTGAAAAAAACTTAGGCTTAAAGGAAGGTGATAAAAAACCCAAAAACAACTAATGTCTCGATTGTTGATACGGGCTGATTGCAGTGTGGCGATATTGACATTTAAATATGAGAGCTTATTTTTGTATTAAAATTTGGTCTGACATATGGTATATCTCCAGAAGTTTGGTTAAAATTGTTGAATTATTCTTTTGGATATTTATATATAGTGCTCGAATATTTTTTTGGTGGCTCAACAGAAAACAGGTTAGGTTAGATTAGGTTAGATGACAAAATTTTAGTAATTAATTTTCATATTTCAGACATTCTATTAGTATTGTTCTGTGAAAAAACCATTTGATATATAAAAGTAACTCTTTCATATCAACATAATAATGGTATTTATTTATTATTTTTTTGAATTTCATGTATGATAAATTGGCTCTCGTGTATATTTGTATACATAATTCTTACAAAACTGTGTAGTTATTATCAGCATTTAGTAAACTTTTGCGTAGAAAGTTTCGCATGTTGTAAAGAATGTTTACCAAAATATTAAATGTTTATTCCAAATTCAAATGAGTGTTTTATACTGTTTAGAACAGTACATATTTGAACCAATAAGAAGTGAAGTAAACCAAGTGACATTTTTAACAAATTGATGTAGTTTATGATATCGACTGAAGGTGCTTGATGGAACTTCAATATTAAATTAGAATTGATGCAACTTTGTACGATTCCATATGTCTTGTCACTAACGACCCGGGTTTCGCCATTCGGCATCTTCAGGTATTCCATCGCACGGATGCAATAGAACTGACGTAAAATAAACAGTTAGCATTGTATATATAATATATTTAAATTATTATTAACAGGAATCTACTTACCAATAGGCAAGCAAAAGATTGTAACATTGCAATTTTTTGCTTGCCTATTGGTAAGTAGATTCTTGTAAATAATGATTTTAATATATTATATATACAATGCTAACTGTTTATTTTACGTCAGTTCTGTTGCATCCGTGCGATGGAATACCTGAAGATGCCGAAGGGCGAAACCCGGGTCGTTTGTGACAAGACATATGGAATCATACAAAGTTGCAACAATTCAAATTTAAATTGATGTAGGTATATTCAAATATTCGAAAAATTATAATATTTATTTGTACATTAAAAAAATTACAAATTATTGCATTTGCAATATAAAAACTATTTATAAATATTATTTATTGGCAAAAAAGTCAAAAAATAAACTCAGGCAAAATCTACTTAATTAAAAAATACTATTTGTCTGAACTCATTCCCATTTATGTAGAATATGTCGGCATCCAAAGCAACACTGTTGAACATTGTTAATGTTCAAAACGGTGGCATACCTATTGGCAGGCTGGTCCTATATCTCAATAACAAACAATTCATATCCACATTTTCTCAAAAAATTATCAGAAACATACAATTTGACATTATCAAGGATGGTAGAATATCATTTTGGTCTTGTATAAGTCAAAAGAAATGTATTTCACTTTGAACTTTCAAACTAATAAAAGTGAGCATAGCAATGTATTTTGGTTCTAAGAAATTTATAAGATATATAGTTCAGTAGCTATTTCGGCTTACACCTTCATCAGATCTACTTCAGAAGGCTAAGTGGAAATAGCTTTTGAAATAGTTTGTATACTAAACTTGATTATTAATTTTTCACTGTGTTATAATAGAGTTCTACCAAGTAAATGCCAATTCGATCAATAAAAGTGAGCATGTCTAATGGAAAATCAGGCGGATAAAGCTGTGGGTAGTATACCCACCCTTCTTCAAAAATTCTTCTGAACCTTCTTCACTATAAGGGTGTATTCTAAATAACTTGGGGTTCAAACAATAGACCCACTCTTCAGGCCTACTTTATAATAAAGCAGTTTTCATTATCAAAATTTTAACACCCATAAAGGCTCCGGCGGTAGATGATAAAATCCAACTTTTACAATGCTTTTTTGCAGGTAACATGATGATCATATGATCGATGAAGTGGGCTTATTAAATATATTCTCGAATAATGTTATATTTATTCTTAAAATAACAATGTGAAGAGATAATCAAATAACCTTTTCAATAGACAAGTCTCACCATTTTGTCACTTGATTCACTTCACTTCTCAAGTGCTCATTTATTGTAAAAAAAACTTTCTGACATCACTCCGACAGTGTCAAGTTAGTGTAATTATCTATGACTTTATACTCTATGGATAAAAAATTGTCTGTGGTAAAAATATACAATTTTTGTGACTGTTTAGTTGTGTAGTGGTAATGACTTTAACACTTTAAAAATCGGGATTTGGCCAGCAAAATGGCTGTAAGCTTAGCATTTTAATTGTATATTAATTCAAAATACGTCTGAAAGGATAGATCTAAAGTGTATTTTCTTATCTTAGGACACTGATTCAATCTATCTTTATATTCTTTCTACGCATATAGGTGTATAATTTAAAACTAACATATACTAAACATACACTAAACTACATTAATGATTCATAAAACAAAAACATATATCAGCAATATTTTTACAGTGTTTCTCAACCTTATTAGTGTCGTACCCCACTTCAACGATTCAATAATAAAGTTTGTTTTCATTATAGCTATTGTTAACTCTCTGGACTTGAGAAACGTGACACACAATGAAAGTTGTCACATTGATAATGGATGAAAAATTGAAAACTTCCATCGTCAACTGTCGTTAACAATAAAAAAGTCCAATTATAATTGATGAATTTAAAACAATATATCATAATTTAAATTTCAATAGCTTAAAACCAGAGTGGTGGCATTTGAACTTCATAAAAAAATCAATATGGCGGTATTCGAGTATAACTGGTTAATATTGACAGGAAGGATAGTATAGTTATCAAGTGTTGCATGTAGAAAAATATGTCTGATTGCAAGATTTTATCAATTATTAATTTTTGCTTTTTTTATGAAAATTTTTTTAACACTATAATGAATAGTCAAACTTTAAAGTGCCAAAAAATATTATTAATTAACATTGGTGGTTATTAACCAAGATATGAATGACCCCTTGTAGATGTTTTAATTTAGCATTTGGAGGGCAAGACTGATGAAATCCAAGTAGCTGATTGCATATTGATCTGTCAATTCTTGCAATCCTTATCAGTTGGGCACAATCATTATTTTACACCATTGTATCCCAATCTTCTGCATTAATCAAATTACTCTAGAGCGCTCCTTGTTTTAAGATGTTAAGAAAGCAGATATATCGACAATATTCTATTAAATTTTCAGTCTTCTACCTTTTTCTACAGGACAACAATTACATTTGTTTAATCTGTTAATGGGTATTTTGTAACGAGAAAAATAAGGCATCGAGATTAAATATACAATAAAATAAAATCAATAAAGATATTGCATTTTATGTCTTTATACATCATGTTTTTTTTTAAGTTCATATTAAAAAATGTAACTTTATTTTTACTCAAAGAGGAGAGGATTCAATAAGGTTTAGAAACACTGGCTTAGACAGAAAGCAATACACAAATTAAGTTTTGATTTGACCACTGTAATGTTTTCAGATTCACATATGTATAATTATGTTACCATCGTAAAGCAACAAGTACAAACATTTTTCATAATAAGAAATGAATAGTGGCCTAACCAAATTAATTTCCCTAACTTAATTTTATTATATCTTATGACTAAGAAGGATAATTAATTAATCTAGTTTGTGGGTGTTTATTTTGACCAGCGACATATATTCATCATCCGTTCAACTCAATATTTTATTCTTTCATTTATAATAATAATTAGTACCTTAACTCTACATTCTAATAAGGAACATTTAGGTTCAACAATTCTATTCCCATAGTTATAAGTGGCAATACACCAATATAACCTAAACAGCAGAAACAAAAAAACATAATTTTTGTATTTTTTCAACACAGTTTTTAAATTGGCATTTATTTATTTAAATACTGTATTAATTGCAGCTATTTTCACGGCTATTATCGGATAATCTGTAAAGCTTCAACGCTTTTATATAAATATTGTAATTAATCAAACGTGTAGAGCCCAGGCAGTTAGTGCACGATATCTCAAAGTTGCGCAGTGTGATTTTTGTATTTCTTAATTTATAATTTTTTATGTTGGTAGTGCTTCATTGAAATGTGGTTTTCATTGAAGATAATAGATAACAATCACTACAATACATAAATGAATTGATACTATTCATCAGAGATATTAAACCACAAAATAGTAATATTACACCATAAATTCTTATCGAAAATCATTGAAGTTTGACAGATCATCTATTTATTCTTTTAGTACTAAACAGTCAAGCATAGTATGTGCAAAAAAACTCAAAAATGTATTATTTTTTTATCTTGCTTAATACTTTGTTCCAAAACTCAAAATTTTTTTGGTAACATAACCTTGACATGATCAATAATATGCAATTATAAAAATGATTTCAAAATATTATAAAGTATTTTGACATACGCTGGCAAGATTGATAGATCAGCCCCATAGAGCTTAAAGAGTTAACATCAATTAAGATAACTGCATTAAATATCGCTTTTAAGAAAGTAATAAAAACGATGTACACCTAAGCCTCGTATAGCACGGTTTTATACAACACGGTTTTGCATAACACGGGTGTATAAATTGTAACATATTTTTAGACAACATGATTTTTACAACACGGTGTAATGGAAAAGTTTAATTAAAATGAAATGTTGAATGAATCCACCTCAATTAATGACTCGAAAAGCAGTTACAGCGAAGTAGCTACATGTTTCATATTAAGAACAATAAATGACGGCTTGGAATTGGCTAATAAAAATTAGTTTTTATTTATTGATAGTGATCCTATAATGAAAAGGAGTTCAAAATTCAAGAGGGAATTACAAAATATTTTGCAACCTCTTAAGGAAATGCGTAAAGATTATACGCTAAAAGCAGACAATCGCTTTTTAACGATTTTTTTGATTCAGAGTCCTCCGATGATGAAAACTCACAACCGATCTTGAAAAAAAGTAAAAAATGTAGAATTTTAAGTGAAAGCGATGATAAATGTATTATGTTATTAAGGTGTCTTTCAATTAATATATAAATGTATATTTTTTTTTTTTAAACAATACAGCACATATTTATATAGACAATATTAGATTTTTTCTTTTTTTTTTTAAAACAAACCTTAATTTTGTATGAACTTCAAACCTTGTATAACACGGATTTGTATTACACGACGTTTTTGTGGAACCATGTAACCGTGTTATACTAGGCCCATGTGTATATGAAAATACAAAATTCATACTGCTTGGCTTTAAAGTGATGAGCATTTGTTACTAAGGCTCTATTAGTTATTACCTTATAATAAACAAAGGAATAGAACAGCAGATAGTTAGATACACGCTAATATAACTATGTATATATAATTAGGTTAGTTTTGCTGTACGAATATTTAGTTTTTTTTTCTAAATACGAGCAGATCGATTGTTTATATATTAGATTATTTGCGTAGATAGTTTTTGGCATAAATCATGCTCTAATACACACAGCCAATCTAATCTCCTCGACACAAGGTTTTATATCATATAATATATTGCAATAGACAAAATCTAAAGGTTTCAAAAATAGTTTATATTACATTCATTCACATTATAAAAACAGCTATCATAAGGCCTATATTGTTTGAAAAAACAAGAGCATTTGGCAACTTAATGCTTATATAAAAATCACATTTCTAGAAGGCTTTAATATATATAATAACTATAACAAATACAGCCTTAATGTAAATAAGTTATTTATATATATTTGTATACAATGATAAAATGAATATTATAGACGGACTAATGAGTATATCTCCATTTTGATCATGCAACGTTGAGTGTGAAAAAACATACCAAATTTAAGAATGACACGTTGTAGATACTTGACAAAAATTAAAATAAATTGATGTGTCTAAGTACACATGGTTTTATCTTATTTGCACTCTACTAAGCTGTTGTCTTTTTAGAGTTATACTCATTTGAATAAGTCTGCCGATAATAGATATATTATAATATTTTTAGCAACTTAAAATAATAAATAATAAAAAAAAAAAAAAAACAAATATTAAATGAGTGGCAACAAAAAATAATAGTGTATTGCGTCCCCTTTCTGTATGTAAATATTGGTGTACTTAACCCTTTGATTCCTAGCATCTCAACTCTTGAGACGGTTTATAGTTGACACTAAACTATTAGAAAGTTAACACCGTAAGAGCTGATTTTTGTATTGAAATATAAACCGATTTGTCTTGAAAGTTTCTATAAGTTTGATTATCTCAATACTATAGAATTAATTGTTAAAATATTCGAGGTTAGAATATCTGTTATATGGCTCAGTAGGAATGGGTTAATTATTTCTGTTTTTTGAGGTATGATTGAATACCATAAAAAAGTGACATGTTGACATTTTTATCCATCTTAATATGCTTATATTTTGGACTGGATGTGTGAGAATTGAATTGAAATTTAGGAGGGAAAAAATGGATCGAGGTAAAGAGAAGGGTAAAATAATGTTGCAACTGAAAACAAATATGATTTATACTATCAAAGAAATGAATTGCATACAAGAATCAAAGACAAAAAAGCTGAAATAAAAACAGAAAAAAAATAGGAAAAAAAAATTTAAATAAAAAGCAAACAATGCATTAGTACACTTTGATTTTTATTACAAAGCACATTTTGTTTTTCTATATAATAAAAATTCCATAATAATTTTTACAATAAATTTTTCACAAAAGTTATAGCACATCTTTTCAATATTCTATGTTACACTTTCCCAACAATCATTTTCAAATAAAATTTATTTCATTATTACAAAAATATATATATGCTTCATTTATTATTCACAATAGGTTTTTATAAAATACAAGTGTTGTTATTACGAAACCGTTTATATATGTTTGAAAAAGTGAGGGTTAGGTTAGGTTGTTTTAATGTAAATTTTCCAATTCTAGATTACTATTTTAATATTGCAAAAGTGACGTAAACACAATATTGTAAATGACATTTATAAAATTCTCAAACTTTTATATCCTCCCACAAACGCAGATATTCGATAAGGCAGACCAATTTACGTATAATACGCAATACGAAACCATCGACATAAATATCATACCACACTAATACCAAACGAATTTTATAATAATAAGATGAAATAATTGAAAATTCACTCTTTTAGCTTGAAAGGATTGATTGTTCTTTCCGGTATGCTAATGCAGTGAAATGTTAGGATGAAATAAATCGGTAGATAAATGGAGGACAGTTGAAAAAATATACAAATACAATGTGCTAGACATTTTTACTGATGACAGAGCAACGTCTCAACTTTCACTCAATAACCTTCAAGTAAATGATGCATAGAGTGAGAGAATATATGTTGTGCATAAAAATAAAAACAATAGTTTATAAAAAATTTATGTGTCACTGTGAACAGTGTCGGATAATACAATCTACAGACCTCAGGCTCAGTTCGCATTGTACATCAAAACTTCTATATTATAATTTCTTTTAACCAGAGGGTTTCAGTAAAATCATAAATTAAAAAAACATTATTTTTGAGAAGTTAATTGTTACTTCTTGATGTAAAGGTAGAATAGAAAACAATGTTTTATACTTTTTTAAATAATAAAAACACATTTTAGTACTCATTTCCACAATATATATTTTTTGATCAGGGCCGTTATCGCTCATCGCGAGCATTATCAACTGATGATTCGTACTCGTGATGAGCGACACCGGTCCTGATCAAAAAATATATTGTAGAAATAAGTACTATAAAATGTGTTTTTATTATTTAAAATATCATGCTTTTCCATTAAGAAGTAACAGTTAACACCTTAAAAATAAAAAGTTTAGTACCATTTTCTCAATTTTATATTATTCAATTGATAATATACACAATCAGCAAAACCAGCACATATCTATATAATATAAAATTGAGAAAATATTATAAAACATTGTGTTTTATTATTAATTCTACAAACGCAACCATTTTGATATTATTGGAATTTGGATTTTTTGAGACCCATATTATTCCGTGACTGAAAGCACACGCCTCTAGCTGAATGTAAATATCGATTGAATACTCTCTCACTGCTAGTGTATGCATAGTGTAAGTGCTGCATTAAAGGTAAACATTATATAATAAATAGATTTTTAAATTTTATTTGGTATTACTGTAACATAGACAATATGCGGCGGCAATCGTACAAAAAATCCTTTAAAAATTGAAGGCATTTCGCAAGTCACATTGATTTCCTTTAAACAACTTCTTCAGCTCAATCATTTTGTGCATACACTAGAATAATATATAATATGTATAATTTTCTATCAAATTAGCGTAAGAAGTATGACAAATTGATACAGATTTTCAGATTACTACCGATTGCCATCTGTGTGACCACTAAAAAATAATTAACAATCTTTCCCTAAGATGATTATTTACGTAACAATGAGATTACTAAAAAAATATAAGCAAGGTTTGGGTAGTAATACGGGAAAATATAAATACTGTAAAATCTCGATATAACAGACATCAACACAATCATTCTATTATTTATTTGCGTATATCAAGACACGCTTTACAGTGAAAGCAAAGTTCTGCGTAATAGATATGCCGATTATCGATGGGATATGGTTTTGTCTATTAACACATACAGTGCGTCCAACACGTCTCCCATGTCCACCCAGATATTGCAGCCACGCTTAGGCTAAGATATGTCGACAACGCCACGCGTTTTGAGAAAGTAATTTTAAATATGAATTAAAAAAATGGTTCAGTTACTCTGTATTACATGATATATTTTGACGCAGTGACTGTGTTAATAGAATACCTCCATTGATCCCTTATATCAAGGTTTCACTTAAATAGATCAAGAAAATTTTTCATGAAATTCTGGATCTTGATAATTTTGTTTTTAATGATTTTGGTTAATTTAAATGTAAAAAAAGCCGACAGCAATCCTGGTTCAACACAAATATGCATATTGCATTACAATTCAGTTTTACTTGCATTGAAAGATTGCAAATTAAGCCAAAGATATCTAATATTTTACATTCCTTTCACGCGCAGTGAATATAGTATAACTACGATCAATTAAACTGTTTTATACTAATGTTATAAATTCGAAAATTGATTGTTATAAGTGAAGGTAGGTACATAATATCTTATAATTTGAAGGATATATAAAAACGTTAGACTTATAGAATCGACGAGAAGAACTAAGTGCTTAGTAGAAAATATTTACAATTTTGTAAGTGCATTTATTAAATTTTCAAAATACCAAAAGGTTATTACTTGAATGCTTAATGGCTATTTCAATTTTAATTCATGTTGATCAGATACAAATAATAAAAGAAAAAAAATGCAGCCTTGTAAAATAAACTGTCAAAATAAAAATTTATAAATTTTTATAAATAATATATCTATTCATAAATATTTGAGTGTTTATAATGAGATTAAGTAAATCTTATTAAAAAAATGCAGCGTCCTTGACATTTCTATAAAACAATAAACATAAAAAATATATCTAACGCTTTAAGCAAACATTGATTCAGTAATTTTTATTGGCACAGAGGATTTTCCGAAAATAAAAACAAGCATAGAAAAAAAACGTTAAAATTAAACTATAAATATATATCTGACTATCGATAAAATATAAAAACTGATGATTCTTCCATCTTTAATAATAAAACAATACTTTAATAATGAAAAAGAATATTAAATTATAATTTAAAACAGTAATTCCAGCTGTGCTGAAAGATATTTGTGAAAAAAATTAATATTAAATATTTTGAATGATCAACAATCATCAGATGCTGTTTAACAATTTAATATTACACTAACATAAAATACTTTTCAATAATTTATTAAATAAATACAAACAAATTAAAAATTGATTCGAAAATAAAAAATATTTCGTTGTTAATGTGATAAAAATGAATGTGAAAAAACCTACAACATTATTTGTTAAGGAGCAAAAAATAGCTGCAATAATCAAATGGATAATTGTGATTGTACTATTTCAGCAACAGAGGACACCGCTTGTCGGCAAAGAAAGCGGTCTACTGTTATTTAAACACACAGGAATAATTGTCAGATCTTTTAAATAATGGCGTCTCATTATTTAGCACCATCGAGTATTATAAACATTACCGATCAAATACGCAAAATGTTGCATTATTTATAGATTCGCGTTAAATCTCAATATCCTAGCACCACCATTTGATTCATAATAAAATCAATCACCAATCATTGGTTTCATAAGTCAATTGGAAAAATATTGTGTCTTCGATGATTATAAACCCTATGGGTGTCATTTTCAATTCTTATTTTTTTTTTATACAAATGAAACAATAAATAAACAGAAAATGATTTGTTACATTGTTATTTAGTAGTTAAAGAAAAATTAAAAAAAAAATAACGAAACGCGAGTTTACTTATTAAGGGTTGCCAAAAAAAAAACAAACAACATTTTCATTGCAATAGATTTTATATATCAAGACTATCACAAAAAAATATGAATCAAAAAAATAAATATCGGTACAACCCTACAACAACTCAAATGTAGAAATCAAAATACATTCTATACATGTCTGCTTTAAATTTAATAAAAAAAAACTACACGTAAGAATTAAGAATTTTACATCATAAAAAATTGTAAGTTATTGATACTCCAACAACTCAATTATCTAAGATTGACAAAATATTTATCCAATTGGTTGTGAACATGATACAATTTTTTTTAACAATTAAGTGGTGTTTCTTCATATGCAAGTGATAATGTAGTTATTTTGAGGTTAGATGATATTTTGTACCATTTACATCTGGTACCAGGGCGATCTCCTGACCCAGCGGAGTTGATATCCTCCCTGGTCGGTTCTGATCTTGATGGACGCGCCTTCGGCGGCCTTCACTGTCTCCTTAACCTGAAATATGACAACAGTATAGATGAATAAAGAGTGCTAGCATTTCAACTGTTGAGACAGCCAATTGTAATGCGTTGAAAATTGATACTTAAAAATAATAAGACATATCAGTGTTGAAATATACCCTGATTTGTTCTGATGTTGGTTTAAAGTTTTGTTAAAACCAAAATTACTGAATTAATTTTTAAAATATTTAGGATTAGAATATCCTCTATGTAGCCCAGCAGGGAATGAATAAAAGATATGATGAAAATAAAAGCTCAATTTTTATTATTTAATGTCTGAATTTTGCACCCTAAGTTAATTGAGTTCAGCAAAATATTTATTGTCTATGGCCATATTCAAAATTGCATATTTTTTTAATACACAAAAACAACTCGAGATCTTTCAAAGTTAAACTACACGGAGATTACAATGCCCTCTATATTTACAAAAGCATATTAAATAGGGAAATAAAATATTAAAATTTTTTAATGCAAAGAAATCTTTGAAAAAATATATATGATAGTATGAAATAAAGAATACTAACACTCTGCATCAAATTTTGTGCGTTGCCGACCAACATTTCAGTGGCCTCTTGGTCTTCTTCACTTCCTGTAAATATAGAAAAAATTGCCTTAAAATATATTTTATTTAAATTGAATTTAATCCATATTTTAACAACGCTTCATAACTGAATAAAGTTATTTCCTGTTGTCTAAAACATTCATTAAAACAAAATGGAACTCATTCTTAATCAATGGATCACTAGCTAAACTAAAACAAATGGCGTTTGGTTTTAATCGTGTACAGTTCCCTGCATTGAGTTAAATTTAGCTCCAGTCATTTCTAAATGTGTAGCAGGATATTTCTTTTTGTTACAATCTTCCGGGATATGTACACGAAGGTATCTGAAGCTATTAGACCTTACCGATAGTCTACCATTCATTCATTCATCTCATTGAGTCTAAAATGTTTTTATACTTCCAGATGTAGGAGAAATTAGTCGATAATTCACTTTTCAGAGAAGAATATACCATTATAACAAAAGGTTGCATTCTCTATGTTGCATGCCAGAGGAAAACGTGCTTTTGTTTCACAGCGTATAAAGTGTGATTTCAATTATATTGCTTGAATCATTAAAATTATTTTACATTCATAACTATTATGAAACGATCATGAAACAAGACATCTATACGATGAGGCGATTGTGACATAACTATGTCATATAAAAGATGTACCTCTGTATTCTGCCATTCCGACTGCAAGCCGAAGCATAAAACAACACAATAAAGAATATTAGATCTTAAAAATATTGAAAATCATCAAAAAAAGTGTGATACATATTATAAGATTAAATCTTTATGATAATCGTTTCCATAGACCAGAGGTTTGCAACCGCTGCGCACTATTTTACATATTAAATGACCTTGATCTTGAATATGTGTATCAAAGTGAAAGGACAAATATTTTTTCAGTGCACATTTATTATATAAATGGAAACTTTAATTTGACTTTGAAATTTGCATTTTGTAAAAAACTATGCTATAGCAAGGGGACTGCCGTATACACTATAGGAAACTTCTTTATACGAAGGAGTTTTATAGGGGGGTTACTGTATTGCACTTTGCATCATTTAAAATATAATTTTATTTTGATAAATCATATTATTATGTATAAAAGTTCTTAAGTCAAACAAAATACATTCAAAGGTTTACCTTGTGCTCCCAGCATGGTAGCTTTAACGGTGGATAAGATTTTCAGTTGGGTGCCAATTGTAGGGATCCTCTCGCAAACTTGGAGGAGATTCTATGGATAGAAAACAAAATATTGTTACGATAATGGTATATCATTATGCACTCATTAGATGGTTTGATTGCCCAAACGGGTTATTGTTTCTTTAGCTGTGGTCACTTTATGGGTATTGAACAGCGCATTTATCAATTGATACCCTTTTTTATCGACTCTCTGACTGCTGTCACAACTGTTGAGTAAGACCAGTTAGAGCGGTTATGTTAAGATTACTTCATTCAACAGTCATACACTCCCCATCGAGAGCAAGCAGGGATTAAAAAAAATCAGCTGTTAACTTTGCTTTTTGTGACCAATTTTGAAACACGTTGAATAATATTGGAATAACACAATTCATCACGATCTCAAACTTCACTTTTGAATTGCTAAATTTTATGATCAGTGAACAAACACAATTACTTAGATTAAATAATATACTCAGTGACTGTGAATTCAGTTGCATTTGTGTGATAGAATGCCTGAAGATGCCGAAAGGCGAAACCTGGGTCGTTAGTGACAAAACATGTGAAATCGTACAATGTTTCTATAATTCTTATTTGATATTGAAATTCCATAAAACACCTTCAGTTGATCACAAATTTTTAATTGTGTAAAAACTTACACATAGAAACTATTGTTTTGTATTAAAAAATTGCCATATTTTTCCTTACAATCTCCATAAGATTGTTTGAAGCTAACATTCAATGAATTTTAAAAGTATTGTGTTGGTAAACCTTTACACAGTTCAGCAGGAAACAGGTTAACACAAGTAAATGCTGAGTAATAAATATGTGCCTAGTGTATAAATAAACATCAAAAACCGATCGATACGTGTAGGGCTTCATATAATGATGTGCTACCCATAAATAGGATGTTTTATTATAACGTTTGGCAATATTCAATACCATACAAACGTGGCACCTGAAATATGCTCCAATATGTCTATCTTGGTTAAGCTGTGTAGAATCAAACAATATATGATACATACCGTTCTTATTCTCTTGTCGGTACACTCAAGGGCAAGTTTCTTGGCCAGACGTGTTACTTCCTCAGATGCTTCGGCAATAGCCTTTGCTGTGGCTATCAATTCACGCTTGCTACCTGAAAATTTTATGACAAATATTGTTATACACAGAATTATTGCAAGATTTCTTATTTATTCACATATTTTACAATAAGAGTATTTTTTTTATATGTATATTAGTAGAAACTTAAGTTGGTATATATTTATGCACTGAGACAAGTGAATCAGAAACCATTATTATCCTGCTGTGAATGTTCTTCTTAGTAAGTAGGTGCTTCTTTGGTTGATATATGAAATATTTGATAATTTTTATCAATACAAGTGGTTAGTATGGGAATAATATTGTATGTAAAAATCAGAAGTAGCCATTTTTGATATATGAAGATTAACTTTATGGGTACCACCATTTTCAACTCTTATTTTTTTTATAGACATGCAACAGAAACATAGACAGAAAAACTTTTATCGAATTGTCTTCTATAAATTTTTATCTTTGTTTAAAAAAAATGTTAAAACCCAAGTTTGTTTTATCAGGGCTACCACACAAGCACAAAATATATACATAATTTATGACTGAAAGAAAATGATGTAAATTTATGAGTTTTGTCTCTACATAGATATAGATTTTATTTATAAAATATTGGCGCAGCCTTTTGACAGCTGTTCCACTTAAACATGAATAACATGAAAATGGTTCATCATTTAAAAATTCTGTTAATGAAAAACATTCAACAGATATCGCTATTTAAAATTAAATAAAAAAAAATAATGATTTTATTCACAGATGTCCTCTGGTGTCATTTTCATATATTCATATCGTTGTTGTCTTAGTGATTACACAGATTATTTTTGCCGCCAACAATTTTAATCACATCACAATTAGTGTTTTTTTTTTATTTTAAGCTTTGAAATTTTACTCTTGAAGAACTTGTGAAAGAATCCACTGAATGCCAACATCTCAGTTGTTGAGACTTCTTATTGCATAGCGATGATAATTGATAATCAAATATAAAACAGTAAAAACAAGGTTAATTATTTTTCGAAAAACTAATTGTTATATTAAGACAGCTTAATTTATTTTGATAATCTTCTAAAGTTTATTTAACATCAATTATTGTTGGAATATCCTTTACTTGGCTTTGCATCGAACGATTTAATAATATGTAGAGGCAAGTAAAGCAAGCACGATAAAAAAAAACATGTCTACACTCAATCATTTATTGTTGATTGAAAATGCAGTCATATAACTTAATATTTTTTATTCAGTATACAAAAACATTTTATTGAAATAATTTCAATTTATCATTGCCTATTATTTATAAATGGTATTTACAACCTACCAGTGATATTAAGCGCCACCACTGTCCAGCAAAAGGAAGCAAAGCATAAATGTTATGGCAATATTTAGTAAGCGTATCAACAATATATCACAATTTTTACAGACACTATGAAGGACTTCATCTCTCACGCATACGATCATAAATATGTTTCCTGAAATTGCAATGATGAGACAATGTTTATGGTATTCGGCTTGGAAGATGAGTTGATTACTTGCGACTCACAAATCAATTCACTGTGAAATTGAAAAAAACCTTCAATTTCATAAAAAATATGAATTAATTAGTATTTTTGTTGTATCATATTAGAAATTAGGAGCAAATTTCATCGAAATAGTAAGGTTCGGTGCTGAGATAAAATGGTGAACTTATTTTTACCTGAATTATGTAAGTGATAGCTTGAAAAGGGAGAATGATTTTATATATATTAATAATCAAAAAATAAAAATATGTATTGTGTGAAACTAAAATATGGCATGAATGTATTTTTGACATCTTAAATTGCAGAAAAATATCTACACAATATAAATACGTTCAACATAAAATTAATGAATGTCTAGAAATGAAGACTGTTTTCTTTTTGATTACACCAGTTATAAGCATCAAAAACACAATATTCAAAAGTTAAAGCATGAAGTGTTAATGATTTTGGTTATTCACTATCAACAGTTCTTTCTCCATGTTTATTAGTGGCTAATTTAATAAAACACAGACAATTAATGCACAATACCATTAGGTTGAGCAGTGTGATTGCAGACACCCCTGATTTGCATGTCGCTTCTATCCGGTCTATTCTAACTATCCGGTCGATTTTCATTTCTTACAATAAAATTTGACCCTGATTACTTCACTTTTCTCATCGGTAGTCTCAGATTTTTGTATTTTTTTATTCATCTTCTGTATGTTGGTAGTGCTTAATATAAAAAGGTATTCATTGCAGATACATATATTCACTGCAGATAATACACGATCTGTCAAATTTCAATGTAACAGTCACTATTTTAGGTTAGTGATTGGCAAGGATTAGTTAGGCATAATAAGACTGAAAGAATAATCATATAATTAGGGATTTTTTTTACTAAATAATGTAGATTAAAGTCATAGTCGAAGTTTAATAGATTATCTATCAGCAGTGAATATAAGCTGCAATTAAATTCTCATTTAAATAAAGCACTACCAACACAAAAAATTAACACAACTTATGATACTGCTTCTAAGACCAGTTTCGCTCATCACGAGCATTATCAATTGGTGAGCAAAATCGACGTATCGATATAAAATTGTGGGAATAGTACTAAGAATTGTGTATTATTATTTAAATATAATTCTTTTCCGCCAAAAAGTGATAGTAAACCTTAAAAGTGATCAACCTATGGACAAAGTGCATTAACTATCTGGGTTCTATTATTGACTAGACACTTATAAATATGAGATATTAAAAAAAAGTATATTTTTTGTTTTCTTCAACAAATGTATCACATATACAAAGCGTTTTAAATCAAATTATATACATACGTTTAAGGACGTAGGAAACTATTGTATAATATGAAAAAATTAGAACCTTTAGAGTCGCTCCTGACAAGTTCAGAAAGCCGCGCCATGAGTACGGCCATTTTCTTAGCAGCAGCGATGATTTCATTGTCTTTCGATGACCACTGTCTGACAGCTCTATGAAGATTGTGAGCAGCAACCTACAGAAACAAAAATTAGCTTACTGATACAGTAACTATGTTCTTAATGAAAGATTCTTCAATCTACGTTTGATAGTGTATAGTTCAGTGGTGGCCAAAGCGTAGACCGCGGTCGACTCCTCGATCGGGTGTAACTATTTAGTCGCCTGCCTGTCGATATGTACACGTCCTGTGATACGAAATAAAAAACAATAGTTTACAATAACATTGTTCGGATTAATAATTAAAAAAATAAAATTATGTATTGTTTTATTTAAAAACTAATTGGTTTTTAAGAAAAAATCATTATTTTCTCTTATTAGAATAACTTGATAATGAATATGTATTATTATTGTATAATACATACTATGTTTATTTTAAATTTAAACTTATTTTTGGCTTTAAATTACTATTTTTCTTATGATCACCTAACACATATGATGTTGGTAGACCGCCACCTATAATTTAAAAAATAGTCGATCATAGTGGTCAAAAGTTTGGCTACCCCTGGTATAGTTGAACTTTCATACAACACAATAAATACCCAATTTGTACAATATAATAATTAAATGATTTAGATATTTACTAACCATAATAGGCTGGCTAGGATGCGGTTGTCTCCTAAAAATGGATTCGTCTTCATCGTCAGTGTCGGCAGGTGGAGGAGGCCTTGGTGGAGGTGGGGTACTGCCGAGTGGTGGGGGTGGACGAGGAGGGGGTGAAACGTCAGAGGGTAGCGGCGGTCTTGGTACAGGTGGTACACGGTTGGCAGCTCCTGCACGGCGTGCAAATACTTGGCCAGCACCATTGACACAAGCCAAGAGCTGAAAGTAGAAAAATCATTTTATTTTTTTTTGTATATATAACTGATAACTGTCACAGACGTAATACAGTGTTTTATTCAACACAAAAAAAACACTAGTTAAAACTCTGACTGTTAATCTCTTCCACGCTAATGCCCCAACGTATGGGATAGCAATGTGCAAAGCCTGTACGCGAGCGCCCCAGATATTGGGACGCTTTCATTCAAACATCGATAACACAGGCAATCTTTTGCATATAGGACTGATTTTGGTTTTAAAATATCGCCCAATTCGTCCTGATACTACCACCTCCATAAAATTGTTAAAAGTAGTAGGTTTAAATGCTTAAAACATAGATTTTTCGAACCCTTCAAATTTATTCCGATCCCGCCAAATTAACATGCTCTGAAAAATATTAAATTAACTGCGTGCTAAACTTGCGTCTAACTTCGCTCTGAACTTTGCACCAATCTCGCGGCATTGCAATGTGACACTCCATGACACGTGACAGTAATGGCGCTTCTTCATTTGAGTTTGATTGGTGGCTTCATTATGTCACCTTAATGGCGATTTACGAGTTAGTTATTTATTAGGGATATATTTGTTAAGGTGATTGTGACAACATAGGACATTTCTTTGTGTTTTTTAATGTTGTGAAACATTCTTAATGCATCTAGCTTCCATAAAAGCCAACCCAATTATTTTTTATTGCTGTATTTATAGCTCTATGTGGAAAGAGAACATTTTGAAAAATAGCAACGTGGACAGATTTTGTTTGTATGAAAGACCATCGAAGTGATCGGGTTAATGTCGCAACTGTTGATTGTTAAATGCCAAGTTAAGAGCCAATTTTTTTATTGAAACATATCTTTATTGATTTTGATAATCTCCATAAGTTTTAATGAATTGTTACAACTTTGTATGATTCCACGTTTTGTCATTGATATCCCGGGTTTTGCCTTTCGGCAACTTCAGACATTCTATCACACGGATGCAACAGAACTGACAAAATCAAATCTGAGACTATCACAAGACACTGTCAAATTTGATATTGAAATTCCACCCAGCAACTTCAGTCAACATCATAAAATTTAATGAATTATTTTTTTACAAAATCTCTATGTAAGAAAATCCTTATAAAGGGAACGCTGAGAACAGGTTAAATACTTACTATTACTGATAGAAAGCATGCATGTTCTGGTAAGTCTGCTCTTATTGAATGAAAAAAAAACAAACCTCATTGTTTGCCTCCCTCCAGAAGTTGGAAGCAGCATGGTCTTTGGGATTGAGGGCGACATTCTTTGCTCTTTTGACAGCTGGTGCAACTGCAGCTTGCAATCTTGAATGGGCAGCGCCCAGTTCAGCTCTGAACGCAGGGTCGTCACTGTTCTCCATCTCTTGGGCACATACCAGTAACACTCGGTTGCTCAATCTATCCGAAAGTAACAAACATTATTATGTCTCAACTTTGTTATCTATTTTTTTTCACCATGTCCACTTTCAATGATACGGACTCCATAATTATGCAAACAAACATAGTTCTGAAAAGACCGATGAAATGCTGAGATTATGTTATAACATATGTAATCCTAGATTAATCGATTTCATTGGCATTTAAACTATTATAACTATTAGTTCTGATGATGGTTTAAGCCGAAATAGCTATCAATTATATAACCTTATAAATTTTATAGAACTACAATACATTTCTATTTTTTTACCACACCTAGATTTATCTGTGCATCAAATTGCAAATAAGTTAAGATTTCCATTATGAACTAATATTTCATGTGTTATATTAGCTGCTCTGTAAAAGTCTTTAGATGTTGATATAAAATATTCATCGAATTTATCGATGGAACTCACAAATTAATCATTGTATACTACTGGTGGCCACTCAGACTACCATATGCCAGTGGAAACTAAACATAGAACCGGTTAAATAAACTAATTATATTAAATTAAATTTATAACATATTTGTTTACCGAGCGATAGCAGACGTGTTGTCAACCATTTTTTGGGCATCTCCGTTGCGGATGGATTCATCGCAGAGATAAGTGTGCTTCTGCATCAGTTCACCTGCAAACAATATATCGTGTTAGTTAATAAATTATTGCAATGCCAATGGAACATATACTGTAAATATTGAATGGTTAATATTTCCTCTGTTTGGTTTTGTCTGATCACTTTTTTTCATTTACTTCTTCGCTGTCAGTCATGATTGATTATTTTTTTTCCATCTACCCATATTTTAAGGGTAGGATAACGACAATATATTTGTTTGTTATTTAAAATTTAACTAACTGGTTGGATTAATCTATACATCCATTCACTTAAGTAGTCAAAATAAACTACTAATCAGCTGTGTGAATTAGCAAGCAGCATTGCAAATGTCAGTGCTACGTTTAGTGTACGAGCAGGACGGCATTATGACTCAAATTTGAGTGCAAAAAGAATAACGTAATTAAGATGTTTAGTACATTGCCTACAAGAGGTAACACTTGAATTTAAACATGCATAACATTAACAGAACATTGTTAACAATTGACTGGATATTTTGTTGAGGTTTTCTTATATAAGAAAATGTTTTTACCAGCAGTTTTGATAAAATCTAATGGGTTGACAGCTTGATCGCAAAGGTCACGCACTCTCAATACAGTGTCGGCATACTGCTGTCTCAAATTGTTGAAATGCTCCTCAGCCACCTGTAAACAATCGCCATCTATAAAACATCTCAATAACTAAATACATACGTGTATATATAAAGGGTCCGCCTTCTAAAGTTTTTTTTTGTGACTTTGTGAATTTTGGGTCCGCCAAATAACTTTTTTTTTTGAAAATGCTATAAAAAAAAAACTACTAATATTTTCTCAAATTTCTTTTTTTATTTGAAAGTACAATCCTTCCGGTTAATAATGGAAAATAACTTCATTCAAATGGCTGCCTCGGCTGGCCATGCAGTAGCCTACACGATCGGTTCAATTTTTATGCACACTATCGATTGTGTGCAGCTGTATTTCACCAATGGCTTCACGAATATTGTCCTTTAAAGCGTCAATTGTTTCTGGCTTGTCGGCGTAACACTTATCTTTGAGGGCACCCCACAAATAATAGTCCAACGGTGTCAAATCGCAGCTCCGAGGTGGCCAAACGACATCAGCTCTGCGGCTGATAATGCGATCTTCAAAAACAGGGCGCAAAACATTGAGTGTAGCTTCGGCTGTGTGGCACGTAGCGTCGTCCTGTTGAAACCAAATGTTGCCAATATCCTCCTCTTCAATTTTTGTGAACAAAAATTCGTTCAGCATGGTCCGATAACGATCGCCATTGACTGTAACGGCCACTCCTTGCTCATTTTCGAAGAAAAATGGCCCAATTATGCCTCTGGACCAAAATCCGCACCAAACAGTGACTCGTTTTGGGTGTACCGGCTTTTCAATGTATGCGTGCGGGTTTTCTGTGCCCCAAATGCGACAATTTTGCTTGTTTACATACCCGCCAAGATCAAAATGAGCTTCATCCGAAAAGATGATTTTTTTGGCAAAATCGGCATCTTCTGTAAGTCGATCGCAGGCCCACTCAGCGACCATATTGACAACCATATTCGTTCAGCGGAAGGATAAAACTAATTATCTGTCAAATCAGACATGAGCTAAGTGTTACCATTCACGAAATAAGCACTAGTTGAAAAAAAAAACTTTAGATGGCGGACCCTTTATATATTTTTTTTAAATGGCCAATGTACTGTATACTTGTTTGAATCATATAGATACAGCTGAAAATTAAATATCTTTATAAATGATTGTAAAATTAAATAAATTTAATTTAAAAATTCAACTCAATTAGCTTACCTTACTGCTTGGGTATGTTAAACGGATTCTTCCAGCTGAAATTAGTTGCGGTGATAACTTTTCAACCTGAAAATATAAGTTAACACACTTTAAGTATAACTATCTGTAAGCATTGTTTAATAAACATCTAAGTAAATTATTTTATTGATTGAATTGGCATTCACTTGGTAGAACTCCATTATAACACGGTGAAAAAATAGCAATGTATTTTAGTTCTACAAAATTATTTTTAACAAATATAGTTGATAGCTATTTCGGCTCACGCCATCGTAGTTCTGACGATGGGTGAGCCGAAATAGCTCTCAACTATATTTGTTAAAAATAATTTTGTAGAACTAAAATACATTGCTATTTTTTCACCGTGTTATCATGGAGATCTTTAAGCGTACTGACTGGGCCATGTACTGCAAACACCTCACGAAAGATTCAACTGGGTCTGCATTTTTTTTTATTTTTAATTTTAAACAAATTATTATTCTCGGGTTTGATTTGCCATTTGCAGAAAATAGCCCTTTACCTTCTGAAATAAATCCAATAGATGGCATTAAAAATAAATAAAATCAATTATATTTATATCCAATATTTAACAGAAACAGGAGAATTTTTTTTTTTATAAATAAAGTCTCCATAATAAGTGATGCGAATCAACTTGGGCAAACTGTGTATATTATATATTTGCATCTGGTACCAAGAGGGGGATGTAAAAAGATTGAAGAACACTGTTCTAGACGATATAAACTGACAGAAGATAATTAATTCACAACAAACCTGTGAAGCATTGGCCACTAAATCTTCTGCTAATCTCTTATTGGCTGCTGATCCTCCGACGGCAACAATCTGAGCTGTTTGATTGGCTCGTTCACTGAAATGAGCCAAGTTGTTGGCTTTCTCGGAAAACTGTTGATCCCGGCCGGGAACGCCTATAAATAGCAAATATATCTGATTAAAAAATAAGTCATAATTTTGTTGTATAACACAATAATCTCCATAATCAAATGAGAAAGAGTGTTATCCAAAGGTGTAACATGAAAATGAATTCTAGGTGTGACATTTTGGATAATAATTTGTAATAAACAACAATTACCTTCGGGAGTGTTGACAGCTTCTGAGAACTGTTTCAATGGTGTTGCGATATCGATGAAATCTTCAACAACACGATTGACTACAGCTCTTTCGATTGCATTTTTTAACTCACACAATTTGTCTGATAGATTTCTGTAAAAAGAAATAAATAAAAATTAGTTTATGAATAATTGACAGTGTGACATGGTTAACAGTTTCATACGAGTTTTTGTAATGGTTCAGATGTGTTGTCATATGGTAGTAGTAATCCAGACACCTTCATGAAAATGGAAAGAAGATATTTTAAAAACAATACATAAAGGAAATACATACAAACATTTGTTTTTACACATATTTAGATCCTGGCATAAGGGTATATATATTTTGTGATTTTTCTTGAAAATAAGCGATGCAAACTGTTTACTGATTATCAGTTCTATTGAATCTATGTGATAGAATGCCTGAAAATGCCAAAAGTCGAGTCCCGGGTGATGAGTAAAAAATCTTTTGGAATTATCCATAGTTTGGAATGATTCAAATATATATGCATATATAGATAGAAACCTGGTGATCTCCTTGGCTTGGGCGGAATCTCCTTGACCTCTGGCACAAAGTTCTCCAAGCTGGCTGGATAATTTATGCACCTCTCCGCACAATTGAAGAATCTCTGCCTTCTCATGACCTTGAAGACCATTGGCAATCTAAAAACACAAAACGAAAACAGTAATTTAGTTTTTATTGGAACTTGATAAAAGAAAATTGAAATGGATTATTTCTTAATAACAAATGCAATTACCTTCTGCCCTTGGGTAACAATTGTATTGATGGCTTTTTGTCCTTCAGCACGGGTGATCGAATCAGCTGTTGGGTTCAATAACCACTTGTGTGCCGTCTCTAGTCTAGAAATAAAAAAAAGTATAGTAATGATGAAAATTACCCAATCAACAAGAAAAATTATTTTAACACCAGTAAATTCTACATTCACAATTGTCACTTATTCAATATGTAAAAACAATGTATATTTATTGGTAAAATCCAAGGCTATGAAGTCATTAAAAAAACACAACCCTAGCATCATCGACATTAACCAAAAACACGGCTCCAACTAAAATAAGTTTATTTTTGTCAGGTTTTTTCCTACCTTACCAATTTATGTGCATTAAATTAAAGATTAACCAACCAATCCAGCAAATTGTTCATTGAGATATTCTTTGAAATCATCTAATCAAAGAAGTACTCGTGGTTGCTCGTTTATCACAACTCCAATTCTACAGCTATGGTAATATATTATATTAACTTATGAAATCTCAGAGATACATGGTTATTAGTCCACTCCTTGAATTGCATAATGAGATGTCGGATCACTTGCATTTCGACATAAGACCATTAAAATTTAAGAAATCTACATGACTTCAAAAAAACATACCTTCCTTGCAGTGTCTTAGATCCTTGAGATTCAACGTCTTTGATGCCTTCATTGATTGCACCCATCAAGTCTGATATTTTATTTCTGATCTGGCTGGCCAGTTCCATTGCCTACAAATTTATTATAATGTGATGTAAATGCTATTCAAGACAAGTCGCAATGCAGCACATGCTCATTCAATCCATGCAACATCGACTTACCAATGCCTCACACATGTATCATGAATTCGGCCACTTTTAATGATTGATAAAATATTGATTCTTGCACATTAAGAGTTCAAATTGACAGCAAAATAATCCACCTATTCAAATTCTAAATTGATGGTGTGATGCGAAACATTAAATATTAAATGCTGGCAGTGAAGTCGTTAAATATACTGTTGTCTGTTCTTTTCTACAGCTGTTATGACATATGACAAGGTAGGAAATCTCAAATATTTTTTTAAGTATGTTAGTGTTATATAAAACTATGTTCATAAACAGAACGGAATATTTCAGTTCATCAGAAAGTTTTTTATTTAAAATATAAATTCAAAAATCCTACGATCGATATTAAAATAATCCTGAATTTGGAAACCGTACAACTTGCTACAGATTAACAGCCATTAATGCGGTGTATCCTACAAAACAGCAACATAAAACACTTTCAATTACCATGAGTGCCTCAGGAGCAATTATTCGAAATAATAATGTATTCCATACATTGAATTTCACTTGTTAGCTTTTCATTCAGTAAACATTAAGAAAGACTTCGAAAGGAGCCAGACATGCTGTACCTCCGATATATAATACATAAGCATAATCACCTGTGGTGATGATCCATGACCAGCATCTCTCAAATCACCCAAAGAGTCCAGAGCTTTCCTGAGTTCTCTGACGATGCTTCTCACATATTCGGCTTGTGGCGGTGAAAATCGTTCAGCACACTTTTCCGCAGACACTAATGCAGCTCTTAAAGCTCGTTCACCTGCTGCGCCACGAGGAGCATCTGGATCCTGAATCATATAAGATATAAATGAGGTTATGTTGACCAAGAGTTCACTACATCTCTGAAAAATTTAATTGACATTTTCAATGCGAACAATGTAAAACTTTGAGGCTTGTTTTGTTACCTGATCCCTTGACAAACATTGTCTTTTGCGTCCTTCACTTAAGCTGTGCGGTATTAACCCCTAGAGCCAAGGATTTTTTTTAATAAAAAATAAAGTTTTAAGATATATGTTATCAACATGTAGTCTAATACGTCTAGCAAAAATGAAATAAAAAAAAATAAACAATGCTTTCTTGTAGAAAAGCTATGTGACCATACGGTCACGCTAGTCCTTACAGGGGCCGTGTTTACAAGTGTATTGCTTAGATGCACCTTGTGAATATTCATTTGTCATGATGTCAATATTCCACATTAGTCACAAACATTTTTTTTTTTTTTAATATTTATTGCGGGTCGTCTTCACTTCACACGGATTTGCTCCAATATATTTATTATTTCTCCAACAGTAAAATCTTAGGAAAACCTCAAAGATAATATAATATTCTATTCTTTCACTTACATTAAGCCATTCATTGGCCTGACTTAGTTTGCCAGCAAGTTGACTCTGCAAGTTTCTAAGGATGGACAAGCTGTCATGGTCACTAATTTCTTCATCATATGTTGTCAGTTGGAGAACCCTATATTCAAAAAACAAAATATTCATTAAAAATATATATATATTAAAACAATAAAATACAATGTAGACTACTATTTGCACACTTTTATATTATAAAGATCAGGACTGATTTCACTTATAGCAAGCAGCATTGAAGTATAATTTTATAAGCAACTATTGGTTTTTTGATTGGGACCAAAATTTTATTATATGCTCTGTGGTGTATCACACCATAATTTTATATCAAACTAAATATTGTATTTTATAAAAAGTGGATGTCAACCCTCTGACTGCTAGCGTCTCAACTGTTGAGATGGCTGATTTTTTTGTGTTGATAGTTGATACCCAAAAATATATGAATTAACAGTGGTTAAAACCTTCCTGTACTCGCTAAATTTTGAGTTGATGCATTGCTTAATTTGTCCTGACAAACTCAAAAAAAAAACCATGCTCCTTTAATGTATTAAATGAGATATTCAACAAAAAAATATTTTCTATCTGTATGTGTGTAATGTAACACAACACACGCACCTACTCTCCCTCCGTCATTGAATCGTGCGTATGATACTCATTGAATCAATGTTGACAGGTGGCGCTGTCATTTAGTAATATTTATTATTAAAATATAGCATGAAAATTACCTGATGATTTCATGGATTTCATTTGCCATTCTGGTGGATAGATAGTTGCGATTCTCTGAAGCTTCGTCAATTCCTTTACCACCTGAAATAAAACAATGGAAGAATAAATAAATTAAATGTCAAAGGGTCTTTCAATAGATACTCTAAGTCAAGTTGTGTGTGTGAGATATTTACTAAGTATATTTTATGGCATAAAGTGTGGAATACAACATCTTTTAAATGTCTACCGCAATTTTCTATAGTGGCACCTATTTGGGAGGTTTGATTTTCAATGACTTTGTCGCAAAAATCTGGCTGAATTTGTTGGATAAGAGAAAGTGATAATAATGGACCTTAAATTGTGGAGAAAATTATCTAACCTTCGCTAAGAATGTGAATATATATCTTCATGGAGCAAATGAGGATTGGAGCAAGTGTCTTGACTTGTTCGAGGCACCTAGCCAGGGCTTCCGCATGAGCTCTGTGTGTCAAATCTTGTGCTCTGCTAGATACTTCTCTCGCCACTCTGCTTAGGGATGGACTCAAATCCCTCAGGAATTGTACAAGATCTTCCATCGAGTCTATTACCTCGGCCACTGCCAGATAGTCAAGGACCTAAAAAAAAAGACATAAATCAATGCAATAATGCAAAATCAAATTGCCGGTTTATAAAAGAAAGAAGATATTCTCTAAGGAAGCTAGCAGGGTTTTCCTCACACACAAAAAATTGTTGATTGTTCACCAACATATAAATGTGACGAACTTTAAATTATATATATTTATATATATATAGATGAATCCTGATCTTATATTCCTGTATGTCTTGTTCATTTTATATAGTCCCGTAAGAACAATGTTAAATAAACACGCATTTAATGTTCCCGATTTAGACATAAATATTATCACCATTATTTTGACCGTTTTTGTTGAATGTTTCTTGATCTGTCATTTATAGAAGCGTTTTTGGCTTTTGAAAAAAAAATCATTTTCTAACACCAAAGAAATAGATTAATCAGTTAGTTAGAATAGTAAGCAAATTTGAGGGTTCTTTGTTTAAAATGAAAGTGCCAAATTTCAAAGAAACAACTTTTGGCACTTTGGAATTTTGGAAAGCAATTGGGACGTTTAAAAAAAATATATATTTGACTAAGTGAATCCCTCTCGTATTTTTTGTTTTTGTTTCTAGATCCTTTACAAAACGTAGAATCAGAATTTCAGAGTAAACAAAATAATTGAGAAAAAAAGACAAATCACTGACCTATGATTTGGGTCTTGGGCATAAATTTAATTCTAATTATTGAATCATTCACACTCACCTTTTTACATTCTCGTACAATTTTCCTGACTTCAGATTCATCAAAGCAAAGCAACAGAGCTGATGTACCCTGGAGAATTCCGCGCGATCCTTCAATCAACTTTTTCCTGAAAAGTTAATAAGAAAATTAAACACTAGTCGGCAATGCCAACTTTACATGGTTTACATCAATGGTTCTCAAGCTATGGGTCGCGAACCCCAAGGGGATTGCCAACTTATACAGTCAACTAAACTAACTTTGGAGCGTATGAGGGTCCGGGTCACATGGCTTTTATAAAAAGGGATCACCACCCGAAATAGGTTGGAAAGCACTGGTTTACATTAAAGTATTATACTGCAATTATGAGGTTTCAATTATATTTATGTCAATGTTCGTATCTTATCGAGCCAAGCATTTGGTTACAAGAGTGTTAAATTAACCTTTGATTGATGTTTTGTCATTTACGAAATATTTTTAATCATCATCATCAGCCGGGTTCGATCCACTGCTGGATGAAGGCCTCCCCCTGCTTTCTCCATCATCTGCTCATCCATGGAGAAAATATTTTTAATAATATTGACTAAAGGTGCTTGATGGAATTTCAAATTTGAATTGTTGAACTTTGAAAAGTTCTGTTGCATCCATGTGATATAATGCCTGAAGATACCGAACAACCGACAACTTTGATTGTATTCTATCGTTTTTCAAGCACAAATGATTTAAATCGAAAATGATCATTTCCTCATAAGATCTCTTTCATTTTAGATTTATTGATATTTCACAAACCTCGCTGGTCCTGAATAAGGGTCGTCTCTGAGCATTGCTGAAGCGTCCTGCAGCAGTCCAGCTGCTCCTTCTACCCTTCTCAGGGCTGATGGCATCTCCTGTCGCAGGATCTGGTCGTCTGATGAGTTGATTGTCTCGTGACCGACCTGAAATAAAAACACTCATTTATCAATCAGTTTAAAAAGCAAGTTTTGAAAACGTAATCAAATCTAATTGAGTATTACGAATTCATCTGTCAGTTCTGTTGCGTCCGTGTGATAGAATGCCTGAAGGTGCCGAAAGGTAAAACCCGGGTCGTTAGTGACAAAAAATACCAATTCAGGTATTGAAAATATAGTTTGTCGATTCAGGTAGTGAAAATGTTATTTCATAAGTTTATTAATTGGATTGGCATTTACTTGGCAGAACTCTATTATAACACGGTGAAAAAATAGCAATCTATTATATTGTACAATAGTTCTACAATTTCTTTTTATAAGATATAGTTGATAACTATTTCGGCTCACGCCATCGTAATTTAGTAAGAGATAATATGGTTTACCAATCCAATAAACAACAGTATCATTGTGTTATCAATGATTTGAATGAAAGTTCCGAAAGGAATGTAATATAACAACTGAGAAGAAGAGATAGCAACGGTTTTCACGTGTAAATATTTGATTCATGTAAAAGAATGCCTGAAGATGCAGTAAGATAAAATCCAGGACTTGAATGACAAAACTTGTACCATTTTTTTTCATAATTTTTATATCAACTAACGACACAATCGGCAATCAGTGGTTTAACGGAAAACCTAACAAAATATTCTTTACTCAAACACTTAAAATTTGATATTGAAATTTCACCAAGCACCTCAGACGATATCATAAATCAACGATAATGTGATTGAATACGATACTTTGGTATAATTTTACTGAAACGCCAGTAAAAATATATTTTTACTTGAAATACACTTACTGTAATAGATACATCATAACATACTTAAATTGATTAGTATTAACCTATTCTTAACTGCGTTCGTTATAATAGGATTAACTTGAAGATAAAAAGTTGATCCGCTTTGCTGGGGATTAAGTTAATATGACTACGAGTTCACTCAACTTTTTCATGGATACGTTGCTTAAACAGCAAATTTATTACTACGGTAATTCAATATTTAATAAATGAAGGAAGTTTGAAGCAATATAGTTAACGTAACAAATAGGATATATTTTTATTGATACGGTTGAATAAATTTACAATAAATATTGGTCAATACAAAACAATACTGCAGTTCAAATTAATACAAACAAATGTATTCAAACTTGAATTGTTAAAAAAATGTTGGTCCTTTTGCCTTTCTAAAGACAAGTATGATACGCCTTTTTTATTTTTTTTTAATTGATAAAAAATACACTTATCGTGTTTTGCTTTACATTACTGTACTTCTGTGCCTGTATAAAACTTATTTTTATATTATTAATTGAATTGTCATTCACTTGATAAAACTCCATTAGAACACGGTGAAAAAATAGCAATTTATTTTTAGTTCTACAAAATTTATAGGGTATATAATGGATTTATACTATTTCGGCTTACGCCTACATCAGAACATTGTTCAAACGTATATTTAATCGTTACTGCATTTTTAATGTTACGCGAAAAATTATGTTAAAAAATAACGAGGTTTACAGTAAGACTGTAAAATATTGCATTAAAAAAGCAATGTGTTAAAATGAAAAAATGAAAATCAGCACATTTTTATTAAAACAGTTTGTGCATATTGGCAGATCCATTTTTTGTTTATCAAATCCATCAACATAAAACATTCAATAAAAACAGTTACGTAGATTAAAGCAGGGCTGTGGAATCGCGGTGTTTTTTTCCGGATTCGAAGTCATGAAAAGTAAGGGACTCCGAGTTCTTATTCGATCAGACGATTTTGAAGAATATCTCAATGAACAAAATGCCGCATTGTTTGGTTGATATTTAATTAATGCACATAAATAGGAAAGGTACAACTAAAACCTGACAAAATTAAACATTTTTTTTTGGAATCGCGTTGTGTTGTTGGTCAATATCGGAGTCGTAGTTATGTTGTGTTCAATATCGGGAATCGTTCGGAGTTAGTGTTTTTGTTCGATGTCGATTTCGGAGTAGTGTTTTTTTAACGACTTCAAAGCCCTAGATTGAAATAAAAATTTCGATAAGAATATCTTTTAAATTTTAATTAAACAGTGGATCACAAAGTTACGTCAGAAGTAAAGATCAATTTAGAATCGCCACTTTTGTTGAGCACAGAAAACGGTTGAATAAATATCTCGATGAATTTAAACGTACCAAAAATATACAAACTTATATGGAAAACTGATTATTATAACGCAGTAAACTAGATCGACCGCGTTCAAAACAGAGACTAACTGGAAAACTAGCCCGTCGCTTTCCGCGTACAAATCTAAATCCGTAAAAACCAAAAGAAAAACAACAAAAATCCAGCAAAAGTGTTGTGTGTATACAAACAAAAATGGATGGATATATTGGTGTTATGTCTGGAGTGATATATTACGTAGGTAATGTCACGGGAGACGCGCAAGACGAGTATTGTCAACTGTATGAACGGATTTATTCACTTTTAGGATATTAACTGTCACATTACGTATTCATTAACCGGAAGGCTGCCTGAGACGAGATATCTCGTCAATATCTTTAAACGTATTTTCCACCAAAAATATTCATTCTATTAAAATGATTCTTTGACAGGGCACACACTGATATCTACACAAAAACATTCGTTTGTGTCACGGTGAAAAAATAGCAATGTATTTTAGTTCTACAATTTTTTTATAAGTTATAGTTGACAGCTATTTCGGCTCACCCATCGTCAGAACAATGTTTAAACGTACACTTGCTTATCTATGTATATCTGTGTATAAAAGGTACACAATACAACTTTTCTTCCGTTTTAACGACCTAACTTATTTCCTGCTAGCAATAAAACTAATTTTTTTTTTATGTAAACAGACTTATATTTGTTTGTTCGTTGAAAATTTCGTTTGATTCTTTTGGGTACCTATCAAATTTTAGAAAACATATTTTCAATATAGCAAACTATGGATCTTTTTCATGCTGATTTTTCGAAGAACATCTTCAAATGTAATATTCAATCAATATGTTCAAATACACAGTTTTATTTTTCGGCTCGTATTTTTCCGGTCAGAATTTTAATACGGTTCTGGTCATATTTTTTATTATATCGGTCAGAATTTTTATTAAATGGTCATAATGTATCGGTCAGAAATACAGAGGGCAGAATAAATAATATACGGTCAGAATTAATATTAAATGGTCAGAATTTATATTAAATGGTCATAATTTTAGATGACAGCTGTCATATATTATATTATTTGGTTAGATTTATTTTGACAGACGGTCTGGTTTTTTTTTGGTGTTTGTATTGCGTTGCTATTGGTGCAAAAAGTAAATTTTTTATAACAAACCGTCCAATGAGAGGCAAGACTACTAGCGCCGCGGCCATTGAAGAAATCGCTAGTGCAGTGGTCGGTAACCTTTTTTTTCGAGAGACTGAGTAAAAAATTTCAACTGAAAATTTCATTTGATAAGTGGGTAAAAAAAAATATATTTTTTTAAAAAAAAAATTATTATCATAAAATGAAATATATGCATGTATGTATGTTATATCTTATAAAACAAAAATATAAAAAAAATATTTTTATTTGTGGCTACCTTGGTACTTATTCACTTTTTATATAATTATTGGGATTTTCAATAAATAATTTTATTAAAAAATTTTTAAAAAATCCTTGGTGGGTAATTAATTGAATTTTTTATTTATTGAGTTTTTTTAAATTTTTGGTATTTTTAATAAATAAATATTTTTTTAATTTAAAAAAAAAACATATTTTCTGGGTAATTCAATTACCCGCGGGTAGTAGGTTGCCGACCACTGCACTAGTGTTACGCGCCCACTAAGATTTGACAGTTCTTCGACACTAGTTGACAAGTCTTTGCTACTGCTTTCTACCTTATTATGTTGGAACCAACTATATATATCAAGTGATGAATCCAATGGTGAAATGACGAAAACTAGGAGAAAGAAGACATCTCTTAACTGGTATATGAGCATGACATATAACACAAAGGAAGAGGTGGTTGACGCAGTAAAAGCGGAAAAAAACATGGAGTTATCATTATCAAAGTATGACCAGTGATGGGAAAAAGGCTTATTATCGCTGTAATACTGTTAAAATATGAGGGCTGCAATGTAATGCTGGAGTATATATTTGATACTGCATTGATAAAACTGACGTTTTTGTATTCAAAACAGAAGATGAACATTCACATGAAGCATTAGGAGATATCACTATCACAATGAACTTAAATGATGACATTAAAAATAAAATAAAGGAATTGTTTGATTTAAAAGTTAAGCCTAAGATGATGATGGATATATTAGTTAAAGAAGTCTTTAAACTTTATAAAAACGCAGACGATTTATCCTAATTCCAATGTATAGTGGCTACTTTCCTTCCAATAACCATCCTGGAATTGTCTCATCCAGAAATCTGCAATTGGTCTTTCACCATTTTAACAATTCATACATAATTTAACTAATATAAAAAATGCTTTATGACATGTAAGATAAAACAAGATATATATGTAAGTAATGGAAAAATAGTAAGGTGAAACATAATTAGAGATTTTTTTAAGTGTTATGTGTTGTATCAAAAAGGTCTCTTGGTTTCTTATTATAATAAATCATTAATTTTATTATGACCTTTTTCAATATTGTCTGACCGAAATGGTTATAAAATTCTGACCCTAAAATAATTTTATTCAGACCATTCATATTTTTATTCTGACCAAAAATTGATTTAAATTCTGACCAATTAATTTGTTGCCTTATTTTTCTTATGCGTCTTGTCACATATTTACACGAGTCTCTGAAAAACGTATCTACCACGTAAATGGAGAAACGAGTATACATTAAAATAATTGAAATAAACGGCGATCACGTAAAAAATGTTTGAAACCGCGCGCCATGTGTTCCGCGGTCTAAAATTGTTTTTTTTTAAATATCCACTAAAAATCAGGATGAAAGTGTAGCCAGATACATGCGGAAATGATCTCGTAAAGGGGGGAACTGTCGTTAAGTGAATTATCTCGACAAAAAATAAATAAAATCGAACTGCCTACCAGCTCATCAAGTCACCTTTTGATTTTATGCATTTTAATCGCACGACAAGGCATCATTAGTATATAACATTAAGCCATTAAAATTGTAAAACGAATATATTGGTTACAAATCAATAAACTCGTTACGAACAGTTAAAGCAAGACTAATATATGTGAGAATTGTATGATCATTAATCATAAAAATATATATATTGATATATTTTATACAGGTTTGTTGAGTCTTGGGGTCGCTGTGTTTTGGCCGGAATCCGGGGCAGTCGTGTCAATATTGGAGTCGTTTTTTTAACGACCCCACAGCCCTGATTTTGTACTTTCTGATTTGCCTTTTTAAGTTTTTATTTTTTTGTATACGGTTGAACCCCGACTCCACGTTTTACAATATTTTTGAATGTTTTTGTATTGAAATATACTATGGGCGGTTCAGAACGTAACGAATTAATTTTAGACCCAAAAAAACCTAATTTATCTTTTGTGTCACGACGATTTATTCGAGACATAGACACAAGTTGGTTGCCCCACCTCCACTCATAATGTGCATGCAACCGCTTTTATACGGTCGCCTTCCATAACACAACACTGATAAAAAGTAATTGATTCTACTCCTCATTTTCTTGGCCAGATACAAAGCCGCACAGACCGATCTTTAAACCATGCAGTATTGTGCTTAAAAGAGACGAAAATGTGACTTGCTCAGCCACTAAGCATACGTGATATTAACCATCTTGTGTACTGAAAATCCACCGTGGCGGAAAAGTTTAATCGAACGACGAATCGTGAATATCTTATTCCTCGTATGGCCTTGCGAATATGCCTCAAAGTTGACCTTGGTTGATGCTCAGATACAAGTCAGTCTAGCCTATCGGGTCCATATGGGGACGAACCACAACAAGCAGCTCTGCTTGTTCGAAATTTATCTCGGGGCAGTACCACAGTACGTGATTACCGTTCTGATGGCTATGTCCACAAGTGAAATCCGAACTTACAACCAAATTGCCCAGCCCAAGTAATTCGCCGTTGAATTTTCTATCAAAATATAGATATCAATCACAATATAATTTATGATATCAACTGAAGGTGCTTGATGGAATTTCAATATCAAATTCGAATCGTTACAACTTTGTACGATTCCACATATTCTGTTACTAACGACCCGGCTTTTGCCTTTCGCCATCTTCAAGCATTCCATCACACGGGTGCAACAGAACTGACGTAAAATAAACAGTTAGCATCGTCTGTATAACAAAGTTATTAATACAGTAAAACACTTCCCCCAAGGCAAGCAGTAAATTGCAACTAAAACAAATTTAATAATACGAATCTATTAATAATTAAAACAATTGCCTGTGATAGTTTTCATTAACGATCTTGTTAATGAGTCATGCTTTACAGGGTTATACAACAGATATTAATCAACTAACATTAACATACAAATGTTGTTTTTTTCCTTTTCATATAGATACCAACTATCATATATAAAAAAAATCGTTGAAATTCCATCAAGCACCTTCAGTTGATATCAACAATTATAAAATAAAATTTGAATTGTTACAACTTTGTACGATTCCATATGTCTTATCACAAACGACCCGGGTTTCGCCCTTCGGCATCTTCAGGTATTCCATAGCACGGATGCAACAGAACTGACTCAGTCGTTTGTGATAAGACATATGGAATCGTACAAAGTTGTAACAATTCAAATTTAATATTGAAGTTCCATCAACCACCTTCAGTCGATATCATAAAATAAATAATTATAAAATATGTTTATGGTTTTTTTTTTTTTTTGAAAATAAAGTTTAGATAAAAATTCTTCAAGTTCCATTGAAAGTCAAAAGTGTATATGAAATGAGGTCAACTAACATTAAAACAACAAAGTCAGTTCCGTTGCATCCGTGTGATAAAATACCTGAAGATGCTGAAAAGACGAAACCCGGGTCGTAAGCGACGAAACATGCGGAATCGTACAAAGCAACGATTCAAATGTAATATAATTATTGATTCTCATGCGTCTTTTTTTAAACGAATTTCAAGGGTAAATAAAGAAAATTTCCACCGCCTTGTTGGGCTGTCTCGTCTGTCAGCAGAACTAGTCGAATAGAGTCAACACGTCGCTCTTAGTGGGTCCGATTGATCTAATTTTAACCCCAACCAAATGACTTGATTGGAGACGTCTCACAATAAAGCATCAGAGGTTCGCTTCACGTGCGAGACACGTCAGTTCAAAAATACATTGGTTACTCACTCGAATGAACTCTACGGTTAAAATGTACGAAGCGGCATGCATGGTTTAGTACCAGAGTCAAAAATTTTATGCTAATATTACTAGGGCTTTTTACATACATTTTTTACTTAAGGAATGTATGAATTAATTAATCACACTGCGCCGTTCAACATTCGTCATAAAATGAACATATTTTAAGCCAAGGAGATTTATTTAACGCTTGACGAGTAAAAAATCATAAATTACTTTACTACGAAATTAACACATTCAGTGCGTCCGACAAGGCTGCCGTGTCCACCCAGATATTGCAGCCACGTTTTGGCTAGGGTATGCCAGCAACGCCATGTGTTTTGAGAAAGTGAAATAAAAAACAAGTCTTAGGTAATTAATTTCATGATAGATTTAATTTTTAGAGTAATACAATCTCGTTAAGTGGTTAAAAACCGCGAATTTTCAATTTCTATCGATTATATGATGTATTTTGACGCAGTGAATGTGTTAAGATATTTTATAGTCCATAGTTTCTCAATCGGTGGTCCGCGTTGTGATATCACCCTCTTACAAATACCTTTGCAAGAGGTGACGTAGGGGGTTTTTAGAACCTGAAAAACGGCTAATATTTAATATCAATTATAAATAACGTAAAAAGACTACAACATAGTTTATCAACCGGTGGTCCGCGGAGATTTTTGGGCGAGCCGAAACAATCGAATTTTATGGATTTTTACATTATATTTTTTTGTTACTGTCTGTTTTAATATACCTAAATACTGTTATATCAGCATATGCTGAAGCAAAATTAATTGATTTAAACAAAAAAAAATCAACTATATAAATATTTATTATTTTACTCCAATGTTATGGTATTTTTTGGTGGTCCGCGGATGTAAAAGGGTTGAGAAACTATGTGTCATACGGCATTATAGAAGGTTTTTCTAAAAGAAACAGGGCTGTGGAATTGTCAAAAGAAATACGATGCGGACTCCGACCAATGACCAAAAGCACGAATTCGACTAAAAAAACGTTCATTTTGTCATATTTTTTTCCTACCATTCCTATTTATATGCATTAAATTAAAGATCAACCAACCTATCCGGCAAATTATTCATTGAGATATTCTTCAAAATCGTTTGATCGAAAAAGTAGTCAGAGTCGCTTGTTTTTCACGACCAAAAACACGACTCCGACTGCCGTGATATAAATGATAAACGATATAAACTGTTATGTCATTTTAGGTGAATCCGTATACTGGAATATGTCAAGTTTAACGTTTAAATTTTATCGACCAATACATGTCTAAAATCCAATGAAAAATACGCAACGTATCATAAATATATTCGTTCGAATAACCAATCATATAACCTAACTGTATATTTTCCAACGGCAGCAATAATGGAACGAAATTGAAACAAAACAAAATTTATTGGAGTGAATTAATGGAACGAAGCGAATGAAATTAACCACGAGCGAACCAATTATTTTTACTGGAAACGCATTGAAATGTAGTAATCATAATACAAAAGTCACATAACTTCGTATCAGGAAGAGAAATTTGGGCCGATATAATTTTTGGCTTCAAGAGAACAAAAACAAAAATGTTAAAAATAACATGTGTGGATAGCTACTACGTCGTCTTCCACTATATTGTTGAAACTGTGTATAATTCCACATATTTAGTCACTAACAACCGGAGTTTCGGCTTTCGACTTAATTGGGGTCCATTTATTTTTCCCGGACCTAATTAAGTTCATTACCTTTATTAAACAAGCAGTTAAACCTGCCTAATTCTACGTTGCTATATCCGTTAGGTGATATTAATTTAATTAGTAAAAATCACATCAATTACAAAGGTAATAATCGACCAAGTTACTTATGCGCGTGGAAACGTAGCGCTGTGTGCATTTCCGGTCTGACACAAAAGTTGCTAGAGTTCGAAAATTTTAAATTCCCTACTATTCGATAAATACATTTTATATAAAAATATTTATTTACAATAGGTTTCAATGTTCACGAATGCCGCGACTTCTTACTTGTCGTTTTTGCGGTCTGTTTATTCGTTTTATCCAGGGGTTTCAAATTTAGTTTTATCATCCACCGTATTTCCGGGCGCACTCTTATAGCGGTCGGTCTATTGGTATTAACCCCATAACAACTGTTTTTTTTCTCTCGCTACCAGCTGAACATTTTTGCCTAAGGTCTGTGCATTTACTATTATATTATCTATTATACATGTGTGTACGTAAATGTTGACATGAAATTGCAAGTCTTTGGAAATGTGCAATACCAACCTTGACGAGATTGTTAACCGCGTGCGAGACAGCCTGCACGGGTCTGTTGAGGTCTGGCATAGCGTTGCCATCTTCAGCTTCCTCATGGAGTATCACCAGTCGAGATACCTGAAAATCAAAGAACATGTTAATATCTTCCTCATAGCGACGGTAGAAACACGCTTAACAATCAATTTGCTTTAAATATCTATTTTAATATCGATGATACAATGTTAATACTCATCGTGATCTGAAATGAAAGTTTTAAATATGACTGGCCAGTTATTTCATAAGTAAATATTTTCTCTAATTAGGACCAAATAACTGTAAATCAATATTTATTTTTTATAATATCTGGCAACATTAAACGACACAAATATACGCTCGTACATCTGATAGCGCTCGCGATGATTGGTGGACTCGGTTTCATCAATCGCAAATTGATTTTTCAGCTTAGTAGATGAAGGCTACTTATAAGGTTACTTATTGAAAAATAAGATAATTTTAGTATGAAATATATTAGGACAGATTTATACAGATATAAAAAAACATTAGCAATAAATATTTGTTGTAATCCGGGCTGTGGCGTCGTTAACAAAACATGACTCCGACTAAAAACAATTTGATTTTGACGAATTTTTGTACTACCTTTCCTATTTATGTGCATTAAATTAGATCATAAAGATCAACCAACCAATCCGGCGAATTGTTCATCGAGATATTTTTCAAAATCATGTAACCGAAAAAGTAATCGGACTTGCTCGTTTTTCATGACTCCGAATCCGACTCCACAGTCCTTGTGAGAGAATAAAGCCATTCTTGGTGTCTGACAAACTCTTCACCGTCATAATTTATTTTTTAAAAGAAATTTTCGACTTTGTATGATGGCTCAATTTAAAGATCTCACTGTTTTCTCAGTGTTTTAAATATACATTCTTTGCCCGTTTTCTCACGGTAAAAATAGCTAATAATTAATTAATATAACAATGCAGCAATTATTTAAAATAAAATTATTTCGTTTCACAATGTTATCAACTTGCTGGTTCAACACATCATAATATTTTTTTTACATAAATATAAAAGAACCAAGTAAATTGATTAGTTCAAGGATACGAAACATAACTTAACGTTAACTATAATAAATTTAACGACTCGAAAACTATAAGAGTTTCCGTGCCGATTTTTGGTCAAAAAAAGAAACGATGAGAACGTTTTTCAAGTATCATTCATGGCACTCAAAGACAACCTTATAGCTACTATTGCTTCGGAGAAAATTGGCACTTAAAATCTTGCTGTTGAGAAATTATGACTAGGCATTTAAAACCATTTTCAGATGGTTAAGAGACAATATATATTTATATTACTTGTAAAGTGTCATTTCTTGGTGGAATGGCAGTATATTGTAACAAATAAAACAAATGTTTATTACTATTTGTACATTGTATTTTCTCTATTGTATAATTTAAGGATCAGGACTGGTTTCGTTTATTGCGAGTATTAATTTCTAAATTGAAAATGCTAACAAAATTATGGAAATTCTACTGAACATTGTGTTTAATTCGTTAAAATATACATATAAAGCTGGTATGGCATATAACGGTAAAAGGTACTAAAATATTTGTGAAATAATTAATAACCGCATCTGCGGTCTAGTGGTAAGAGCTTTGCCCTAGTGATCGGGCGTCAAGTCTCGGCAAGATCAATATATTTTTTTTAAATATAAATCTTATTTTATTGAAAATGGATGGGTTTGATATGGTTTATTACTTAATTTTATTGTATCACATATTAGACACGGCGGCATTAGCTGTAATGCCAAATACTTTTGGTATAATTTCATATGTTGACTTGCGTCACTTAATTTATCAAATAATTATTTATAATTAATGATATCGACTGCAGGTGATTAGTGAAATTTCAATATCAAATTTGAATTGTTGACACTTTGAACGATTCCACATATTCTGTCACCAACGACCCTGGTATCACCTTTCGGCATCTTCAGGCATTCTATCAAATTTAAATTGTTGAAACTTTGTATAATTCCACATGTTTTGTCACTGAAAACCTTATTTCGCCTTTCGACATATTCATGTATTCGTATGATAGAATGCCTCAAGATGCCGGAAGGCGAAACCCGGATCCTAAGCGATAAAATATGTGAAATCGCCTAAAAGTTTCAACAATTCAAAATTGAAAGATTTACAGTTAATATATTCGAGCAAAGCGAAAATAAGTGACGAATTCTCACTAGACTATCAAAGTATGAAGTCATCTTGCTTAAAACAAATGTGACTCTTTTACAAATATTATAATTGTCACGCTCTCTATTGTATTTTTAAATTAATACGGGAAACACTATTTTTCTGTTCCATTGTATTCATGCACACAAAAGTTGATTGCAACCGCGGAACGCAAATATTTGTGCCCATCTATTTCGGGGCATTAGTCGATCCCATACAGAGATCGTTAAAAACCAGCTATTTTACACAGCATGTCGAAACAACAAGACTACGCCAATAAAACATGTTTTCAGTTCCGCACGTCAAAAGTCGTTCAAAGTCAGTAGGGTAACACATACAGTCGTAGACCACACTTCAGAGTAAGTGGCAAATCGGCAGTAAAACATAATGAATATGTATTTTATATGCTGTGGACAATTTACACAGTAGACCGATAACTGCGTTTTATTAAAAACTTACTAATATAAGTACTATTTTCACAATAAAAATCATATACACTATGGAAATACTACTAAAAATATCGTGTTGTTATTTAACATATCGTGTCTTTTGAACAAGAAGTGACAGTTAAACTTTAAAAAACGCAATACACCAAAATGCTGAGTACAATTTTCACACTTTATAGCATGGGCTCCCAACCTTTTTTAGGTGGCGACCCCTTTTCATAAAATCCATGTGAACTCGCGACCCCCCCCCCCATAAAATCCAAAAGCATAAAAAAATATTTTTTTAGTTGGCGACCCCTGGTTGGAAGCCTATGCTTTATAGTCTCCAAATCAGAACCGGTTTCGTTTATCATGAGCATTATCAATTGAAGAGTTCGGTTGTTCAATTCTATTCAACTGATAATATTCGCGATGGGCGAAGCCAGTTCTGATCTGTAGAATATAAAATTGTGTAAATAGTACTAAACAGTATGTTTTATTATTTAAATTTAATGACTATCAGCCGAAAAATGATAATTAACACATTAAACGTAAAAAAAAACTTACTAAAAAACTTGTGCCAATCTATCAAAGCGAACTATACACTTACTGGCGAATCACTGTATCTGTTACTCTAACATCCTACTGTTGTATTTGGATTGTTGCTTCTAGAAGTTTTGGTTGTTTTAGAGAGATTAGTGATATGTCATCTTGCCAAGCGTTCATTTTACTGGCAAGAGAAACTAAAATGTTATCAATTTTTTCATATGTCTCCGGAAGTACATTTTTGAAGCTATAATTTCTCAAAACAGTAACTATCTTTAGGCGTATTCCCGCGCGGTGAATTCGCATACTTTAAAACGATACCCATTTAAAAACGAGAGCATAATAGGCACAACTCGGGTTTAAAACCGACTTTGCAGACATACGATTCAACGTGCAATTGAGATATTTGTGTGTTTTGAAACGAGAAAGTTAAATCTACATTTTCTTCCCATTTTACAAAATATGGAGTCAAATAATTAAAAAAAAACAACAAAGTCTTAGTCTCGCAGACATACCGTCAAAAAGGCTGCGTGACATTATGTGTTTGTACCACGAGATACCATTTAGTGAATATCATAAATTATATACAATAATATATTTAGGTCTATGGTCGATTGTTTTTTATTATATTTAGATAGACACATTTTGTAATGCATCATATCATCAGTTAAGAATAATAATTGACTTCAATCAATGGCAGTTATAACTACAGGCCCCTAATGACCGCTCCCGAATTTGTTCGATATTGATATGATCGGAGTGTTCAGAGCTGATAATCTTAAACTTTTCGATCATAGAGTACCCTTTTTAATAACAAATATCATCTATTTAGAAATCTAATATTAAGAAAACAACCACATATAAGAAGGTGTTCACAAATTTTCTATAGTTATACCAGAAAATCTTATGATAAACTTTGATTACTATTATGCTTTCGACGAGATTTAAAATTAAATAAAAAAAAACGTCGCTTCCGAGGTACAAAAATGCTTCCGGTGAGCTTAAAGCTCCATTTTTTCAAAATCTACTAACAAAAAACGTAAAAGACAAATACTCACATACCTATTGTTCCCAGCGCCCTTATATCAATCAACGCCATATCATAATTAATTACACCGAAGCCTGGATCGTAAAGTTTGGGAAACATTAGCGTTTAAGAAGCACGCCAAATTAAATCCAATATTCTTAATAATGTAACGGACCACAAAGCAATCTTACCCAACAGCCATAACATTAAATTATTATTGTCTATGTCATTTCGAACGCACCGTTCTATTTTTAAATTAAATGATTGATACCAAACAGATTATTGATAAGTATACAAATATATGTGTCCCAATTAGGTGGAATTGATTATATTTCAAACTAAAGTACTTTAGTATTAAAACGCAATTCTTTTATATTGAAAGACAGTTTTCTTGGTATGTACATAAATATTTAATATGACTCAAATTATGAATAAACAATAATCAAGAGTGCATTTAGATGTGTCACACTGTTCTACGAGATGTGCAAAATAAAAATCTTTTTTCGACAAATCTAATGAACAATTCCGAAGACGCTCCAATAAAAGTATAAATTAAAAGACATTGAATTAATATTCTACTCGATAAAAAACTATTGTCGCGATTTCATTGGAATTCCATGTTAAATGTAAACAAATATAAAAAAGCTGATATGTGAGTAATATAATTATATAAGCAATTTTCGAGACCCCTAATAAGCACAAGCCTGGTGGAGCTTATATGTCTGTACGTCACGGGTATTCCAAGTAACACGCTAATCGATTTCTTCGGGTTTGTCGGGAGACCTAATTATCGACACCGTCAGGTCCGATTCCCTCAGGATATTATCTATCTGTGTGCGGTTACCGTTCGAATTAATCTTGTTAAGAAGCTTTTTGATTGCCTCATACGGGATGGAGTTTCCAACCACAATTTAAATAAACTCACCTAGCTTAGGATATATGCATATCCCTTCAATTCAATATCATATATAATCATTATTTTTATATACTCTTTTAACCCTATCTGATAAACCCCTGATTAGTCGGTTGCTATGAACGTTCATTAACACTCCAATTGCAAACTTATTAATTGGCTGATTGCATTGTGTTGATAGTTGGTACTTAAAAATATAATATAAGAGAGTCAATAGTATCAAAACGTTCATTTAAGAGATAAGTTTTGTGTTGAAATAGATCCCAATTTTTTCTCATAACATCTAAACACTTGAAATGTTATCTGACACTCCTTGGTGAAATGCCATTATTATATTTTAAATAATGAATGCTTGATAGAATTTCAATATCGAATTCGATTTGTAGAGACATTGTGTGGTTCCGCATATTTTGTCTGTTGGATCCGTGTGATAGAATACCTGAAAATACCGAAAGGCGAAACCCTGGTTGTAAGTGACAAAACATGTCGAATCGTAAAAAAATTCAACAATTCAAATTTGAAAATTATGTGTTGATTGAATTGGCAATTACTTGGTAGAACTCCATTACAACACGGTGAAAAATAGCAATGTATTTTAGTTTTACAAAAAAAAATTTAACATAGTTCTGACGACGACACGAGCCGAAATAGCTATCAACTACATCTTATAAATTTTTTTGTAGATCTAAAATATTATACTTCACTATTTTTTCACCGTGTTGAAAATTATGAGTTTAATTTTTTTTTTATAATTGATTTTCATTTAGTTTCTTTAATAATGAGACAATATTCTCAATGTTCATTCTTATGCTCAATATGGTTGGTATGCAATTTTAGTATATAGTCTAACTTTTCCATCTGTTGGATTTTTTTAAAATTAAAACACTCAAGCAACCGGTCCCGCGTTCGCGCGGATTTCGTCTTGCGCTGCATCTTTACGTCTGCTGGTCGAACACATGACACATGCGGATTTTTTTTTTAATTTACGACTTACAACTGTTTTGTTTATTGTTCTACGTGTCTTTTATTCTATTTCTCCGAAATTTATAGCTCCAAATCGTCCTTGAAGTAGACAATATTTGCCAGTTCCAAAAGTTTCCTATAATTACTCTAGGACTGTAACGAATCAAGTTTTTTTGTTTATCACAGCTCAGCAATAAACTTTCATTGTTTACTAATCATACAAAAAAGCATTATTGATAAAATTTAAGTGATTATAATTAGTAATAGAATATTATTAGTCATGATTAGGCATTAGTAATAATATTCTATTACTACTGACTAATTATTATTATTAGGCAGTCTGTAGTGATAAATAATATTTAAATGCTTATAAAAATGAATAATAATAAATGTTTCAACATGTCTTTTAAGTAAATGAAATATTTCATATCTCATTGTGCCTCCTGTTCCTGTCGTAAACCACTGACGGATGAATGGTAAACGCCTACCACGGTACAGACCCTAATTCTCGGAAGTGTAACAACTCTCGATAAATATTTTTTGTCGATGACTGTTTCGTATTTTATTATTAGAATATATTATCATTGCATAAGACGTAATACCCAAAAATATCTTCACAAAATCATGATAGTAAAGGTAAAGGGACCTATAGTATATGATTGATTATCAACATATCGATAGCCAATAACCATTCTGTTTTGAGTGACTTATGTTGAATGCTTTATTTGAGGCAACCCGACAGAGACCATTTTTGACCAAAAGCAATAAAACTCTTGAGTTATTAGACAGAATGGTTTCATACATTACGTAAAAATGGATGTGAAACATGTTTCTCCAATATTTAAAACTTGCGATCCAGTGATTGTGAAATTGTAGGAATATCAAGTATATATTGTTATTTTTAAATAATTAAATTGAATGGAAAACTATATCTTGAACCCGCAATATCTTAAATATTTCAAATTAAAAATATGTTTAGTGCCATTTACCTAATTGACAAAATTAAAAAACAAATGTTTATATTCGCCTTAGAAATATGCTGAAATTATGACATAATCAGATGGTTTTTTTTATTTAGTCGATGAAGATCAAATATCACACATAATTTCTTTGAAAATTTCAAAACTTATATTGTTTGGCTCTCAAGTTGTGCCGAAAAACGCCCGCTTTCAGCTAGATTCTATTTTTCGACACTCCCGACAACCGAGTGATATGAGAATATAACAGAAACAAATAAACATATCCACAGTTTGAGAAACTCCAGATATAATAAACACACAAAAATGTGTAACATGGTGTAGGATTTCTAAAGAATTTGACATTCCTTTGTGGGTTTATATGAGTGTTAAAAGATTTTATTTTTTGATTTTTATGAAAAAAATATAATTGAATCATGGATTTGTGGCTTGATAATTTTATTTTTAAGCCAATTGTTTTTAAATTACATATATTATACTATACTCTACACAATACTTTTTATTTTATTAAATTCACTCAGCTGAGTAAAAAGTTATAAGCATAATTCCTAATGTCGCGAAAAACGGTTATCGATTGTGATGTTTGCGACATCTGTTCAGGAAATTTTAAAGTCAGCGTGTTATGAAGTTCAAATATTTGCTCAGTCGCGTAGCACCGTATGAAAAGCCCTGCTGGGCTCGACTTATTCTCTTTACTTGCTTTTGTAATAATTTTCAATTAGCAACATAGTATCTCCGCCCCTTTCGCTCTCGTATAATTACAATCCGACTCTAAGATATTGCCGTCTCGTTCCCGCTGCGCCTTCCCGCCATTATGTTTGTTCGTTTTTTAAATTCTCGTCTTCGCACGACCGGAAATGCTGGTTCTAATTTTAAACGGCGCGGGAATATCACCTCGTCTGAGCTGGTCAGGTTTTGGCGGGACATTTGGTTCGATTCGCCGTGGGTACTGTCGCGACGCCACTTTGTTTATTTATTGCGAAATATCCGTTTTAGTAGAATTCGTTCAATAAAAATTAAATATGGCGAACTAATAGATATATGTACGTGATTTAGAGGTTTTATAAATTTGCATTCATTCGCAAAATTTTACCAAACCTTATCTTCCTGGAAGTGTTCGGAATAATCAAGATGAAACACCTAGCAACCGCAGGTCGTAATATTTTTTACGTAATGAAAGGTTTAACAGAAATATCTTGGAACATGGCCAGATTGTACTTGAAAAAAAAAATAATTATGCTATAATAATTCCCCTAAATTTAGGGTGTAATTTTTTTCCGCTCACTAGATATAAGTTGTGGATTAGAAGTGCGTTGCTCAAGAGCGAACAAATCCTAACGAACTAATATTTGTTGATTGAATTGGCATTCACTTGGTAGAACTCCATTAAAACACGGTGAAAAAATAGCAATGTATTTTAGTTCTACAAAATTATTTTTAACAAATATAGTTGATAGCTATTTCGGCTCACGCCATCGTCAGAACTACTTCTGAATTAGTTCTGACGATGGCGTGAGCCGAAATAGCTCTCAACTATATTTGTTAAAAATAATTTTGTAGAACTAAAATACATTGCTATTTTTTCACCGTGTTATCATGGAGATCTTTAAGCGTACTGACTGGGCCATGTACTGCAAACACCTCACGAAAGATTCAACCGGGTCTGCATTTTTTTTCAGCTACTGAGATTCCAGTGATCTGGACGACCTTCCACTGTATTATCAACAGATTGTACTCGGTGGGTGACAAAACATTATGGAGACGCAACGTGGTGGCCATTTGCTTTGGATTGGGAGCAAATATGTTCAAAGAAGAGAATGTGTATTAGATCAAACCTCCATGTGAAAACAATGATATCTGGTCTCCTTTTCTAAGTATGCTGGGTAAAGAAATTCAGAAGTGGATAATTTTATATATAGTTTATGTTGATACAATATACGATTAATCTAATTGATTTACTCTTATCAGACATTTTTTTTATTTGACTACCACTTTAAATGTGTAAACTGTCACGTCTTAACATTTTAAATAATAAAAGCACATTTTTAGTACTCATTTCTACAATATATTTTATGATCAGCACCGGTTACGCTAACCGGATATGTCTTTAGTTTGTTTGCAAATTATTAATATGAGATTGTTAACATTTCATTAAAAAAAATAATTTACTTGCATTGAATGTATATCGCATGACGTCCAGTAAATTGTTTCCTTAGATCTTGAACCTTTGGTGTTATATATATAGTAGCTGCTTGCTATCAACGCAATCGTTTGTAATTTGTGTTCTATCATTTGATAATGCTCTAGATCATAGGTTCCCAACCTTTTTCGGGTGGCGACCCCTTTTCATAAAATCCGTGTGACCCGCGACCCCCCATACAATTCAAAATCATACATTTTTTTTTTTTAGTTTAATCGTATAAGTTGGCGACCCCCAAGTTGGAGCCTAGGCTTAAGATGATCGAAACCGGTCCATATCATAAAATATATTGTGGAAATGAGTACAAAAAAATTGTTTTTGTTGTATTTGGCTATCAATTTGAATTAGCAAATTAACCAATAACCAAATGCCACAATATGCGGAGCTGCCTTTTCCTAACGCTAGATGGCACTGTTCATGTACGATAAATTAAATTAACCCATTATATGAGAATTAAAAAATTAAAACCACTCCCGCCAAAGAGATAAGGAGCCCATATAGATAAATTGCTATGCCCTCTGCTGGAATTTGTGGAGTTTTAAACTAAATAACATCATATGTCATCGTAAAATTTTTGAAAAAAGAACACGTTAAAACATTGGAACAATGAAAAACTGGTGTTGCCATCACAAATATTTCAATGTTGATAGACATGAAAATATCTTTCATTCATACTTGGTAATACTATCATAGTTCTAAATTCAAAATGACACTAATACAATTAAAAAACATGTTACTACCCACAGATGCATCCATAAATTCAAGAACATAGGTTCATAACATACTTATCCAACACACGTGTCACCTTTACGAATTATTGCATAATCTAGTTTTGTTTATTAATATTATTTTTTATCTCTGCCGGACACATCCTCTCTCTTCCTCACGGTGTTGCATCACACAATGCGACCGCGAATTTTCAAACAGTGGGAATACAGGTAAAAGAAAATCTGGTGTGGTCAACATTGTAAAATATGATTCACGCATTTGAAAATAGAACCTAGATTAAGTCAGCGCTGGTTGTTTTGTTTTTAGTACCAAGAGTTGTTCTCAACTTTTCCATATTTAAAAAATAAGAAACTTCCGAATAGAGTAACAGATACAGTCATCGGCCACCTTTGATTGATGGAACACCAAGCAGTAAAACACAATTAACAGGGTGAAAAAATAGCAATGTATATTAGTTCTACAAAATACATTGATATTTTTTCACGGTGCTATAATGGAGTTCTACTACGTATATGTCAATTCAATCAATAAAACACAATTAATAGATATGTAAAATCACAAATTTCTACTATTTTCTACATCACCCGCAATATATATTATTATACTTCATTTCTAGAACATTATTTATTGTTTTTTTTTTTTAATAATAAATGAAATTATTTTAATTTTGAAATGTTCTATCACTAACGACCCGGGTTTCGTCTTTTGGCATTTTCGTACATGTTATCACACATAACTGACTCAGTCAGAAATCGTATAAAGTTTCAACAATTCAAATTTGCTATTGAAATTCTATCAAGCCCCTTCAGTCGATACCATAGAAATATTTTAAGTAATAAAAATAACAAACAAGGTTATCTACAAAAAAAAAAATAAGTTGTATACCTGTTATGCTGACCATTGCATTGTCTGGATAATGATATCACTTGACTGTTTATTAATCCTTTGGTTGAATATTAATAAATATGTCTACCAAAACACACACTATTCCTACAGGTTGTATTCCGCAACCTAAAAATTTTATGCGTGTTTCAAATTTTTGACAGGAATTTCCGAAAAGAAAATTTTCAATGCGATTGCATGAACTCAAGTGTGCTGAAAAATTTCATGTTTGTTGAATAGTAGAATCATAATAATAAAAAAAAACTTCTAAAAGGTTTGTGCTGACCTATTATTGCAGCTCTTACCCTCAATTGGCAGAAAACTGTATTCCTCGTAACATAGAGTCAAGGCGACACATGGATTTTTTTTTGTTTTTTCAGCAATTTCTAATAACATAAGGTTTGTGTTAAATTACTCACAACGAACAGTAGAATCTGTACCACTTGCAAATATACAATTAATATTGAATCATATCAATCATATCAACACATATTCACAAATTTAGTTTATCTAGCATTTAATTTTCATAGAAATAGTTCAGGCCGCATACAAAAGTGTAATCTATGCGAAATTGGATATCGTATGTTGTAGATTGAGTTCACTGTACCCGAGCATGAGCAAGCTTCTAAAAAAATAATAAACAACGAGAATCAAATACATTTAATGTTTATTGTTATAAAAACCAGTATATAATCTATTTTTAACACCATTTGAGAACCAGTGGACTGGTTTAAAAGATCCCGTAGCAAAATGGGCCGGCGCCAAAATGACGAAAAAGCTCATCAAAAATAATTTATAAGTAAAAATAACTATATTTTTAACACTAGTGTTGAAAACAACGAGGAAAAAACATGAGAGAAGAACGTTCATATATTTCGTGAATTGTTTTGAATAACTTTTCAACCATTATGTAAATCGATGTACACATCATCGCACCAAAAGCGAAAGGGCATTTGTGCAAATGACGACTTTTAAGAAAAGTGAGTGCATTTTCAGTAGTTTACAACGAAAAGAAAATCTTTGAACTGTATTAATAGTAATTTGTCATATATTGAAAATTGTAACACATGAATAAGTTAATGCTCATTAATTGAAACGCATTTTTTATTATTTTTTTTGATACCATCATGAATGTAGGGTCGTTAGAAAAACACGACTGACTAAAAAAAATATTTTTTCACGTTCTTTCCTACCTTTCTAGCGTATGTGTGACTTTTTAGGTGTTAACAGTAACTTGTTAGTGGAAAAGCACTATATTTAAGTATACACCTAAGCTTCGTATAACACGGTTATATTGTTCCACAAAAACCTCGTGTAATACAAATGTGTGATATACAAGGTTTGAAGTTCAAACAAAATTGAGATTTGCGATCCAAAAAAAGAATCGAAGATAGTTTATATAAATATGTACTTTATTTTTTTTAATAAACAAATATACATTTGCATAATCATTGAAAGACAGGTAGAAGTATATCTACTCGAGCTAAGGAACATATAAGATCATTCAATAGTAAAAAAAAACAGATTCACAATTCGCTTATCACGTTATAAGGGAGTCACATAATATAAATTCAAGCTCAGCGCCTAAGTGTTTGCATCTTTGCAGTAAGGGTGGTAGAAAGACCGCTTTGGAGCAGCTGGAAATCAATAGACATCAACTATCACAAAGGATTCTTAACGAACAAACTAATATATCATTTAGTCCACTGATTAAACCGCTCTACGGGGGGGGGGAAGGGGTCTGATTTGCTTTCGTAACAGACCATTTTCGTGCCACATGTAAACTTATTGTCATAGTCGCATTTTTTAGTTTCATTAACAATTGTTCAAAAATTTAGTTTTATTGCGAGAAAGAAACAAAGCTAGGCCGTTAACGCAGGAGAGAGGATGTATTGTGCACCTTTCCTACACAGCTATGTATAGATAGGCAAATGTTAGTTTAAGCATAGTTCTGACGATGGCGTGAGCCGAAATAGCTATCAACTATATATTCTTTTTAAATAATTTTGTAGAACTAAAATACATTGCAATTTTTTCACCGTGTTATAATGGAGTTCTACCAAGTGAATGCCAATTCAATCAATACATTGAATGAAACTTTTATAACAAAATAATTCATTCATTATCGTAATCACTTAAGAATTCTATATTTTTTATTCTCTTTTTCAAGGTTGGTTGTGAATAATAAAAAAGGCGAAATAATACTTAACATTGTGTTCGTTATTAACTATATAAGATATCCTTTTAGTGTGAGCCTTGGCTTTAGAAAAGTTATGAATTTTATTAAAACCCAGACACCGTTCACCAGCATTCAATGTGTTGATTGTTCAGTTCAATATAATATTTGGAGAACGTAATAATATGTTTTATTAGGATGTTTGCGACCCAATAGTTAAAAGCCACTGCAATACCTAATTCTATAATATATGATATACATAAATACTTTTATTTCAAATGTATTTTTGTTTTACTTTAAAAATTTCACATGTCAAATGAGCGGAAACACTTTAACATTCTTTGCCAGTCATACAAAACAATGTCGATTCATCGTTCATAATGAATAATTGAGCTTCTAAATATGTACACAAAAACGTTGTCATCGTTACGGATAAAGCTACTGAACTAAAATGGCACGCAAGATATCTTTATTTGTTATGGAATAATATTACAAAAAAATACTAGTTCGTAGCGCTATCTGTCAATATGCTAGATACTTTGTGTGTTGTGCATTAAAAAACATTCAAAACTTATGCTATCCCTAACACACACACTCTCTCTGCGCATGTGCTGAGCGAGAAAAACGTACACTTTTTTAAGTTGTACAGTATTCTCAATAGGTAAATGAAGAGGAAAAGTTGACTACACTAGTTTAATACGCTCTATGCATACGCTACGCAGACAAAGGTAACAAGATTGTGTGCTCTGCAATAAAGAAATCATTCAACATTTATATGCTCACAAACACATACCCTCCCTCTGCACATTTGCTGACAGTTTATATGTAGCCTTGCAGATAGGCGCAAAATAAGTCGAGAAAAGTATCCATTTAAATATGCAATTCATTTTTTTTCATTCTATGAACGAAGTTGATCCTGCTTGCTAAAAAAAATATAAGCATTCAAATTAAAAAAAAAAATACAAAAGATTCTAAAAAAATATTAACTACAATAAAATCATTGAGCACACACTTTTAACCTTTAAACATTTATAACCTTTTTTCTTAACAAAGGTTAAGAAAAACTCGACAAATTTGCTTGTTGTATTACAATATGAGTCACAAAAATTAATATAGATGAAAAATATGAAAGACACCTGTGGGTTAAAAAAAAAACTGTTTCTACGATAGTTAACTGTATAAAAATGTACGACAATCAAAACATGTAGGTGATTTTTTGGCGAAGCTCCAAAAATATCAACGATGTTTTCAAGCTCAGTTATATTATGTTTTAACAAACGCCGAATATAAAAAAAAAAAAAAATAACGAAGTCAAATCAACAAGAGATCAGTCAGAATTTAAAAAGAAAACGATTTGTCAGTGGGAGCTACGATTCCGCACAAAATCTCTTCATTCAGTAAGTAAGATGGGTATTATTATAATACTAAAAATATCCATGTTTTATTCAAGAATTTTATGATTTTTATGCCGACATTAGGATGCCATTTCGTATACACCCAGTCCTCCTCGTTTTACGCGACTTCAATTTTACGCATTTTTGGGATGCGCCGTTACTTTTGTTACGCGATTTTTCCAAAATTCAACACGTTCGGTCAGAAAATTGCAAGCCAACAGTGAAGCAGCGAATAACTCTTTTAAGTAAATGGAATTATTCATACATACATTACGTATCTATTTTTCGTTGTATTTTTATAACCCATAAATAAGTTAACATGTATACATAATTGAATAAATTTTGTGTTTTCATATGTTTTTTATACTTTTTACGCGATTTTTTTATAAGCGCCACTGTCTAGAACCAATGTACGCGAAAAAAGGACCGAGCGTAATCTTATTATATAAAGAATATACGATTTCAATTTTCACTTAAAAACAGCAAACAAGTTAAAATAATATTAAAAATAACAGTAAACATTTATCATGTTACGATGAGCAATATCTGCCTATTTTCAATTCCTACAGATGTCAGTAGATAGACGTTTTATAAATTAGTGGCTCTCAAAAGTAAAATACCCACGGACCCCTTTTTACAGCATTTACAGAACAATAAAAAAAATACTGTGATGTCTAGAATGGTGAATTATATTCTTTTGGTACATATTTTTACAATATATTTTAGGATCAGGACCGGTTTCGTTCATCGCGAACATTATTAATTAGTTTCAAATTAGGTACTGGATGTTTGTAAGTCTCCATGACAACTTAGTGTACAGGTCCATTTTTTCGTTCGTTCGTCTAAAACAGTGCTCCGCAACCGGTGTGCCACGGCACAACAATTTCTCCATCAGATTGTACTAGGTGTGCCGCGGTTCATTTTACTAAGAGTAATCAAACGGGAGCATAAAAATTAATTTTTTCGTTAGATACCATCCTTTAATTATTATATTATATACACAATCTAACATACGATATTTAGTGTAAATTTGTTAGAAAAAAATGTTTTTAAAATAAAAAAATACAGAAAGAATAAGCATTATTGTCGAATCCATCGACGGTGAAATCGTTCACATTTTTATAGATATATATTGACTTAAGTTGCGTCGTACAAATTTAGGAAAAAAACATCGGTTTGCCACGGAAGACAAAAGGTTGCGGAGCAATGGTCTAAAATAACAAACTTAAGCAATCAAAAACGTCGTAGTGTGGCATATAATAATCCAGGATATAAAAATCTATAATAATGTTAAGGCAACTGACATTTAATGTTCTATATTAACCATAATGAAAGTAGTCCTAAATCATATTAATTTTATAATATTAAACTATCTGCGGTTTCCTTGTCGCATACTCGCACAGTGATTCTAACGTATCATGAGGGAACCGTAGGAATAACTTTAAGAAGCACTGGTCTAAACTAAAATAATTTGACGTTATGAAAAGGTCTTGTTCTTAGAATCGGTAGAATAGCCAGACATTAATATAATCCAGCGTGCAGTCTTATGATTCACTAACTCGAAGCATGCTTCTGGAATTCTTCTCTAATTGAAAATAAGATTAAGTACGTATGAATTATCTTATTCCAGTCTTGTGCTTTCTTTCACTCTGCGAGATCGTAAATCACGAAGACATCCAAACAGTACTGGGAATGAAATTATATTATTTTACTTTCCAACAGATGACGATGTTTAAGTAAAAACGATCTGCTTCAGTGCTCACACATACTAAAATATTTGAATGAATATGTAACGAACATTTCGATAACTTCTGCGATTTGAATTGTTACAACTTTGGACGATTCCACATGTTTTATCACTAACGACCCCAATTTCGCCTTTCGGTATCTTCAGGCATTCTATCACACGAATGCAACCGAACTGACGTACAATAAACAGTTAGCGTCGTCTGTATACCAAAGGCAAGCACTTAATGGCAGCTAAAACAAATTTAATAATATTAATCTAATGATAATTAACACAATCACCTGTGACAATTTTCATTAACGATTAATCTTGTTAAAGGGCCATTCTTGAAAGGGTTTCACAACAAATAATAATTAAGTATCATTCAAATATAAATAGTTTTTCCTTATCAAATTTGATATAGGAATTCCATCAAGCACCTTCATTCGATATCATAAAATATATTTAAAAAAAAACAGATGGCTACATAAAGTAAATTAATCATATTTGAGACGAATACATTTTTAAAATATTTAATAATCCTTTAATTTAATTTATGATATCGACTGAAGGTGCTTGATGGAATTTTATAACATTAAACTTGAATTGTAAAATTTTTGTACTATTCCACATGTTTTGTCACTAACGGAAGTAACAGGACTGACTGTCAATTCTGTTGCATCAGTGTGATAAAATGCCTGAAGATGCCGAAAGGCGAAACCCGGGTCGTTAGTGACAAGTCATATGGAATCGTACAAAATTTTAACAATTCACACCTTCAATTGTTAAACAACGTCTTAAAAATTTCCACTACGATTTCCATAATTTTATGTTACCAATATCTGGAGCGGAAACGCGTAACATCGAGTAAATCACGTAAAAAAAAATGAATGGGTCGTATCTGTATACAATGTAAGAATATCTTTACAAAGTTTATGAAAAAACGGTGTAAAATTCTGCCATACAAAAGCTCCTACTAATTTGTTTCTAAGTGCCAACTTTATATTACCTACATAAGACACGTTTCTCTATTACTGACGCAATAAATATGCTCTCGACTGCAGTCAATTATTTAGCAATAAAAATCTTATTTACCGTTATTTTAAAGCAATAATTATTTGTCACTATGTTGTACAATTATTTCTAATTGATGTTCTGGTACAAAATCAAAAGGAGACTTCGCCATATCTGCTGACTCGAGGAATTTCCGACGCAGGGTATGTTTCATACATCGGCCGTATAAATAATATTTACTAAAGGAATGTGTGAAATGATATATAGCACTGATCCATTCAACGTTCGCCATAAAATAATATAAATGAACATATTTTAAGTCGATGAAATTCATGTAATACGTGACGAGTAAAAAATCATAAATTACTTTATTACGAAATGTAAAAAAATATGTTACACGACATATTAGAAGTAAAAATCAGTGTTGTGGAGTTATAGCCGGAGTCGTGAAAAACGAGCGACTCCGAGTAGTTTTTCGATTAAACGTTTTCGAAAAATATCTAAATGAAAAATTTTCCGGATTGATTGGTTGATTTTTTATTTAATGCAGATAAATTGGAAAGGTAGGAAAAAAATCTGACAAAATTACTTCTTTTCAGTCGGAGTCGCGTTGTTGGTCATTGTCGGAATCAGAGTCGTGTTTTACTACACAGCCCTGATTATAAGGCATTCAATTAAAAGTTGCATTGTCCTATAGTATAGGTTCCCAACCTGGGGGTCGCCAACTTATACGGTCAACTAAAAAAATATTCGCTTTTGCTTGGCTTTTGGTTTGTATTTTTTGTTTGGTCACGGGTCACATAGATTTTTTTGAAAAGGGGCCGCCACGAGAAAAAGGTTGGGAACCTATGTCCTATAGAGAGCAAATGGTTGTTCAAATAAAATCTTTTTTGATGTGTTAGAAATAAATTATAATTTACTTAGAAAATATTATATCCCGCACCTATTTTTAGAGTGTATTCTTAAAGTTAACCAGCTTTAAAATTTCATTGTCAGACAGGGTTATCAGTCGCACACGCTACCAAAAGTACTTACGAGATATCTCGTCTGTGTCAACCATCGGGTTAAATAATGTGCAATCGCGTATTTAATATTTTATGTTACAAATCAAAAATTATTAAACAAAAAATACTATATATTTTAACAAAAATATTTGATTTAAAAAAAGAACTATGTTTACAGCAACGATCGTTCACTAATCGAACCCCTCTTGAAAAAAAAAAAATTGTCCGTCGAAATATCCACACACAATCTCATTTCGCCAATTTCCTGTGCACCCGATACACTTCCTACCCTTTCGAAGGCAATATTCGAAAGGTCACCGAAAGCCGGAACTCGCTGCGAATAATAAAAATTATTACATTATAACAACAACGCGAGGCAGAAATATGATATTATTCCAAACAAACTCGTAAAGGTCAAACGGTGAAATTTCGAAGGCCTTTTTACGGCGTCTGCATTTATATGGAATGGAAAAGGCATTAAATTCTTTCGGTGAATTTTTAAATTTCGAACATCGTAACGCGGCGTTTACGAGCGAATAATTACCGCAAAAAAAAAAAAGAATTATTAAGTTGCTCGTACAAGAAAATAACATTTTTATTTTAACATGGAAAACAACCACAATCTCAATAGAATACAATTCAAAACAATCTTTCTAATTTATGTGCGATTGTCTCAAATTATAAGACAATCAAAAAGAACTGAAAAATTGTAAAATTGAATCGACCTATCGTCATATAGGAAATTTAAAATATGGTTATTAACTATTTTGAGTATTAACAATTTAAAACCGATAATATCAACAGTATATAAATATTCTTGTAAAACCAATTTTTACTATAATATATTACAGTGGAATTAAAAAGTATACAACAATTTTTAATGATAGAATTCTTTTAAAGAGCTTCTCGTATAATTAAAGTGCCACCACTTTGGCGCCAATTCCTTGAAATGTTTACAATGTACTCAAATTTTACGGTGAAAAAAAATAGCTATGTATTTTAGTTCTACAAAATTTATAATGGAGTTCTGCCAAATAAATGCCAATTCAATCAATTGATTTTTAAAACTTGTATTTTGTATAGTCCATTAACGAATAATTGTGTACCATCATTTGTCCCATGCAAAAGGTTAAAATATTATTAAATTTCATGCGTTTAGTGCAGTCTTAGATGTCGTAATCGCTTGATAATAAAAGTGGAATTTCTTAATGGAGTTTGTTGAATAGAATAGTAAAATTTAATTCATAATTTTGAGAAATCAACCAGGTGACGACCAAATCTCTAGCTAAAAATACTATATAAGCCGAAACAGCTACCACATACATACTTCATCATTTTTTTAGAACTAAAATTTATTGCCATTTTTTCACCGTGTAATAATGGAGTTCTACCAAGTAAATACCAATATTAATCAATTTAACATCAGATAAAAAAAATCCTTTACCAAACGTGTAGTAAATTTAACCCATTTGTTGCTGAGACGCTCACAGGATATTCCAACAATAAATATTTCAAAAATCAATTCAGTTGTGACAATTGAATATAATCTATCAACATGTCGCAATTATTCGTGCAAACATTTGAGACGTTAGAAGTCTATGGGTTAAAATTATTGGGAGACATGTTCGCCGCATTATATCGATAATGTATTTAGATTTAGATTTAATCATTCAATGCATCGTCATTGAATATTGATAAGATCCTAACATTGCTTAGTGATTAAATCAACGTATAATCAATTAGTGGATACATTAATATAATCCATTTTTAATATATGAATGTTTCTGCAAAGGATGTGCCCAGATGCCAAAAGAAGTACACAGTTGTGTTTAAAATATGTATGCATCATATTAATAATTCGCTATAAATCAAATCACATTTGGTAACGAATGGAGGCTAGTTGAAAATTATCTACCGTGGGACATTTGCATTTTTATTATGAGGCGCGTAGGATTGGCGATCTTACGCACAGTGCAGTCCAGAAGTTGGGTAATAAAAAAAACACATTGTGCAATCACGATTTAAGTAAACGTTGAAAAGGAAAAAAACAATTTACATCGCATTGTTATTATAAAAATAAAAAAGCGGAAATTAAACTGTATTGATAGATTATTTAAATATTTAACTTTCAAAGTAGTAGTATAGCTATTTTTATACTTCAGGCACTCACGATCCAGGTTTCGACTTTTAGCATCTTCAGGCTTTAAATTACACGAATGCACAATTGACAGAGCGTAAGTCATTTGCATCGATAGCATACGAGAGGAATTATACACGAAAAAATAAAGACAATGAAATGGCATTTACTTAGTAGAACTTCATTATAACACGGTGAAAAAATAGCAATGTATTTTAGTTCTACAATTATTTTATAAGATATAGTCGATAGCTATTTCGGTTCACTCCATCGTTGGAACTATGTTTAAACGTATATTCGCTTATCTATATATAGCTATGTAGAAAAGGTACACAATATATATTGTCTTCTGTTTTTACGAATTAAATAACTACTGATTTGAATATTATGACATTCAATTTTCAAATGATTATCTCATAATCATCAAGAGTACAACTAATGATATTTCGGTGCGAGGCTTTTAGAATACTCAATATGACGAAAGTCTGAAATCTCTAACCTCGGTTAGATATGTTTGGAATTCCCGGGAATCGAGACATCTAAGTCTTGAAATTCTCAGGATATCTCGACGCAGTACTTGGTGTATAGTATAGGTTCCGAACCTGGGGGTCGCAAAGGGTTTTTTGGGGGGTCGCCAACTCATACGGTCAACTAAAAAATATTTTTTGTATGCTTTTGGATTGTATGGGGGGGGGGGGTCGCGGGTCACACGGATTTTATGAAAAGGGGTCGCTACCAGAAAAGGTTGGGAACCTATGATGTATAGCAACCAGAGCTATTGGGTCGGTAAGAAAAACACGACTCCGACTAAAAAAAGATCAATATATCTGTGTTTTTCCTACGTTTACTATTTATGTAAATTAAATTAAAGATCAACCAACAAATCCGGCAAATTGGTCATTTAGATATTTTTAAAAACAGTCTTATAAAAAAAAAATGTCAGAGCTCATTTTTCACGACTCAGACTCCAACTCCACAGCCCAGCTAACAACTTATAATCTTATCAATAACTCCGACAGATATAAATAAAATCTCCACGAAATTGACAATTTCTTTTGCAAATACAACAATAAATCATGAAAACAGTCTAATTTTAACTATCCAATATATATTATGATCTAGTTATCATTAATGCATTGTATATTTCTTTGTGTATATTTTGTATATAAATGGCGCCGAAATCGAGAGGGTACATAGCTATGTTTATCTTGGACAACAGATGTCTATAAACAGAGGCATGCTCGACGAAGTTATCCGCAGATCAAAACTAGCATAGAGTGCATTCGGACGCCTGAATATTATCTTCAAAAGCGACCTGCCACTATGCCTAAAGCGAAAAGTCTTCAACCAATGTGTGCTACCAGTGCTGACGTATGCATCTGAAACATGGACCCTTAACACAAAGGAAATCCAAAAATTAAGAGTAACACAACGAAGCATGGAAAGATGCATGTTGGGCATAACGAGAGCAGACAAGGGTACGTGATGTAGTAGATGTCGCCAAACAGATAAAATGGCAATGGGCTGGACACATAGCCCGACGAATAGACAACCGTTGGACGAATGCGGTCATACAGTGGTACCCAAGAAACGTTAAACGACCACAGGGCCGCCCTAAGACCCGGTGGTTACGACGAGCTAACCAAGTTCGGAGGAAATACGTGGCAGCGAAGAACTAAGGACCGAGAAGAATGGAGAAAGCAGGGGGAGACCTTCATCCAGCAGTGGATCGACCCCGGCTGATGATGATATATCTCTGTATCCCACGCGGTTATGAATTATATTTATTATATTGGCACTCCACTGACCTCTACAGCGATTATTCTAGATTGGGACGTGTCTCGACAGTCTTCACCCACAGGTGTATATATAAAAAGTAAATGTCGGGTGGCATATGGACACAAGATAAGTTAATATTTATATGAGCGCACACTATCAATATTGAGCGTTGGAAAATCCATTGGGAACTGACAGATAAATTGGAGTGCCCACATAGATACACTTTGTATACAGTGTGTATTTATATAGCACAATCGTTATACTTGGCTCCTTGTGTTATTATTTATACAATAAAAAAAAACATAGCACCTATGCGAAAACTATTTAATATCAATCAGGACCGGTTCTAATTATCGAGTGAGATCATTATTCGCAGTTCACTTAAATCAGGGATTCTCGACGCAGCTATGATTAGAGCAGTGGTTCTCATGTGCGGAGGATTTTGCTGCGGCCACAAACAGTTTTGTAGTAAATATTAATATTTTAAAAAAAATGTATTTTTATAAATGAATTTGTAAAATTACTATTTTAAAATTGATTGAATAAACCTGAATTATCCAGCATTTATTCTAGTTTAAGTAAAAGACCGTTTTAATAATAAAACTGTCCAAAAATGTTGGTCGAAGTTATACGTTGACCATGAATCAAGTCAATATGAAGAATTAACAACAATTGCTGTATTAATTTTGACGATTTTACCTACAACTGTATTTTGAGAAAGATTATTCAGTGGAATGCACTATATAAAAAATAAAAATCGAAACTATTTTATCACATTCAGTGCGGTCACGAAAATTTCCATAGGACAGCTGATATTTATAATGGGGCCACAGTGAAATTTCACGTGAGAACCACTGGGTTAGAGGCACATTCGAGATTCAAAATTCCACCAATCAACCTCTGTCGATGATTGAAATTTAATGGTTAAATGTAATTAAAAGAGTTCCTTGTAATAGATTTAACTATTTATGATGAATTAATGTTCGATTGAAAACTTAAAAGATGTTTATTCATTGCAATTCAATAAAAAAAAAAATACCTGTATTCGCTAATAAATCTACCCAATGTCTTGCAATAGGATTTTTCCATCTCGTAACCCTATACATAACAGCAGTTCATTTATGAGCATTATTTGTTTGCTCTCGAAACCAAAATGATGTGATAACAGCTAAAATGTCACGCAGATTGGCAATTTGAGAAAATACGTGACAAGCAGAGTGCCTTGTTACTGATAGTTTAGATTTATTTGTTCAATTATTTTAAAGTGGACAATCCTTGATTACGCGGCGTGGAATGAAACATGAAATAAACGCAGCCAACGTCCATCCAATCAGGGACAAATCCAACCCCATTTTACAATGAACGAGTCTTCGAGAAGTGAAGTGAGTCAAGTGAACAAACGGTGTGACTTGTATCCAACAAATTCAGTATAAAATGATGGATAATATAGCAGATTTTAAAATAAGCTGGCATAAATGTATATGTATTAGCTATGTATATATAAAAGTCAATGTATGTGTGTCTGTTTGTCTTTTATGAATTACTACACCATTCATCCGATCGATATGAAACTTAACAAATTTCTTGAGTACACCCCGCGAAGGTTTTAGCATCCCCCCCCCCCCTCCCTCCAATCGATATGAAACTTGACAAATTTCTTGAGTAAAAAGTCAATTATATAAATAGTTTTTATTTTATTCTAGTGTTGTTGGTGCGTAAAATATTTTTTGTTTTTTTTGATAGTCCGCGGATTTAAAGAGGTTGAGAAACTATGGTCTAGAAAACTCTTTAGAAGTCAATGAAAAAAATATTCAGCAATATTTTTCCAGACACTCTTGACGCCTGTATGTAATTGTCTAAAGGATTTACTTCCTGAGGAGTTTCTTTCCAGTGCTTAATTTGTCTGTACTAAGCCAATAAACTTATCATGTCTTATCAGAGCCACTAACACGTATACAAAATCAGAAGATATTTTCTTTTTGTATTACAGTTTATATGTGCAATTAAAACTCAATTTAAAAATACAGTGGGTAATCGGTTAACGAGCATAATCTATTCCAAGACTATGTTCGATAACCGAATTGTTCGTTACGCGAACATACAAGTGTCGATTAGTTTTACAGATAGAATACATGGCACAGTGAAATAATAGCAATGTATTATAGTTCTACAAAATTTATAAAACATATATTTGATAGCTATTTCGGCTGAGGCCCTCATCAGAATTATCTACCAATTAAATTCCAATTCAATCGATAAATAAAATAAGTAGATTAGAAAGATGGTTTAAGGTCGTTATCCTAATATGCGTTCGTTGTCCAAATTTTTCGCAGTCCGAACTATTCGTTAACCGATCACTCACTATAACACGAAAACTTCGCTGTCGTAACTTGCATTTTATGACATTTTCAATTTAAGTAAATTTTTGTAATATTTCCCTATTTTATGCAGAAATATTCGAGGAGAAAATTCTCAATCTAATGAAATATTTTATGTATTTGGTGTTGGTGTTGGGATATCTTTAGATAGTTAATATTACTTATATATAAATGCGGATTACTGTATGAATTCAAAACAATACATTGTTCTATCACAGTAAACGGAAAAATCATAGGCGTAGGATGTAAGGAGGTTAAAAAAATTTAAGGTTATTTCTGTCCATACAATATTTATTCAACTGCATTCTTGTGAGAAATCACTTGCTTGAATGCGTGGGACGTTTGAATAAATAATATTTGAAAAATGTATCTACACAAAAACTTACGAAATGAAATCAGAATATTTAACAAGCACAAATGAAGAAATTGCTGATTTCAAGCCATTAATTCATTGATAAAAATTCAAATACTCTGTTTTATAGTCTTATGCTTGTTTTGGTCTGACAAATTGTTCGATACTATTTCCATTCGGAATTGTATAATATTTTTAATGATTTCAACAAAAATATTGGTGAATATTGTATGTTTTTATTGTTCGAATTATAAATTGGTTTTTGATTATCATTTTACATGATATTTTAAACAATAAAAACTCATTATTTATTTTCTCATTTTATTTTATGATCAGGACCGGTTTCACTCACCACGAGCATTATCAACTGAAACCGACCTTGATCATAAAATATATTGTGGAAATGAGTATTAAGCAATGTGTTTTTGTTGTTTCCATCAAGAAGTGACAGTTAACACCATAAAAGTCAAAATGACATTACAAGACCTATGTAACCAATGATGTATTGTAATTACAAAAGCGAAACTGTGAACGAATAATTCCCTCGGTATACGTGTAGCTCGAAACAGAAAAAAAATCGATTTAGGATGACCTGTATGTCATTTTGTACGGTGCGTGTGCTTTTTGAAAATTCCAAATCAATTTATCAAACCCCGAAAGAAAAATTGTCCCAATTCAAAAAATACCATTTTTGAGATGAATTCGCGGCTAGATTCATATTATCAAAATAGATATGTATAAAAAAAAATTCTATATTTTGTCAACTCATCGATAGATGGCTAAAATTACACAATGTCTGAGACCTTCGCTGTAATGGTAAATATCGTTAATTAAAAACCTGTTAATTTTATTTTGCGATCTTTCTAATCAGTTATACTTAATAACCAAACCATAATTTCTCAAAATTGTCCTACAAAAAGTGACATTGCTCATCAAAAAACATCCGATCCAGGATTCGAGTTCGTAACACCACAAATGAGTGCAAGACCGCCTGCAAGAGGTTAACAACCGGCAACATAAAAAAAAACACTTCGTTACTACCTTCCTGTGTAAAATATATTTTTATAGTTTTCATTTTGAAAAGTACCGATTTTAACGTGAATTTCAAATGTAGAAATATTCCCGCATTATATGGTCTAAGGATTATTAGTGACATTATATCTATGATAGACGTTAAAACGCGCCTTGTTTTAATATTTAATAAAGCACGCAATAGTAACATCGTTAAAAATTCCCTTCCAATTTGAATTACACAAAAATTTCACGCAGCTTCGTGTTTCGTGTTGTCGTGTCAACCATGACTTCGGCGTAAAATAACCAGCAAACTTTCATTACGATACTAAAAGGTTTCTTTATCCCGATCTGCCTCAATCGGGCGCAAAATAAACAGGGAGCGCCGTCCCTGGCCTACATTACATATTCTAAGGCCAAGCCATTGCTAAACAACCCCCAAGGTTCTTATCGACCAATCAGCTACAGAATTATCTGAAAAGAAACTACAGTTGACAATTGACAAAAAATTGATTGTGTCATCGCTGAATGACAAATATCCCATTTTGACATTACGTAAAAAATCTTGAAGAAAATAATAGTCATAACTGTCATAGGTGATTAACTCATATTTGAGGCATACGACACTAAATATTGTAGATTAAAAAGTTTTCCTTAATAATTTTCAATAATAATTGTTAACATTGTAAGACCTTAGACAAAAATTTACACAGCTTCTAGACTTAGCTTGTTTGTTTTGTACAAAAATTCATCTTGTATACAAGCGATGTAATTAAACTATTAGATATTTTTTAGTATAAAATTTCCCAAATGCATTTTAATGGAGTTGATTACAGTAAAAATCTTTATAATAATATGAATAAATAGCAATGTATTTTAGCTCTACAAAGTTTATAAAGTATATAGTTAAAAGCTATCAAATTGTTATCACGTTTTAGCATAATTAATTTATCATATCGACTGACGATGCTTGAAGGAATTTCAATTTCAAATTTTAATTTTTAACGAAGCAACAGGACTGACTGCCGGTTATGTCGCGACCGTGTGATGGAATGCCTGAAGATGCCGAAGGACGAAATCGGGCTCGTTAGTGACAAAACATGTGGAATCAATCGTACAAAGTTGTAACAATTAAAATTTCTTTTATAATTGTTTTAGAATAAACTTATGACAGCATTCTCAACAGCTGAGATGTGTGCAGTCAACGGAACAGAAAATTTAACAAAACATCATTTATCATGACAGCTTGCATGAGAGTTAATTTTTGTATGATAATCTGAATTTATTGTGATGATTTCCTCAGTGTTGTTATCACGAACACCACTGAAACAAAATTTGAATTGTTCAAGATTGGAAAAGCCTTCATTACGTGGATCAGCGGGCAATGAATTTAAAAGTATTCAACATAATACTACATTCAGTATCAATTTTCATAATCTTCGTAAGAAAAGAGTTTTGCTTTGAATACTATTGTTTTTGACAACGAAAAGGTTCTGCGCCCCTTAGGTCTGCAATAGGTAGCTGGAAAACAGAGAGCCTAACCTAAAATTCACATGACAAGATGTTATGACTAAATAATATTTGGCACGAACCAAGTCCATTCCATTCAGGAGAGAAAATCAATATTTGGGAACGTTCAAGTACCTAAGACAACAGAAATTGAATACAGTGACCATCCAAATTATAAATGCCACAAGATTTCGTACCGTAAACACTAGACGAAGAAAATATTAAATAGCGCGGTGAAAAAATAGCAATGCATTTTAGTTATAATTTTTTTTATAAAATATAGTTGATAGCTATTTCGGCTCACCATCGTCGGAATAGCCGAAATAGCGGAATAATTGTAGAACTAAAATACATTGCTATCTTTTCACCGTGTTATAGTGGAGTTCTACCAAGTAAATGCAAATTCAATCAATATATAAAATAGCGATTCACTTTTTCGGCCAGTTTGAATATTCTCAAATATGTATGTCAATATTCAAGGTATTATGTTGAAATTATTTGATGGTCGACTTCTGGTATGTAACTATTTTGAAAATATTGTAGGACTTTTATTAACATTAAATTCTCTGTTAAACAACTGATTTTTAATGTATCAATTGTTGTGACCGGGTCGCGATGTTTCGGCTAGTCAGTTTTGAAAAACGAACTACTCCGACTTCTTTTTCGATTAGACGATTTTGAATATCTGACTCGTCAGTTCTGTTGTATCCGTGTCATAGAATGCCTGAAGATACCGAAAGGCGAAACCCGGGTCGTTAGTGACAGAACATGTGGAATCGTACAAAGTTATAACAATTCAAATTTGATATTGAAATTCCATCAAGCACCTTCACTCGATATCGTAAATTAGATTAATACATTACTTTCGTTTTATTTTCATTAAGGAAGGCGGTCATGAAACGACAGCTGCATATAAAGAAAGGGTAGAGAATGGATTATCAATATGATGTTTATGAATTGGAATATCTCGCATTGTAATTTACGTCAAATAAATCGACATATTTGTCAATTCAAAATGCATATGATATAAATCCAAGGCAATTTTTCATAACAATTTAATATTTAAAATAAGAACACTAACATAACGGCCACGCGATAAAAAAACAAAACATCAATTTGTACTCAGTACTACAACAGGTCAATAAAAAAAAAACTTGATTATCAAGAATGCATTTTTTACATGATGTCACGTAGTCATGTTTATTTTCAAACTATTACCGATAAAAATATTTCAAATCAAGTTTATTCGAGATTGTAATTCGGTGAAACGAAAAAGATACACGCGTTAAAATGAGAAGATTTATTAACACATTCACGGCGGGATAATTAATTATGCAGACGCGAGGGACTTGAAAAAATGAAGGCGGTATAGAAATCATCATAAATTTTACTCAATTTGGAAATATTTGTAGAAATTCTTCACCTATCCCTCTATATCAGCTATACTCAAACTTTTTTTCTTCAGCGCCGCATTCCGATTTTTGCCTTTCTACGGACCGCAACATATTAATAGTTAACTGTAAATGTAACACATACTATACTGCAAACATATGTATTATTATGTCAAAATAAAACCATTTTACTTATTTATTTATTAAAGGAGAATTACCAGCATAAGAAAAAAATATAAAATATTTTCGCAATAAAAGGAAATTTTACTGTCAAAAGTGGTCTCCTAGATACAACTTTAAAACTTTAAAATTAACATGAAAAGAAAAAAATTAAATAAAAATTGCTAACCGACCGATTGCAACCGATTTCGACGATTGAAAAGAACACCAAAAAAGTATTCGGTGACTGTAATTATTTTGGACCAAACATAAGAGCTATTTGGGCCGCAGTTTGAGTATCGCTGCTCTATACTGCAAGTACACTACACTATTGTACATTATTGTTAAACAAATGGTAAAACATTTTTTCGCTATTATCGGAATGTCTAGTTAAAGTTTATTTGATAAGACACATCACATTACAATGTAGACATTCTTTTAAAATCGAGTTAACACTGCGGTTTAATTGCTGAGTTTTCCATGCCACTGTGATGTAATTTATAATTTTTGAGTGTTTGGAACAGGGCTGTGGAGTCGGAGTCGAGGAGTTGTGGAGTCGCTTTGTTTTAACCGGAGACGGAGTCGTGAAATCGCCGTGAATTTTATGGTCGGAGTCTTGAAATATAATAGAAGCGACTTTAACTAACTTTTTACATGACACTTTCGATTTGATGATTTTGAAAAATATCCCATTGAATAAGCAGAAATATATCGTCCTCGTTTGCGTCTCAATTTAATGATTTTTTTTATGATAAAATAAAAACAATTTTTTTAGTACTTATTACCACAATATATTTTTTTATCAGGACCGACTTCGCTCATCATTAAAATATCATATATTAATACATAACGTTATTTGAAATTTACCCCACCTTATTTCTCCTAATGAGCTTTTTATGATTGTTCAAAGCTCCTAACGGATTATTGATTTACCTTAATTTTGTTAAAAAAATATTAATAAGTGATTGATAACATTTTACTTTTAAACTAATTTATATTATTAAATATTGTATGATTTCTTGTAAATTGTTTCATAGTTCTTGAACCCATGATTTTGTATACCTGCTACTTTTAAATCAAAAATTTTGTATAGATACTTTTCTGTAAATTGTATTCAATCAGATGATAATTCTCGCAATAAGTGAACCAGTCTGATCAACAAAAAAAATTGTGGAAACAAATCCTAAAAATTGTGTTTTTATTTTTTTAAATTCCATACCATGCCTTTCCATCAAAAAGTAACAGTTAACACCTCAAAAGTGATAGTGAAATTTGACTATTTGCTGGGTCGATTGATTGATTTTTATTTGAATGCAAATAGATAGGAAAACTGGAAAAAAAAACAGATAAAATAAAACTTTTGAAAGTCGGAGTCGTGTTTTTTCTTAACGACTGCTTATGCATAAACCATAAAATCTAGCATTACTGAAACGGATTTATTCCGCAATTTCATTATTGAATGTTTTGCGAGTGCCAAAATAGAACAAAAAAAGATACCATATAAGGAGTTATGAGCGATTAATGTCAAATAAATCGAATGACGTGATTCCACGTTCCCCGCCGCTGAATGAAAAAAGCGACAGCGCGGATTCCACGCCCCCCCGGTGTCAAAATGTTAAAATTGTAATGTAATATGAATTATCGTCTCGTATTTTCTTTGCTGCATTTGATGCGAAACTTCCGCTTGTAAAGTGACACTAGAAAAACATCAACGAGTCATACAAAGCAATTGGGAACTCCGTGACGTCAGCGTGAGACGCACAATGACGTCATTCCTATAAAATCGCAGAACTCGCAATTACGTAATAAGGGCGTGAACGAAAATACTTGACACGATATCACAAGTATCTCCGAATAATAATAATTCTCCTCTTAACAGATAATTAATATTGAGAAATAACTCGCATACAAATCCGTAAAGAACACTTGCAAATTCTTAGAAAATCTAATATTTTTTTATTGTCAAATACACAAATTTTTGGTAGATTTGATGAGCTGATACCAACTAAAAAACAACACATGATATTTTTCGAATCCTTCAACTCATATACTTTTTGACATGAATGAAATAAATTTGAATTTTTACAACATTGTACGATTCTACATGTTTAGTCACAAACGACCCGGGTTTCGCCTTTCGGCATCTTCGGGCATTCCATCACACGGATGCAACAGATAGACTTTCAGATGCAACGAATACACACAAGCTTTTAAGGTGTTAACTGTCACTTCTTGATGGAAAGGAATGGTATTTTAAATAATAAAAACACATTTTTCAATTATAAATGTCTAAGGTAAATTTTATGTGGAATGTAAATTGTATTCTATCAGTTGTTAATGGTCGCGATGAGCGAAACCGATCCTGATCAAAAAAATTATTGTGGAAACAATTAATAAAAAATGTGTTTTTATTATTTAAAATTTTACAAGCGTAAAAAATGTTATTTGTGTGCTAATTTTTGTGATACAATATAGTCTGCTTTTTTTAATAATATTCTTTTGCATCCGTGTGATAGAATGCCTGAAGGTGCCAAAAGACGAAATGAGTGATAAAGCATGTGAAGTTTTATAAAGATTTAATAATTCAAACTTGATATTGAAATTTCATCAAAATGACTTCGTAAATTTTTAACTCACTTATATTTTGAAGTTTACTGCATAAAGTTAACATTAGCAATCGAAGGGTTATAGAAAAAAATTTAAAATAATGGCCGATTAAAAATGGAAAAAACATCAGAAAAACGCAGTAATTTGGATATGAAAGATATGGCTTTTTACGGCGTAGTTTGTACATTAATCAAAGCACCGTCGACTCAAATATAATAGTAAAAACATATGAAATTAGCATTAAAACAAATGAATTCTACTCGTATCAAATCAGGATTAATATTATCAGACGCTTGCGGTGAACACAACCACACATAAATATTACGCATATCCGTAATCAATGCAAAGTATAATTTAAATTCAAAAAAGAACACCTTACGAAATCTTAAAACACCGTCTAGAATAAGTAATTTTAGTCAAATTGACAATTCTGCTAATTCAAAGAAAGACGTCAGATGTTTATTCGACTTCAGGGCAGCTAACGGTAAGAACATCATGTCGATGATATTATATATTTAAATAAATAAAACAGAATATTCAACACTATTGTCACAGTGTTACAATGTAATGATTAAAACCGGCTAACATTATCACCTGGTATGATACAAAGTTAAAACTACCTCCTATATTTTTTTTTCATCGGAAACGGTATTTTCGATTAAAACCCTTCATTGATTAAATTGGCATTTACTTAGTAGAACTCTATTATAACACGGTAAAAAAATAGCAATGTATTTTAGTTCTACATTTTAAATTAAATTTAAGCTTAGACATAGTTGTGACGATGGCGTGAGCCGAAATAGCTATCAATTATATCTTATAAAAAAAATTGTCCAACTAAAATACATAGCTATTTTTTTACCGTGTTAAAACCCTTCAACATAAATTATTGAAACTTTGAACGATTCTACGTGTTTTATCGCAAACGACCCAGGTTTCGCCTTTCGGCATTTTCAGGCATTCTATCACATGAATGCAACGGAACTGACTCAGTTCGTCGACAATTTGTCTGGCATGACTGCATACATGTGATAGAATGCATGAAGATGCCGAAAGTCAAAACTCAGATCGCTAATGAAAAAACACGTGGGATCGTGCAAAGTATTCACAATTCAAATTCCAGTCAGCACCTTCAGTCAATATCAAAATTTTTTACACAATCTTTTAATTATAAACGTGCCGTTGTGAAAAATTGATTTCATGTATGGCTGAAATTGCTTTCTGAAAAAAACATATACAACTCTTCGAGTCCAAAATATAATGGTTTGTAGATAATATGAATATTTTAAATCTAATAAATTTTATGAATTGAAATCGCTTAAATTTTTGGCCATCCTTGACACAAGTCAATGCTCGTTTAAATACTAAAATAATAATCCTTTCAAAGATCATATCCATAAATTAAAAACACATACGATGGCGCACTGAAATAAATATTATGCGAAATTGACATTTTATACAAATCGTTTTTGAAAAAAATGGAATAATCATTTATCTGAGTTAATTAAAAAAAAATGGCTTATAATGACTACCATCGGTAGTATTTAATATTGATTTGCCTAATTAACTATAATATATTCAAATTTACAAAATTTACTAGCACGGTAAAAAAATAGCGATGTATATAAATTCTACAAAATTTATTAGATATATAGTTGATAGCTATTTCGGCTTACTCCTTCATCAGAACTATAGATAACTTCAGATAAATCTGATGACGGCAGCCGAAATAGCTATCAATTTATCTTATAAATTTAGCCATTTTTTCAAGGTTTTAAAATTCGACAGCCAATGAAAGCAAGTCCCACAAACAATCTAAAATACAAGTCGAGAGTATACCTCAACTGAAATTTGATTAGAAATGAGCTTAAGTGGCGTACAACATCCATGTGTCGATGGACTGCAAGAGGCCATTAAAATAAGTGACTAAATGCATAGATAAGACAACAGGAAGACAAATTTCTTTTTTTAGCCTTAAAAGTAAATACACATAAAATGATTTAATTACAATCCAGTGAAAGATACTTTTGTATAGAACTAAATTTATTGTAGCTTAGGTTACAACAGTGGTCACAAACAAAGGAAAAACGTGCAAAAATTATGCATTTTCTTTTTTTTGCGGGCAGTAGATTAAAAAAAATGTTTTATTTTAGAGCACAAGTTATACGCTTTTTAATTAAGTGGTTACATAATTTTATAAGCTTGTTGAATCATTCTCCACTTAGTATTATGTGCATATTTTCATTATTGAACTAATCATCAAGTGCAGCGAGATTTCTGACACTGCACGCTGGTAGCAACCATTTTGATGTCTGGATCAATATTTATGATTGATATTCGCAGTACAGCATTGAGGTTATCATTGTTCAAGCGGTTTCTGTATCGAGAATTTTAATTGAAGTTTTAATAAGAAAAACCTTTACTCTTAAATGTATGTGCTTCCGGAAAAGACTTGCATAGAGCATAATTCGTCTAAAAAACAAACAGATTTTTTCATATTCAACGAACAATGTTTTAATTAAGTATTTGTTGTTTTGGGCCACAACAAATGTCATTTCGTGGTTCGTGCATCACTGGTTTAGTGCGAAGTAATTGACCAAGATACTCATGAATCGTTTATTTGGTTTCTTGTCACTGGGGAAATCAACTGGAGCAGTAGTAAAACTTTTAAGGCCTTCATTTATCTAGTTTACTTGAGTTCTCTCAGCAAATTCGATCTATCAAAAGTGATTATATGACCGTACTTACTGTAATCAAAACAAGGGCAGGTTTTTGCCATTGTTGCTAAAAATTTGGCTGTTGTATACCAAAAACTCTTTTTTGAGAAAAACAAAAAATGTGCATACTTTCTTTATATTGCACATTGAAATGAGTGCACAGGCATGCGCAAACATTCCAATATGCCATGGTTGTCGTTTTCAGTTATTGAACAAAAAATACATCGTAATATTATTTTAAGCTATTCCATTTATTGGCATTAGACACCACGAATATTCAGAAGATTATTTTCTTTTAATCCTTTGGCTGCCAGAAAAAAATATAAGTGAACTTCCGATTTTTTTTTATTTTACATATAGAAATAATTAATAATCTCGACAATTGATTTTGGTAACTCTGAAACAGTTGTTAACAGAAGGTGAAACAGAGGTTAAGTGACAGTTTGAGCACTGGAAGAAATCGCGAAAAATCGATGTAGAAATCCTTTACAGTTATGGTAAAAAGTTTTTAAATTCTTCTTATAGATATCAGTGTGTGTCCTGTCAAAGAATCATTTTAATAGAAGGAATATTTTTGGAGAATATTACGTATAAAGATATTGACGAGATATCTCGTCTCAGGCAGCCATCTGGTTAATATTGATTACTAATAAATTATTTTAGTTGTCTATGGTTTCTAGTCATGTTTTATTAATCGATTCAAAAAATGATAATACATAACTCTTTGAACTCTAATGCCTCCACATAGGAGTGATTGATTTTTCTCTTATAACTCAAATAACTCACGATTTATTTTAAAGTGTATTTTTTAATACCAATTAGAAATTTTTAACTGTTGTGTACAAAAGGTTAATATGTTCGTGCGTATAAGTAAATATATTTCAACTGATGAGAATATGCTGGGATATGATTTCACTGAAATGTTAATAAAAATATATTTTTATTTGAAATATTTTGCCGCTGTATAATACCACTGACGAATTTGTGAAGTAGTATTATATTTTCAGAAATAAATTTAAGATTTATAACAACGACGATCATGGTAAAGAGTTCTCACTGTTAGCTGTAATCGTAAACAACGATATATTGTTGTCTCACAGTCGAAAGATTAAACGTTACGTGGCAATAAATAATACGTATGGTTAAAAGAAGTCAGTCAAACTCCGGGATACAGAGAAGGCATTGTCATGACAACGCAAACGACATTGAAACATCGCCACTTAACACATCTGATAAAATAACTCAAGTTTTACGTAGGTACAATAACTGATACAACTACAGCGATCAAGAAATCAAATAATTATGCACTTGAAGCACTCAATCATAATGGTTATTTAACGTGATGAATCAGGAGTGACTCATCAAAAGAACGGTTACAATATGAATCGGTCAGTGATATTGACTCGTAGATATTTTTTGAACGCAGAACAATACCAGAAAATATGTATTTTAGAGGGCGGAATGAACACTATATTTTAATATTCAATCAAGTGAAGATATGTTAAGATATCTGTCAAACGTAATAAACAGCTAAGTCGATATTTTTGTAGCAATTTCTTGTAGAACTGTTAAGATTTTGATGCACAAATACGAATGAATTGCGATTAAATTCCAAATGAATGACACAAAAAACAAATGAATGCAATTTTAATTCGATTCTCTGCGAGTCACTTCTCTCACTCACTTCTTACCCTACCTGCTAATGATATAACATCATCTGAATTCATTCACGCGTGATATTTTGCTATTTAATAATAGATAATAAAATATTGGCAAGGTGATATAGAAGTCATATTTTACCTGCGGCCCACTTAGATTATCTGCATGTAGCAATCATACAACAGGTATCAGCCAACACGACCTGGGTTTCTACTTTTGGCATTTCTTCCGGTATTTCAGTGAACGGATACAGTCGAAATTTTGGTGGCATAATATATCAAATGATGTTGTACGAATACAATAATCAGGTTGTTGACTGATATCATGTTAAGACTATAACAAATGAGAATCAAAGAGGTTTAATTGTTCATTCTGAACTAGCTGAGAATGAAGTTGTACTTGCTATTTTTTCTTTCTTAAGTTTCATGATAAAAAGAATTGTTTATCCGTCATGTTTAGATACATTATTTTCATTAAACACTTTAATATTCACTGTACTAGTACTCTTTTAAAATATATAGCTCACTGATATCGATATATACTTATTTAATCCAATCGAATCGTTCGTTCAGATCGTGAGTCTATTATACACATAGTTTTAGTACCAAAACACAGGGAAGTGTATAATTTTAACGATTCATTTTTTCGATAAATCGATTTTGAAAATTATCTCAATGAACAATTTGCCACATGATTTGTTTTTAATGCACATTGATTTTTAATTTAATGCACATAAACAGGAAAGGTGGGGAAAAAACCTGACAAATTTAAACTTTTTTACTCGGAAGTCATGTTATGTCTTTGATCAATGTCGAAGCCTTGTTTTTTTAACGTCTCCACATATACGGTTTATTATGTTGTGGCCAGTATAGAATAGCGTAAAAAACACATGTATGCGGTCCTAGTAAGAAAACGGTCGAGTATGACTGGTATAAAACAATAATATTGACAGGTAGATAGATTGCATAACATTATCTATGGTTGCAAGTTTCAGATCAGCTTGCAATTGTCAAGTTGTCACCCTTGAACTACGCCGACTGCCGGCCGTGACACGGATACGCTACAAAACTGAAACACAGTCAATAATTTCAGTGAATGTGGGCGATGAAGTTAGCACGAATGACAAATTGATAATATTATGCTAATTGAACAACAATTAAACAAAGAATATCACGTTACGTTTGTACGGATGATTTTTAAGACTAATGAAATTATAAGATTGACGTGGGGCAACACCAAATTATCCACCACGCAGAGATTTATAATAATCTAACAATACAGTACTATTCAAATAAATCTGACTTAAGACGTTTTTTATTTATTCGTTGCGTAATAAATTCTTCAGTAATGTTTCAATTAATAAAAAAAGTTTATACCATGCGATAAACAACTTCACTTCCCTCAGATTTCCCGTGATTCACGAACCTAAATTATTTTATGATATCGACTGAAGGCGCTTGATGGAACTTCCATATCAAATTTGAATTGTTACAACTTTGTACGATTCCACATGTTTTGTCACTAACGACCTGGGTTTTGCCTTTCGGCATCTTCAGTCATTCTATCACACGGATGCAACAGAACTGACGTAAAAAAAACGTAAAAATAAACAGTTAGCATCTACCAAATACCATCTATCATATACGAAAGTTATTAATCACAGAAAAACACTTACCCCAAGGCAAGCAGTAAATTACAGCTAAAACATGTGGAATCGTACAAAGTTGTAACAATTCAAATTCGAAATTTATTTTATTTTTCATGCATTAAAAAAAATACAAAATATTTAATTGATTGAATTTGCATTTACTTGGTAGAACTCCATTTTAACACGATGAAAAAATAGCATATAAATTAAAAAAAAATATATATATATTGTAGCACTAAAATACATAGCTATTTTTCCATCGTGTTACAAATTATTAGTTTATTACGAGGTAAGTTTAAACAAGATCTTTTTTGCATATGATAGAATTCTCATTTTGACCGCGTATAAGTCCAAATAAGTATGTAACCAGTTATGTACATTACTCCTCGAGATACCGAATTATTAAAAATGAGCAAAAATAGTATTCTCTTGTTCTCTCTCTCTCTTCCACGTGGAATACTTCGACATGTTATATAAAAATATTGGAGTTTTGCTAAGGCGTTAACCGTTCGCATACCAATTGGCAGGCTGGTCCCTTACTTTAAAAAAATAACAACTCATGTCCTCGATTTTTTTAATATCAGAAATCTCTCATATTGGCCTCGTATAAGTCAATCTAATCTGACCAGGGACACTTCAATCAATATTTTCAACACAAATATATTTACGTATTTATTTTTGACAGTCAGATAATAAAATAAAATATATACATTATTGTTTAAAGAAAAACTTTTTCAATAACTGGAAAAAGTTTTGATTCATTCGCGATGAATCATGACTCGGAATGATTCAATTCACTAGTTCTTTTGCTAGAGTTTCACGATTGATCTCCCATATGACGTAAGACCATTCCAGTTGTCAGAAAAGTATTTGAATATATAATTCATTATATATCATACTATCTACGGGAATAATAATGAGGTATTTTAGAAAATACAGATCGCCTGAACGTAGTGAGTTGAAAAGCCAACAGAGAATACCATAGACTTTAAATGTCAAGTTTCTGAAATGGGGACCACTAACGGAATCCTATATTCGATTATATGTCGCCATTTTGTTTCGTTTTCAAAATTAGAACATGGTCGCTTACAAAATAATAAACGTCAAAACGAAAATAGCCTAACGATATTTCGTAGAGAAAACGGATGTGCCCAATGGACGAATCTTCGAGATTTTTTTATGAGTTTGGTTCATGAAGACCTGGAATTCGGAAAGTTGAGAAAAGAAAAAAATGTTTGTATTGATAATTTCCTTCCAGACGATACTAGATTTTATATTCTGATATTGCAACACTAAATTTTTCAAAAATTAATTCGGCATTGTTGGTGTGAAGCGCAAGTGTGTGTGGGCGATTATTAAGAAAAATCAGGCTACATTCTGACACAAAAAATAAATCTAACAAAAAAGTTTGAACACTGTTACCACCTTTTTTGAATTGTTACAACTTTGTACGATTACACATATTTTGTCACTAACGATCCGGGTTTCGCCTTTCGGCATCTTCAGGCATTCTATCACACGAATGCAATAGAACTGACAAACTTGTCAGAATCCAGACATCCGTGAGATAGAATGCCTGAATATGCCGAAATGCGAAACCCGGGTCGTTAGTGAAAAATCATGTGGATTCGTACAAAGTTGTAACAATTCAAATTTGATATTGAAATTCCATCAAGCACCTTCAGTCGATATCATAAACTGTTACCATCCTTATATTTGTCAGTATTTACCAGTGCTGTGAACTCGTTCACAAAACATTACTAAGAATCCAACATTGACCTATAAACCCGACATTTTTTCCTACCTTTCCTATTTATGGGCATAAAATTAAAGGTTCTGTCATATCCCCGGACAAACTGACTGTGGATCTTGCAAACCTCCCTGTAGGAATGGACTCCCACTATTATGTCGTCTTCAGAAGGAGGAATTGTTAACTTGTGAAAGGTTGGTATCGTAGATTGCGCGCGCAACGATTGAATTTTTAGATCATTCAAATCAATACTTTCTTAGGCGATAACACTCATTGGATGACCGTTTTGAAAAGTTTAGTCTCGACTATAAGAAAATCTATAATTTCTCTGTCAAAGAGACCGTTTGATGTAGTTAATTTAATTGTTTTTGAAGGTTACTGTATTATAACACGATAAAAAAAGCTTGTAGCTTGAAAAGTTGATAGCTATTTCGGTTTACACTCTCATCAAAATTTTATTTGTGCAGACCTATACCTGTAATATTATATGGTATACCTTATAAACTTTGTATAACTAAAATACATTTCATGCTATTATTTCACCGTGTCAGATTGAAGGTTCTTGATGAAAGTTATTTTAGATGTACTTTTGGATATTATGCCTTAGGAGTTGTGTTGGTTCGTTGTTATAAATATAACCGATGAATAAATATAACGTATATAACCGATGCAAACTGTTTATTGTGTCAGTGTGTTGCATCCGTGTGATAGAAATGAATGATAAGTTGCCGAAAGGTGAAATCCGGGTCGTTAGAGACAAAACATGGTACAAAGTTTCAATAATTCAACTGTCTATTATACCAGTTGATAGTGCTCGCGATGCATGAACCGATCTTGATTTTGATCATATAAAATAGTGTTTTTTTTATTACGTCAATAGTTTTGAAATGGCAATTTAGATTTTTTTAAATCCGAAGAAACAAAACCTGTTATCAAAAAAAAAAAATCCGTAGCGCGTAAAAAAAATTCTGTAATACCATTAACAAGAATGACAATTATTTTTTTTAATTAATTATTGTTTGATATTTATAAAAGAAGCCTTGTATGTTATTAAAGTTTATTGTATCCGTTGATAATGCTCGCAATGAGCGAAACCGTTCTAATCTTTTTATTATATTATTGTGCAAGTTGTACTAAAAATTGTGTCTTATTTATTTAAACATAATGCCATTCCATCAATAAGTGGCTGTTTACACTTTAAAAATAAACATAAGCTTTGTGGATTTTGTATGATTATTGAGAAATTCCAATGTTTTAACGTCAAACTGAACACGGTATGGCGTATATTTCGCAACAGACGTGTTGACCAGAACAGGCGTTTAGTTACGTACATTCGTGCTGACCGTAAATGGTTATGCTGCAAAATAAATATCGTTTCATATAACAACATTTTAAAACGCCCATAACATGTGTAATGTGGACGAGATTACGCGCCTGCTATAACAAACTAGATTCATTTTCACAGTGTAAACATAGTAAACAAACAGTCAAAATAAACTATGAAAAGGGGATGAAATACAAAGGAGATATTGTTGTTCGCTCGCTACACCATAGATAACAATATATTCATCACGAAAATATCTTACAAAATATATGTTATTCATAAGTTAAAATAAACAGCTCAATGCGTTCTGCATGTATATATATGCAGCTTATCGCTTAATTAGATGTTTCCGTAGTTTTACCTGAATCCAGAAATATAGAGCATAGATAAAAGACGAATATTGGGTTTGTAGAATGTTATTCAATAGAAGCTAGCCTCCTGTCAAAAATTCTTAATTTAAAATATACAGCACCACAAACCTTACAATATATCGATAGTATTTTTGCAAATGCCTCTCCCTTTGTTGGTTCATATTTACAAGCCCCATTTTAAGACAATCAAAGTCTTGTTCCTTATATTTATTCTTATAACATAAAGCCGGAAGATATCGACTTATTAAAGAAAAGAATACAACATATTATGATATTTCTCTATAATAGTCCGTAGAGTAGTGATCGAATGTAATTTTACCTTATCATAGATAATAGAAAAAACTGCGCCAATATGTCATTGGCAAGTCACTCTCATAAAACTAAAGAACGTCGCAAGTTCACAGAGGAACTAATATATTTTATTTCGGAACACCGACACTTTAACAATGCCCAAATAGATAAATTGCACACACAATTACCCACAAAATAATTTAATTATAATACCTGTATATTTTGTATATTAAAAGAGTAATTCCCAACATATCGAATAAATAAATTAATAAAAATATATAATCGTGTACCGTTCGCACATCACAAGACTAGAAAATATTTGTCGTATTCAAACCTTACATGATTGTGTCACGTTTATTTATTAGTGTAGACGTAAGAAAAATATTTAAAGCAATGTTCAAACAACATTCTTTTACTATGAACTATAAAAAAGTTGGAATAAAAATATATTTAATATATAAATCGAGAATGCTAAATAAATAAATCAGCTTGATTACTTGCCAAAAGTAAATATATCGTAAATTCCAAAGTGGTTGGTTAATGAAAAACGAAAATATCTTAGAATTAAGTAATTTTGAAAATCTTACGACGGGTTTCTTATTGTCAAGTGACAGCACAAACAAACATGCATTTATAATGAGATATATAAAGTAAATACAGGTAATCGAAATTTTATCATTGATTTGTATATTATTACAGTGTTATTTGATTCAAAATACCTTAATGTTATGATTTATAATAAAAATAAACACCTCCAATATGTGAGTATGTATAGTGAAGATTTCGCAATCCGATTCGGAATGATTAATTTATAAATTAAAATGCGATTTACCTGCTGCGCTACAGGATCTAAAATACTCTCAATTATCTTCGTGTGAAACACAGGCATTTTTACTGAATTTACACAAACACATCAATAAAATAAACTTAAAAGAAAATAATAGCACTGTTAAATAATTATCACATCCAACAACGACACCGCTAACTTTAGAGTCTGATGGTATACAGTAAAGTAATGTTGCCGCGGTAAAAGTATTCTCCCAACTTTTGTTCAGTGTTGCAATATAGCATTATACAGCTTTAAGACAAAAATAAAAATGATATTTAATGAATTAATGAAATAATAATAATGTTTAAATCGATGGTTTCACAGTTAGTATTGATTTTTATTCTCCTTAAAATTAACCGTTAAATACAATACATAAGTATTACCAATTCATCAAATATGTAAAAAATTGAAAATTATTCTACAACGTGAAATATAATATAATGTATAGGTTAGAGACATTTTTTTCAAATAATTCATCTATAAGAAAAAATACCATTTGAAAGAAAAAAGAAATGAGATCACATACTTCTAAGTGCAATTCTATTTGAGATGCAAGGTGTGTGGTGCACACGGGCGTTAGGTTTTTGGAAGCAACCAAACCTCATTTATTATTATTTTTAATCAAATATTATCATTTTTAAGGTATGAATTGTCACGTCTTGATGGAAAGGCATGATATTTTAAATAATAGAAACATGTTTTTTAGTACTTATTTCCACAAAGCCAGTTTTGCTCATCGCTTCTTATTTATGTATATTTTTTAAAAAGATTTTTAAATAAAAACATTTATTAGAAATTCCTGTGTGCTATATCACCAACATTTAAATAAATATTTAAGATAATGTGGCAGTTAGGAGAAAATATTTCAACTAAGGTATAGGAAAGTAAAACATTGAGATAATTGAAAGTCTTATGAAATTTTGGGTATTTTGTTTATTTCAATATGGCGCAGGCATCATTCAAATATTCTAATTTATTCAAAACATACATATCCATTCGTTGAAAACATTTAAGTTTAATAATTATTTTCCTAAAAAGTGTTTTTATTCAAAAATAAATTTATAGATACGAACATAAATGATTAAATATTTCATTATTGAATCACAAAATAGTGTAAAACATTTATAGATCAATAAGAGAGTAAGATGCTGTCGTAACACAAATGTAAAATGTTTTCAATTAGGTCTTGTAATAAATCACAAATCATCAATTAATAAAATTTATTATTGATGTTGTTACACTTCATTGTTTATCAAAAGAATTAAATATTAAATGACTTTCATTTCATCAATTGAAAAATAAGTACATCAGAGTACCTTCCTGAAAAAAAGTACCTCAATGATTTCAATATTACTTACTTATCAATTGAATTAATGCGCAACATTGTTTATTAGATAAAAATTTGAAGAACATCAATCATGTAGAATATAAAACACATTTACACACTTGACATAATTATTAGTAAATGATTGCTTAATTTGCATTCACTGTAAAGTGTAGAGCATTTTTTCATGTTTATACATAGTTTTTATTGTATAATTTTACTAAAAGTTATCAATTTTAGTAGAGCAGTAAAAGCTCTGTTTATGCAAGTTGTTTTATGTGAAACCTCATAGTAAATTAATACATGTTCCAATAAATAGTAAAGTAAATTTGGTAAACGCCAGCATCCTCCTGTATTTTTATTAATATTGATCAACAATTGATTCATTATTCAATCAAAATTGAAACCCAAACACAACTGTTAAAATTTTTCTCCATATCACTTGCAAATTAAAACAAAAGAGTTGTAAACTATTTCAACCATGCAGCAGTTGTACTGTTTTTATCAAATTGCAAATATACAAAGCTGTATAACAGAACTCATGAATAATAAGAATTCACTGAATATTTCCACTTAGACAAACAGACACACAATTTACTTTTTAATATTCTTATAAGCATGTAGTAATTAATGACAAGCTCTGATCAAAGTAATATTTTATATACGCTTAAAGCACAGATAGTTTAGAATGAAACTCTTATCCTAATGTAAAAGATTTACTTTGATATTATTACAAAAACATATACCGCCATCTTGTCAACACATGGGTATTTAGCCGTTATCTTTAACAATATTTTCGCTTACACTCCAATTCTTAAACATATATTTAAAGTAAATTTTTAAGTCAATAATTACCACTATTTTTCTCACTAATTATTTTGGTTTTTGCTAATATTAAGCAGTAAACCAGTGTATAATTTGATGGGGATAAAGAAGCAAACATCATTTGACAAAATAAATGTTTTATAACATTATTTTTTTAGAAAACTCTGTTTTAAAACCCAAAAAGTATACTAAAAATAAATATTGCAAATTAAATCCATTCATCCGAATAGGTACCCATGAAAGTCTTATAGCTAAACCTCATTTTGTAGATATATTGATAAATTAAAAAACAAAAGCTTTACGTTTTGATAAAGCATACAGAAGAATGATATAAATTTGGAATCTATATCTAGCATAATGAATAAAATGAATATTTCAGAAACTTTTATATGTAATAGGTCATTGATTAACAAACATAATCTGTCTCAAAATTAAGTTCACTATCCGGATTATTTGTTAATCAATCATCGATCATGTCGATTAGTTTTACATTGAATACAAAAATCATTTGTATACTGTTGATGATTTTCCAATTTGTTTCTAATCTGAACTGTTCGTTAATCAATACCCACTGTACTAACAGGGCCAAAGAAACAAATAACATGATTGTATGGGCAGTATAAATAAATTAGTTATGGAATCAAATTATTCACCATCTATTGACTGACACTTTGACACAAATAAATGAATGTTTTGAACATATATGATAGATAATTTGTGTAATATTGTCTTTCATAATCATTACAGACACGAGGGGCTTCTGATCTTCCTAATATCATAGTAAACATGTATTTATATAGCCCTTATTAATTAAATTTATTAAACCTCAACTGGTAAAGTATCACATTTCAAAAAAACAATTTAAATCTACTCACCATATTATAGCTCTATGGTGATTTGGTGTTGCTGTAATCATCAAAAAAACAATTACCCTGTGAACCAAGACAGTTTTCCAGGATCTTTGAAAGCAAAATTAATGACGAACATAATACAACCATTCCGTTATGCTTTTGACATTTTTTCTTCACCAACTTCACAATATTATTAATATATCAAAACTGACTTTCTTTGACTTGTAACACTTTTCTAGCAGAGGTATGATACCTATTTATATATATTTTTGTATATTGCATAATATACATCTTTGAATCCAGATATATATTATTTGATTGTTTATATGAATGATTTTATGTTGTAACATAGATAGATATAAATTTCTTTTGATAAAAAATAGTCTATAGATAGTATATTTTTCTGAGGTAAGGTCACAAATGAAAGATGAAGAATATTTCTCAGTGGACTTACAATATTTTAATATACCAAATCCATTTCACATTCATTGCGTGAATAAATGCACCATTGTCAAACGTGATACAGTAGACGTGCCTACTACTATAAAAATAGCGTTATTTTACGTAGCATCAAATGACTTAATATAATGTGGACAGATTTGTTTTATTACATAATTTTTATTTATTACGATATCTTTTTATCAGGTTTCACATCATATTTAAACAGATAAATAATTAAATAGAGCCAACCTAATAAGCATATTCTCTATAATTGCTTTATTTAAATTTCAATTAAATCATACTTTATTATCAATTAATTTGTACTAACAAGTTTTTACTAGGGATATACAGATACTGAAATATGATATGTTAATTGCTAAAACAGAATTTTTCTAACAGAGCCTGCAAAAATAATTAAATTTCGATAATCTTCTATTGTCATTATACATCAAAATACACAAAAACCTATTTATAATAAATTTTATTCTGATCATTTCATAGAGAGGTTGTTTGATACATTAATATCTATGTAATGTTGGCAACAGCCAAAAAAGAAATTTAATTTAAAATGTTATCTTCATTCTGTCATAGTGCATCTCAATGTGTCCAGTTAAAAAATTATTTATACACTATTTTACACGGCGACATATTTCCATTTCATACTTCATAATACTATGGATTAGAAAAAGAAAAATTAGATACAATGTAAATTTACATCTCGTTTACAGAAACAATTTACCAAAAAATCATTTTATTTTTCAACAGACAGTAGAGTATTTTGATCTAGTCAAAGAGATTTTTTTTCTATATGTATAGCAGAAGGTAAACAGCATATCAAATCTTATACTATTGACTACAACACAGTTGGAATTTACTTAATTAATCTGGATATGTGTTTATTAATGACATTTTAGTGGTCCGGAATAAATTGATAATAGTACTGTTTCGGCACTCAATCTTTCAAAATGATAATCACTTCACTTAAAATGATAGAACTAAACATTGTTAGAACTAAATCTTCATCTCTCACAATTATTCATTCCATTGGTAAGTATTTTTTGATATTATTGGATTCCAGGTGATAAAACAATTAGTATGTATGTTTATTAAAACCTATTTATGTCTATGGAACTATGATAGAAATTACTCTATGTTCTTTAGGATGCGTATGGGATAGTTGGCAATAGTTACTTTGATTTGTTACAGTTTTAATAAAACAATATTTATTTAAATAATTGTTTAACCTTTTGCACTCCGTAAAAAAAACAAAAAAGCGTTGTAGCAACTCCTTAATTAATTTTAAGATTTTCGTAATATTTGAACGTCATTGAACCAAATGGACACTAAACACACTATAATTTATTAATAATATATTTTATAATTATTTCATGATTGCAAAGCTTTAATGAATCAAATAAAAAATGTGCCGTAAATGTCGAGTCAGACTCGATATAGGAGTACACGTAAGCTATGCGATGTCGAGTCAGGCTCGACATAGAGGTTGTAGCGGTTAACAGTTCATATTCGCATTAAATTCAACAAAATTTAAACTGAGTTGTTCAAACATTAACTACTATTAAAATATTTTAATGGCTTTAACAGCATCCATATTATAATTATGATATTGGTTTAAATAGGTCAAATTTTATATAATGATATGTGGATCAAGAGATATCAGGAAACATAACAATAAAAATTTGTAATGCAATACCATCAATGTCAACTATCGTTAAGAGGACTTTTTAATGTTGTGAGACGGTAGAAGGTACTATAAAGTGAATTTATTACAAAGCATTAAAGGTAACAAAGTATTATGTGAATGTGTTTCCTGTTATATAATATTAAGAGATTTTTTTATATTTATATAAATATATATTTTATATTAGTGGGGGACGGTTAATATTGATCATGTCATGATATGAAATATTATTTGTTTTTATTAATTATCTGTTTAAAGCTTAATGTTAGTAGGTGAGTAACCCTTCAAGTATATGACTTAATCAAAACCACTCCCGGGGACGGACACATTCAGAAATAATTAAAAAATGTTTCTGTGTTGAAAAAATGTTCATTGATTTCATTTGAATAAGTGACTTAACTTAAATTTTATACAGATTGGAATTGAAGTTATAGCAATGAATTCTTTTATCATATTTTTAATCAAAACACTGTTCAATATTAATAAGTATGTAATTTAGAATGACATGAGGTGTTGAATTTGATTCATTCTAGTCGCTTAACCCTGCAACGGCTAAAAATGAGTAAAATAGTAGAAAAGCGACACACTGATGGGTCGTTAGCTTTAGACAGATTAAAGAAAGATTTTTTATATCTAAATATTATTTACCAAAAGTATTGGTTTTTCTCTTAAAACTTTGATGCCAGCTCAATGGTTTCAAGTAATTTCCATTGAATTGTAATCTATAATCTATTTTTTATCCAACATTTGCATTTAAGGATGATCCTTTAAATTGTATGGAATTGTTTGTCGAGTGCAAAACGCTTAAATATTGAATTAGGTTAATTAATGGATCGAAATAAAAAAAAAATCATTAGTTTATACTAGTCTATAGTTATGCAAATAAAGAAATATTGTTTATCATTACTTTAAATTTTATGGCCATATGATATATAATTGCAGTTTATTGTTAAAACAATAACTTTTAAATGTTAATATTCTTTTAGAACCAACATATTCATGTATCAATAGACATTGCAGCTTGAGTTCTTAATTGTATTACATACCACTGTAATGTGTTTTGTAATCATTCAGAGTTTGGGAAAAGCCATAAACTATCACCTTCCTTTTAGAATTGTTGAGATTGCCAGCCATAAATATTTCATTATTGAATTGCGTAAATACAAAGGTGAAAACAAGTACATCAAAGAGACTATTAAGAGGTGTTAATTAGTTAATACAAAATTATTCTGAAGATGCTTTAAGAAGCGAAACATGTTACATGTAGTAACACACCAAGTGGAATAACTAAGAAATCAATTATAATTTTATATTCGATTCTTTATAAATTTTTTTGTTGGTATCCACTTTCAATCTGCACCAACTAATTTTCATTAATTAATCATATAGGAATTGGTATTGATCTAGCTGAAATGATATTGTCTAGACGTCAGGCGGCATATTGAATAATCTGAAAAAGACTAATTATTCACTGTTACACCAAATACATCCATTGATATCTTACGTAACTAATACTTTGTATTGCTTTTAAATTATTATTGATCAAATAAACATCTTCGATTTGATTTTGTTTATATAGAAATGTAAACTAAATTTTGTTTGGGAGATGAAAAAACTAGGAAATATTACTAAATAGCATTTAAGTAGATATTTGTTTTCTAACCTTTTGACTGCCAGCATCAGAATTGTGTCAATAATTGACACTAAAATGTAAGAAAATTAACAATGTGAAAGCATTTGCGTAAGAGCTAAATTTATACTGATTTGTCCTGATAATCTCGATATTGGATAACACTGACATTACTGAATATTTTTTAAATATGTGGTGTTATTAAATTCTTTATATAGCTCAGCAGGGAATGGGTTAATGTCATTTTTTTCTTGTAGTAAGATTTTCTAGAGAAGCAATGTTGTTGCATTAAGTTAATGTTAATTAGATTTAAAGATAAGACATCGATAAGACTAGAAGGCCGCGCACTAAATTGTACAATATTTATTATAATAACTATAATCGTTCCGTACAACGTTACTTATAAACGAAATAAAATCTCTTTTTCCAATATGATAAAATTGCGTTGATCGTCACATTTAATATTATATTGCCTTAAAATACTGGTTAGATGACCATAAATTGCAGAAAATACATTTTCAATTAAAAAGATAGGAACACATCTAAATATACATACATCAAGATAATCTAGTAAAATAATAACATTGGTGCATTAATTATGTATTGACATTTTAATATTTTTCTTATTTATGGCAACACTAAGAACGCAATAAAGAAACTACACAACAAACGTACTGCGTAATATCAAATATTGCTCCAAATAAAATTAAAATAATTGAATATAGTTCAGCAATAACACAAGAAGGCTTTCTAAGGAATTGATTCAAAAGAAAATTTTAATTCAAAAATTCTTAACCTTTAAAGGAGTATGGACTTACATACTTTTGTGTGGGTGCTTTCATATTATTATGAATTGCAATGCCATCTGTAGGCAATTGGGTGTATATTTGATGTGCTTAAATTATTTTTAGATCATTCTTCTCATTGTGATTCTCAAATATATTGGAAAAAAGACATACAATAAACAAATTTGTTAGATAATAAACTCACTCTCTGTGGTTAGTTTCATGTAAAAAACATCTCATTCCTTTAAAGGTTAACAAGAAATATCAGTTAACACGAAATAATGCTGCAATCCCGACAAAATTCAATGTTATTTCAGACAAATATATTCTTTTAGTGTGAAATAAATTTAGCATAACATGAAAAGATTTTGCAGCTCACATAATAATACATAATAAAATATGCCTAGATTTTTTTACAAATCAATAATTTTATTATTATACTTTCATTGCTACATATTTTCATTTCATTAGTTTTTTTAAATGATAATTAATTGTGTGCCTAATGTGATTTGTTATTGAGTGACATTATACAGACTGTCAATATACTTTATTGAAATTTTATGATATCAAAAACAGTGATAAGTTTTTTTTGAGTCCTTCAGTCGCCTAAATTTCATGTTAAGCGTTTTCTTTTTTACAATATCGAGTGATGGTGCTTGATGTAATTTCAATATCAAATTTAGCCGGTTTCAGAAATGTATATCTAACTTATAATTATCTTCAACAAATAAAATGACAGGACTTCTCAAATAATAGGATAAAAATAATAATTTAGTATTTTTCTGACAATTTTTTTTGGATGAACACAATATTAATTAAAACTATAACTAATTTAGCAACTATCAAAAAATGGCAATCTTTGATGGTCAAGTATTGAATTTGAATTTGATTCTAAATAAATCAATATATATTTAAGTACTACGGATTAAAATTCAAACAATATATATAAATATATATTTAATTAAATATATTTATCTTAGAGCCATGAGACATGAAAATATAGAATATTTATATAAATTTTCTATAGCATATTTATAAAATACAATGATTACTGGTGATTCCAAAAATTAAGATCAATTTATGTCAGGTGAAAAATAATGACCGTAGAACATGATATCTGTGAATTGGAATCACAAGCTTGATAGTTAGACACATAAATTGTGTTTATCTAATTTTACAATTTATTATTACAATGCTCTTCTTCGTTCTCCTTAATAATTATTATCCACAAATGAAAACTCTCTAGCACAAGTATTGCTTAAAAAGCATGTTCGCTAGTATTATCAATTTCGGTGCGTAGCAGGGAACGCTATTACTTGCATCGATCTACGTAAATAGTGTAGTCAAACTAGATTGCACATTCGCATTCAATAAACAAGCAATCAAAATAATAATAGTGAATTTTCAAACAATATATTATAAATATAACAATTTTTGAGTAACAAATAATTCATATTTAACAAGTTTTAATAATTCATAACCTAAAAACATCAAAAATAGACGTGGTAATGGTTAATAGTACTGCAAGAGCTATGAAGACATTACGGCCACGCGGAAACAGTGACGTTCCCTTGTTGCACAAGTCTCCAAAGCAGGAGCAGTAGAGTGCGAACACATCGTGGGTGCCAGAGCGTTTCACGCATGTTTTGTTATCTCGTTCTTCATCTCTGAGATAGCCACATCCACGAACTACGCGAATTTTTCCGTAAACTGTAACAAAAAACATATTTTTTTCATTAATAATAATTCAGTAGAACTCTAATTTCTCATATTTATAATTTTCCCTCATAAATAGCTCATTTTGTATAGCCTGGGCTATGCACCCATAAAAACAGTGTTAAATAATCATGGGTTTACTGTTCCCCAATTTATTAATTTCCTCAATCTATAATCTAAATATTTTGGTCTTGCCATAAATTTTATCGCATTTTACAGTTTATTCTTTTTATTTCTTCTTCAGTCATTCATTGAGATGTCAATATTGGCCTTTAAATATATAAATTTATTTTAATATTACACATATTATATATAGATGAATCTGTTGTAAGAAAAGTAAGCCAAATTGACAGTTCATTGTTTGAAGTAAAATGCCAGACCGATAATGCTTGTGATGAGAAAAAACGGCCCTGATATTTGTAGTATAAATTTGTGGAAGTAGTAATAAAAGTTTTTTTTTTAGTTAAAAAATGCCTAACTACAGACGAGTGACAGTTAGCATGTTAAAAGAGATTTTGAATTTTTGACAAATACCATATAATACTTGGAAAATGCTTTAAAACACTGCAAATAAAAATAACTCTAAATTATATAATTTTAGTATATTATATAATTTTATCTTGTTTACTTTAAATCAGTGTTTCTCAGCCTTTTTTAGCATGTGGCCCCCTCCACTATTTGTTCGAAAAAAAGTACATTTTAAAAATCAAACTTTATTTAAAAATACCACAATATATTTTGTCTGTGGCCCCCTTGAAGATTCTGTAGCCCTAGGTTGAAAAACAATGCTTTAAATAACAAATTATTTTGATAATATTATAAGATTCAATGCAAAAAGATTACTTTTATTTTTTCACCTTACAGATTCATTCGATCTGTTAAGTATTAATTTTTTTAAAACAATTGGGCAGAAAAAAGTTTTCAACTACAAATGTTATTTCTTCAGAACATAACATTTGGGATTGTGGCAGTGTTGTTCTAGGGGTGTGTAACGATCATTAATTTTTGTTCAGAAATGTGAATTATTTTTGTATGTGATTTTGAAAAAATATATATAAACCTTTCTGCACAGTCTTCCTGCATAATACTGGTTCATAAGTTGGCATATGTTCCAAGCGATCCTTCAGCGTGCAGTTGATGGTTCCTAAGGAATATGGATCAAATGGATTTCCACATCTTGGATCGTACTCGCTGTTGCATTGGTAACAACTTATTCCAGCACCTGAAAAAAAGAAATGTTGGCTTAATTTAAATGGTTTACTACAACTGTCACTTCACATCATCGAATCTTTCATAATAAGTAAAAAGAATTAGTATGGGAAAAGTTTTATTTAATCTCATCAAATTTAAATTGAATTAAATTATGAATAAGATATATAAATTGACAAAAATCATTGTAATGAGATAATAAAAATGATTTTATTTGATTGTATAATAAATAGTAAACAAATATAAAAGTGGCATTCATGTCAATCTTCGCCAAAGTATTCTTATCCCAAGCTTTCCAAAATGGTGGATAAAAAAAGTTTTTTGTTCAGGGGGGATGGCATGAAATTTTAGAAAGTGCTGCTTTAAGCCACTACAGACACGTTACATCCTTAATATAAATATTCTCTAAAAAACAACACACTATTATTAATCAGTTAATTTTTTTTTTTTTTAATATCTGGAAACATTAAAGACCTAAGTATGCGCTCGCACATGTGTACTGCTCACACAGCGCTCACGATGATCGGTGACTCGATTTCATCATTTACGAATTGATATTTGAGCTAAGTAGTATTTTTTACGCACAAATTAAAATACTGTTATTTTTTGAAACATACAAATATTGTTTTGTAAAATATATCAGTTACGTCGCAAATTTTATTTCATATAATATATCTGGCAACATTTTACGACGTAAGTATGCGCTAGCACATGTGATCATTGGTGAACGCAAATTGACGTTTGAGCTGAGATGTAGTACTTTTAACACTTCCCTTATACGTACGTCGCGGTGATGGACACTCAGTGACCAATTGAAAAAAATTGCTTTAAATTGGAATAATGCTAAGGTAAGTTCTTTTGCTAACAATATTGTAATTGTATTATGTATATTATTCCCAATAATGCAAATTTCATGAAACTCTGTAAAATAATGAAATAGTCATAACCATTTCGAGAAGACAACCGCGAGACGTCTTCCCTATGGATTGAATCAACGATGACTAATGCAAAGAATTTTTGCATATGGGCAGAATGCGTGTAATTGGATTTGTAACATTTTGAATTAAATTTCATTAAAAGAAAGCAAACAAATTTAGTTTGTACAATTATTAATCTTCTAATAACATACTACCATTTATAAAACTTGCAAATGAGGACAGTTAAAAGTCATGAAGTATACGAAAAATAATAAAAAATATACGAAAAATAAGAAGAATAAACGTACAAAATTTTTATATAAGTTATATGGTTACAGTAAAGTAGAATGTCTACTGCGTTCAGGGCAAGAAATATTGTCCGTTGTAGATATTGCAAAACAATTTTGTTCTTTTTATGGAATCTTTAGAACATAAGCTGCAGATTCTTCTCTTCTAAGCCTCACGGGGTACAACTGAGATGTTACTCTCTACCATGTCAGGTAGCACCTCGCCACAATATGACAACACCGTGTTGAAGGCATTTTGTAGTTGCTAATGGTATTTGACGTTTGCATTTTTCCTTTTTATAATATTGGGGTTTGCTAATAAAATATAATATATAATTAATAAGCTTAACTCCATAATAAAATGCATTTTTGTAAAAAAATTGTTAATATAAAGAAATTTTATGATACCGAAAGAAATAATAAATAAAATTGAATAAAAATATTCTAGACCCTAATTCAAAGATGACGATCCCTGCCCGGCAGAACTCGCGAATGAGTGGGACACACACACACTTCTACATGTGCTCACACCGATACGATGAAGTACGCATACATACAAGGTGCTTCCAGATTTCATTGAAAATGTTGATTTTTTGCGGGAATCGATAAATGGATTTATATTATATTGAAATATTTTTATTTAAACAATAAAGGCTTAGTCGAGGAATACATAGAATATGAAGACCCAAGGCTCAGTAGGCTTAGAGAAAAAAAATATATAAACGTTCTGGACCCTAAAGGTCCATCGTCGGGCGGCAGGTGTTAAAAGCTTCATATCATGCATAATAGATGGCATCATATTCCAATTTAATGAACACACGTAAGGTGAAATCGAAAAGCTATAAGAACACATTTCGTTCACTTTCTAATTATTCACTGATTGACTCTCGGCCGAGCGACACTTGTCACAACAGTCGATACAACTCGAAACTTTGTCCAGTGCTATGATGTGAAGTGCGACTATATTTATAGTGTGAGTTTTGTGAAAGTTAAATTGTTAAATTTGTTGAGTGTGTGTGTGCTGCCGCTGCTTAGTGTCCGGACTAGGTGAAGCCGTCGCAGAGAAATGAACGCCAGCCAACGATCAATCTAACAGGTATGAACAATCCTTTGTTTCAAATTAACTGCGTCATGATCTTGTTTTCAAACTATTTCACACTTCAGTCGAGTCCTCTGATTCCATCAAAGGCAGGGTGTTTGTGAACGCTTTAACTTTCAAACTTTCTTTACTCGTTGCTTTCAATGCTCTCAACTGCAATATAAGCAATCCTTCACCTATTTTAAATTCATTTAACGTAAGAAAATCTAATTGCCTGCCTGAAACTTTATCTTCCTGGTCCCAGTGGTAAATCCCATACGCGAAATCCCAGCGGCGAATCCCAAATGGAAAAATCGAGTGGGAAATCCCAAATGGTAAAGCCCAGATGCCGAGACCGAAATGGTTAAGCCCAGCGCCTAGTTCCAACTGGTGATGCCATGAGACAAATCCAAAATGGTAAGCCCAAATATTAAGTTATAATATTCATTTTTGCTTAGGAGAGTCTTTCATCATCGTTTGTCACTTATGATGTATTGCTTTTGAGATAATGGTCCCTGCAAGGTGCTTTTTTTGCCTCTGAGAGGGTTCTGCCGTTAATATCTGATGGTAACATATAAGCTTAACTCCCTAATGAAATGCGTCACTTTTTTTTTTTTTTTTTTAAATAGTAAATATAAAGATATTTTATGATACCGAAAGAAATAATAAATAAAATTTTATAAAAATATTCCATATCCAATTTCAAAGTTGACTATCCCTGCCCGGCAGAACTTGCGAATAGGTAGGGGACACACACACTTCCACATGTGCTCACACCGATACGATGAAGTACGCATACATACAAGGTGCTCCCCGATTTCATTGCAAAAGTTGATTTTTTGCGGGAATCGATAAATGGATTTATATTATATTGAAATATTTTTATTTTAACAATAAAGGCTTATTCAAGGAATACATAGAATATGAAGACCCAGGGCTCAGTAAATTAAGAGAAAAAATATATACGTTCTGGACCCTAAAGGTCCATCATCGGGCGGCAGGTGTTAACGCGATGGTTGCCACAGACGGAATATTTTGTCAAGTGGTGCAGTGTTCGTATTGCCACAAACGAGATATCTTCATTAACTCTCTAACACTGAAATTTTGAAACTAGTTAACTACAAGACTAAAGTCTAAAAATCGATACGGGATATAATATTTTGTAATAAGTAAATTATAATTTCTTTCTAACACAACAAAAATGGTTTTTTGAACTATTATTTTGACCAAAAATATTCGATCTGGTAAGCACTGAAACGTGATTTATTTGGGTACTGCATTGCGTAATATTAATGTACTGAAAAAAAAAGATTTTTTTCAAAATATTTTAAGACAAATGCATTGATGTATGGAAAACCTTTCGCAATCGTTGTGTGTTTATAACCTGAGAAAATAAAACCACTTTTTGGCCGAAGTCATTTAAAGGGTTGATAATTATTAAGTTACTTGTTTCATTCAAAATACAACTAAATCTTCAATATTCCCATTTAAATTCCTTTGAAAGAAATTGTTATCAATGAATTAAAGGTACAGATTGTATTAACTATAACATAAACATGGCTATAAATTCTATCGAATTTAGCTATATGTCTAGATTGCGGACATTACATAAGAAAGCTGCAATTCAGGAAAATTTTGGCCGGTTGCCAAACATTTTCACTTCAGAAAATCAATTCCATTCGCTTAACACTGCAAGATGAACGTTAAAAAGATTGTACGAAAAACGACACTGTTAATATTAAATCTTGCGGTCCCCACAACATCGCCACGGCTGTTTTTGGAAACACTGTTACTAGTTCTAGACATGAAAACTCACCCCCTTTGATATCATCTACGTCTACGATAATTATTATAATGTAACTTTTGCCGTAGGCCTATGCCGTTACGTGAAATTTTCTTGTGACATTTGTAATGATTTCAAATGTCTTGCATTTAGAAATGTCACGTCGAATTTCAGATACAAAATGTCATCGCTTTAATCGTTGCCAATGAAGATACCTAAATATCATTTATATTTAATATAGACCTTGCGAGACTTCTACTTCATACCTATTTGTGACCTTCAAAAGTTTTTTTTTCCTTAAAGGTAGAAAGCCAGTCAAAGGAAAATCTTCACCGCGCGCAATTAATGAATAATTTTTCCTTTTTGTGCTACATTATTTCCGGTACCGAGTTTTACAATTTCTCTTCTGAACAATTATGAACATTAATAGGCGGGAGAATGTTGCTAAGATCAAACCATTTATTATTTTAGACTCAATTAGTCAAAATATATTGTATTATATGCCTAATAAAATAGTTAAATAATTTTTGTGGAGAGCAAAATGGCGACTTATAGGAGATATCTTGAAATAAGTTTTTTTCTACAACAACTGCAAGTTATTCAGACGCTCAATCTCTCTTTTATAGAACGGGAAAGAAATATAATGAATAGAGCTGGTTAGAATAGAATCGCTCTCTCACACTGTTTTGCTTTTGTCGCATCGAGCGGTTGGTATGTGAAAAAATTTGAATTCAAATTTTTGATAGAATTGATATAGATTGGTCAAATTAACGATTTGTAATCTAGGAATCGATCTTGAGACATTATTCACTACAGAATCCAACGACATTGACCACAGCGCCACCGACCCAGAAAAAAGAGCGTTCAAATTAACATATAAACGTTTTTAAAAATTTGTAAAGTTGTTATTCCATAGATATTTTTTTTTGTTCGTAAAATAATGTTTTTACCAGAGCTGTGAATTCGATGTCGAAGTTGTGAGAAACAAGCGACTTCAAATATTATTTCGATTACACGTTTTTGAAGAATATCTCAATAAACATTTTGCTGGATTACTTGGTTGATCTTTTATTTAATGCGCCTAAATAGGAAAGGTAGCAAAACCCGAGGAAAATAGACATTTTTAGTCGGAGTCGTACTTATTTTAATGACTCCATAGTCCTGATTTTTGCTGATATTTGAATAGTTTAAGCTTCACAGATTCTTTCTTTATAATATACGAACGTTCTGTTCTGTATTTTTAAGACATTAGAAATTTATCTCATAATAATGATTGTTAAAATGTGAGATTATAATGAATTATATTCAATTTAAGATAGCAACAAAACCTTTTTATATACCAACCAACCCTTAAACTATCATAGTTTCAATTGGCACTAAATTACCCTCCCAATTTATTCAACCCTCTTATTTTGCTCAATATATTTCACAAGACCCACCCTACCCGCGTACGAAGTCTATGTATTTTTAGAATTTTTTCGTGTCTATAATATGCCAGTTTTCTTACGTATGACAGAATTTATTGTACCAGGTGTTACCAAACAATAGTAAAATACATGAATGAAAATAAATTAAATATTAATCCTTTCGGTGCCGGGTCTATAAAGTTTGCTGTGAAAATATACCTCAATTCTAGCATAAATAATGAATAAGACAAATGGAATTTTAATTTTATATAACTTTAACCTGTTCACTATTCAGCCGCGTTAAGTATATCGCAACACGAAATATCTCAAAAATAGATTTAGTAGCGATAATGTTAAACAAACTTTTGGAGATTATCAGGAAAAATCAGGCTGTAATCTTATGCTATAATTAACTCGTGCACATTAAAATTTGAATTGTAACAACTTTGAACGACTCCACATGTTTTGTCACTCAACGACCCGGGTTTCGCCTTTCGGCATCTTCAGGCATTCAATCACACGGATGTAACAGAACTGATTGAATCGGTCAGAACAGAACTGTTACATCTGTGTGATAGAATGCTTCAATTCGAATTTGATATTGAAATTCCATCAAGCACCTTTAGTCGATATCATAAATCGTACACATTTTTTTAACACTGTTAACAGTCTTATATTCTTGGGTATCAACTATCAATGTGGAGCATATAAACCGTTTCAACAATTGATATGTCAACAATTAACGAATAAATGATCAATACCGCGTTGAGATTGGTTGGAAGCAATAGTTTCTGTAGTATTGTATATATCATAGTTTCTCAACCGGTGGTTTTTTGGGTGGTCCGAAACAATCGAATTTTATGTTGTATTTTATGGATTTTTCAATTATATATTTTTGTTATTGTTTGTTTTAATATAATAAACTATTATTATACTAGCATACGGTGTTGCAAAATTAAATATTATCAATAAAAATCAATGAAATAATTATTTGTATTTTATTCAAATGTTGATGGTCCGCAAAACATTTTTGGACTTTTTAGGTATCCGTGCATGTAAAAAGGTTGAGAAACTATGGTATATAGTGGGTGGCAACATGTTTCATTTAAATTAATACCGTGAAGTAATTTCTTATGTCATTTGGCCTTTTGCATAAAAGCCCTGGAAAGCCACACGACGCAGAACAATCCAGATTAATATTTACGTAAATTAACAGTAACTTTATATGATGCCAATAATGAAATGAATGAAATAACCAATGAAATAATAAAATATCAAATTTATCAATTATAAGAATAAAAAAATGATTAATCGAAGTGCGATCCGTCGTTTAGGTACACCTGAAAATGAATACCTTCTGTCTAGTCTAGTAATATAAATGTCTACATCTATATTGAACACACTCACACACACGCGTGTACTTTTTCATCTTACTACCCTTTTGCACGAATATTAATAAAATATTATGGTATGTGGAAATGAAATAACTTTTTGTACATTTAAAATATAATTTTGATAGGTATATCTAGTTAAATGATAATCACATTTATATTGATTTTTTATGTGAAGACATAGTAACAAAATAGCTTTCTTGAAACCATGTGACATAAGTCCTTATGTAAAGCATGAAATCTGCAAAATACAGAACTAGGCTATTTGACATTTTGTTAATTATGACATATAGAAGAACGATTTAAATTATTTTTAACTGTCACTTCTTGATAGAAGGCATGATATTTTAGATAATAAAAATATTATCCTGAGTATTATCAATTGATCAATTGAGAGAAACCGGTCCTGATTATAGAACATATTGTGGAAATAGTACTTTCAAATATATTTTCATTATTTAAAAAGCCAACTAAATATTTAACGTATATTTTGCTTAAGGAAATACTTTGTTTCAACAATTAAAATCAATTGAAACACAATTACAGATTAACTCTTTTAATAAAACCAGATGAAACAAAAGATTTTTCCTGTAAAATGCTTGTTTTATTACTTCTGTATTAAACTGAATAAATTGTCTCATTATAGAGCAAATCTGAACAGTTGTTATTCAAGAACTACTTGTTATTGAGTAGCTATATCAATCTTTTTTAGATAGAGTTTAAATATAACAGTAGGATAGAACAGATGTAGTTTTTTTTTATCCAAGTTTATATATCAAATTTTATCTTTGAATGAGGTTAGCCGCTATTTGAACATTAAATAGAAAATAAGTTATGATTACTGATTATAATTAATTCTTTTTTTTTATTATAACGCACCTTTTGTTCAACAAAGGAGCTTTTTAAATTTTATGTATGAGACGTATTTAAAGAAAACACAAACTCAGAATAAAATTTATATTTATTCAAGTGAATGCAGACAAAAGCTTTCGCTTTTGAGTTTAATTGTCTCATAACAGAGCTCTGCTGAAGTTAACATAGTTTCAGCTCTTTTATTCATCAAATTTATCTCACCATCTGTGAGTCTTTTAGATCTTTTAGAAAGCAATGACCTGCGATTACTCAGATGATTTAATTTGACCATAGATACTAACAACCACGAAAGCAAAAATAACGCTTTTTCATGACCAATAAGAAAGGCATCTATCTCACAATGAATTTGAAAAATCATTAATCTATCCTTTTTTGTACTGGTTAGCCTATATAAACGAAACAAAATTTTTAAAATAGTTTTGCTCCTTGAAAAAATCTGAAAAACGTCACTGGAGATTTATTTAGTCGAGAAGATTTATTGGGCGAGAATCGGCAAAACTTTGGAATTCGCTATGAACAGTTTGCTTAAAAAAGCAATAAATTTAATTTATTTTTAGAACTAGAATCCCAGCATCTATTTTATTACAAAAAAAGTATTAATTTATTTTAAATTAGACCGAATTTTGACGACTAGACCAAATCCAAATTTGCATAATATAAGTTAAGATATCAAAATGCTTGAAATCACACTTATGAATAGAAGAAAATTTTTGTATAATAAGATATCGACTGGCACGATACTAAATGGAAATACAATAGATAATTAATGTCTTTATTATGAAGTCATTAATTTTTAAATTGATTCAAAAATTAAATTCCTACACTATTTTTCGATATTCGCTTAAATAATATATAAAAGATTTACAGTGTTTCCTGCAATAAAATATAAAAAAAAAATGGAAATTCGAAAATATCAGATATTTTACTACTTGATATTATTGAATTATTGAATGCTCAGGCATTTTTGAAGTTTCTCTCATAAAACAAAAAATTACGTTATATTTGATAATACCAAAATCTATATTAACAAACTAAACAAAGTTAACTAAATTAATAGATGTAAATAAGATATAAACACACCAGCAAAAGCATTGAGAAATTATCAGATTTTATCAGAAAGTAGCAGCAGGTAGAACTTTCAACTTCTTTAGACACACAATATAATGAGACTTAATTTTCAGCTTTCAAGTTTCTAATTTATCGCTTGAACATGTCTATCGATCTTGAAACCGAACAAGTTTTTGTTCTACATTTTTTGAATTTACATATTGAACAACGTGAATAAGAAATTTAATTCAATAGTTTCTCTTACAAAAATTTCCCCTAGTTAAAATTTTGAAGAGGTGGAAGTGAGGAAAATTTATCGATTACACCCAGGGCTTTTTTTTTAGGAAAAAAGGTGCCGGGGTCACTTCATATTAAACGTATTACTATAAAAAAATATATTCCAATATTATTTATATGAAAGTTAAAGCAGCTTTTACTATACCACGAAGCGCACAAAAAAAATTGTAAAAAAAATCCGTGAAAAATGGTGCCGGAACGCCGTTCCACCGCGTTACTTGAGAAAAAAAGCCCCGATTATAGCATACCTTAAATTATCATTACAAAGTACTTTTACTACAATTGTAATTTATCTTATATCAAACGTAGTACTTATATTGAATTATTTCATTATTTTTGACAGGTACTTATATTGCGTTTTAAAATTATGCTTAGGAAATCTTCAAAATAGTGTCAAGTATCCAACACCAGCAAATTTCCGGAGTTAAAAAAAGCTCTTTATAATATTGGTACACCTGCTTCATAGTAGGCGGGAAATTTTCCGAAATGTCAAGGGCGTATGTAGGTAAGTTAGTGTGTGAGTACATAATAAAGTGAGGTTATGATGAGACAACATAAAATATGAATATAACCAGCCAGCGAATGCTAGTCAAATATGAAAACGTCTTGCCTTATGAACCGTGCTCTTTTACCAGAATTTATTTTCTTGACAATTCGTTGATTTTTTTTAATATCATCGCAAGCAAAATGTTATGGAAATTTTCAGAATACTTAATCATTCATATTATTTGATATCGACTGAAGGTGCTTAATTGAACTTCAATATCAAATTTTAATTGCTGAAACCAGGGTTGTTGAGTCATTAAAAATCCGACTCCGACTCTGACGTTGACCAACAACACGACTCCAAATAAAAAAGTTTAATTATGTTAAATTGTTTATTGCGATATTTTTCAAAATCGTTTAATCGATAAGGTAGTCGTTCATTTTTCACGACTCCGACTCCTTTGTACGATTCCGCATGTTTTGTCACTAGCGACCCGAGTTTGCCTTTCGACATCATCAGGCGTTTTGTCACACTGATGTGTTAGTTCTGTTGCATCGATTTATTATTTATCATAAACTACGGTAAAGCAAGTAGATTCTTTTTAAATATTGTAATTAAAGTTAGTCAATTCATATAGCTCCATATGTGGAATAAATCTATTAAATTTCAAAGAGTGAATGAATATTTGAACTTTTTATGTGTTTAATATTTATTTTTGCAGAAAATGTATTATTTATATAAAAAAAATGGTAGATAAATATTTCTTATCAATACAATTTGTGTGTTTGAGCGCATTAAATCTTATATATTAACCAAAGAAATTAATGTTCGCCCAAATGTCTTGAGATTTTCTCTAATAAAGAATTTCACAAGAAGAAGTTTAAAAGCTATTCGATTATATCAATAAATATGATTTAATTAATATAACTTTTACAAAACCCTCTCATATTTACCAATTTTTGTATAACCCATCATTGAAAATTAAAGGAGGGCGGGAAATTTTTTAAATTTTACTTTTTTAAATAAATATTTTAATCTTTCCCGCATTCCTCGTTTTCCGCATTTTTCGTTTATTTTTTAGGGTCCCATGAAAATCGAGGTTTCACTGTAATACATTTACTGAAAGTAGTCAAAAACAAAGTTTTTACAGTATGTTTAGAATATATAAAATTTCCTACAATCTTCTTAATTATGATTAGATTCCCAACCCCTTCAATAAAGATTATTAATATATATAATTTTTTTTTAATAAATGACGGTATTATCATCAATAGCCATAAAATGCCAGTCTTCCTGATGGAAAAAAAATACATTTTTCTCTACTGTCCACACCATTATATTAAATATGTATAGTAGATAAAATATTTTACAGGGCTGGTAAGATGTTGATACCGGAAGTATTATGAACTTTCAATCCGCCATTTGAAAAGACTGTCGTTCGATTTTTGTATTTTGAAAATAGAATTTTAATTCCAATCGGCCGAAAACATAACATATAAAATAAATTTGACAGACAAAAACAAAATACTTTATTCTCTCACATTACGATAAGAAATTATTGTTTGTTATTTTATTTACATATCCATATAATCTGTTCTAATATATAACATACTAAAAACATTGTTTTTCTTTAAATAATTTTGTGTTAAGTTGTGTGTAAAATATACAACACCAGAGTTCAAACATAAATTTACACTTGATGAAATCGAATCCGCCAATCATCGCGAGTACTATGACGTATGCGAGCGCATATTTAATATTACCAAATATTTTATAAAATAAAACCTTTATTTATAACCAGAACTGTATAACTGACTCCGACTCTAAAAAGACGCTAAAAAGGTTTACTTTTGTCATGTTTTTACCTACGTTTCATATTTATGTGGCTTAAAAATCAACAAACCAATCCGACAAAATGTTCATTGAGATATTGTTCAAAATCGTCTAATCAAAAAATTTATCGGAGTCGCTCATTATTCACGACTCTATTTATAACAATGCGTTTCTATTAAGATACAATATTCATTTCAAATTAACATAAGAATAAATATTGTATCGCCAACATTAAAATGAATATGTTAGATGACGTGACAGTTGGGGGGAAATGTCTCCACTTTTAAGTATGTGAAAGTTGGCCATACTGGTTGAAAAAATAATTATTACGAATAATATTTTTTCAAAAATCGACTTGTGGTCATTTTCATTTAGGTTAAGTACACGTTGACAGTAACAGGAAATCTTATAAGCGCAGGGTTGAAATCTTTAAAAAAATGTGATTCAATTCAAATAAAACTTAAATGTATTTTACGTAATGCATGAAGAATACATATATAATATATATTTATACAGGAAGAAAGCTATTTAGAGTTATAATAAAAACGACAGCTTTGGACTTATTATGAACACTAACTTTAAACAGATAATGATTTTTGAAATTCCAGATATTTTAATGAGAAACGTTTAAATAGTCAACAATCTGAATAATTTAATTCTTACAATGAAACATTTAAAGCACAGTACTGAAATACCCAATAATATTTGAACGGTAGTCAATTAATGTGAAAAACCTCTCATCACAAAATCATTGGTAAAAATATTATCTTTACATTTTTAGATATTCATTATAATCAAATCAGAAGTCATTAAAACTATTTCAAATATTTGCCTTAGAATCTTTATTACTTTCTCTGTGTATTTTCTTCATATATATTCGATTTAAACTGTTTTATGTTTGAGGATTCTGTTACATACACGTAGTAGAATGCATGAAGATATCGAAAGGTGAATCCCGGGTCGTGAGTGGATAAACTTGTTTCTCTATTTTTTACGCTTATAGAAATTATTAGGAAAAATCATGATATATTTTAACTTATGATATCGATTGGGGGTGGTTGGTGGAATTTCACTATCAAATTTTAATTGCTGAAAAGTTATGTAATTCTACATGTTTTATCATTAACAATTCGGGTTTTGCCTTTTGACATTTCAGGAATTCGATCACACGGATTCACGATACTGACAGAACTGACGACTGGAATCGTACAATGTTTTTATGTCGTACATTTTTTTATTAATGTTTCGCCTAAAGTTAGTGACAAAAATGTGGAATCATTCAAAGTTTCAATAATTCATATGTTCTGTGTATTCGTCTAGATTTTGGTACTTTGATAAACTAAGAAAAACAGCGTTAGTGTCAATTGAACTAAACCAGGACTATGGAGTCGGAGTCGTGAAAAAAGAGTGACTCACCCCCAAGAGAATTGAGAAAAATGGAATATTATAATATACATGAATTTTTGTATATTATATGAAAATATTCATATAATTTAAGCATGTATTGAACCACCCACACCACTCACCCGCACACCAATAATTATCATAAACTAAGTTACTATATAATATCAAAAAGTGATGTATCGTAACGTAATGAATGAAAATATTTTTTTTATTTCTGATAATCCACAGCACCCCTAGATATCTTATCGACGAGCCAGTACTGCTTATATGTTACATAAATACTTTCGTCTTCCGTTAAAAATTCTCGAATACTTTTGTATGTTGTTTGATTAATCATTCACAGCCCTTGAACTCAATTCCTAATCCAGTAGCAAAACAAAATTATCCAATACAACAAAGTGACCCTGAGGTCGAATTAGGATTAAAATGCTGGGTGGTAAACGACTATTCGTATAACACATTTAAGCATTTGTATATACCAACATATTCCTCTTAAATATGAATATAAAGGAATATTTGGCTTCAGTTTAATCCACCGAGTGTTAACCTATTAACTGATTGCAGTGTATTGATAGTTGATATTAAATACTATAAGAGAATTAACAGTAGTTAAGCTTTTGCGTAAATATAGTGTCAGTGTATGAAGTTATCAGTATTGAAATATCTTTCAGGTGGCTCAGTATGGAAAGGGTTGAATTAAATTTTTCAAAACACTGAAACATTGATTCAACGTTTTTTAGAAGACTCTGAAAAAATACGAAACAAATAATTCTTTTGTTGAATTGAAGAACTTAGCTCCAAACAAAAAATTGTGTTTGATTATTATTTCCATATTTTTAAAATACAAATATATTAACCAATTCAACTCATCGCGAGCATTATCATCTGATTGAAAATTATGTTTTAATAATATGTAAATTTGAATATTTTCACTAAAAAGTGACAGTTAACGCCTTCAATGAAAAATAATCTTAATATTTATTTGTTTTTTTTTTAATAAATTAATGAAGTGATATTAAAAATATTATATATTATTGAAGCTTTCCTTCATTTTCGTTTTGTCAAGGTCCCTTAACAAACGTTAAGTCGGGGTTTTACTATATAAAAACAGTAATATGCGGAAGAAACGGCGATCATTTTTTTTGCTCAATTTTGTCTCGTCAAAAAAACCTTTATCAAACAATTATTTTCATTATTTTAATTGTTGAAATATTTTATCAATCAATCATACGGATGTAACAGAATATCTGAAGATGCCAAAAAGATGCACACGGGTCCTTAGTGATAATAATGTAGAATCTTACGAAGTGACAACAATTAAAATTCGATACTGAAATAACATCAAGTGCCTTTAGTCGATATACTGATTGAATTGGCATTTACTTGGTAGAATTCCATTACAACACTGTAAAAAAATAGCAATGTATTTTAATTCTACAAAATTTTAAAGGTAGCTATTTAGCTATGTATTGTACATGTACACAAAATGAAATTAGGGTGATAGAACATAAGAGAAGATGTATTTTCTACACAGCAAATGTATATTTAAAAATAGTTCTGATGAGAACGTAAGCCGAAATAGCTATCAACTATATACTTTATAAATGTTGTTACCTTCAGTCTATATCGCAAATTATAGTAAATAAATATTAAATTGCAAGCTGTACAAAAGTGTATTTTGTTATTTTCATTTGAGCTCTTGATGTAATTAAGTAATACTAAATTTTGTGTTTTTTTTCATAATAATAATGTGCCATTAGTAAATATTCTTGTTCTTCATATAATTATCAATATATATAGTACACTAGTTGCAATATATCAATAAAACACTTTACCTATTAAATAGTATATATTTCATAAAAACTACCACTTACTTGGATCTGGAAATATAGCTACGAAAACAACCAAAACAGCCACCAAACAACCCTTATATAAGAGCATTTTGATATATGTTATATTGCCTAAAAACAGCAATCAAGTTTCGGATATCACGCGATGTTTCTTATCAACGAAAATCAAATAAAAAAACGGTTATTTATTAAGTATGTCAGTATAAATTTAGACCCAATCACATATAACAACGTTCTTGATAATATACACTTCGGTTTTAATCCAATTACGTTTTTATTTTATACGGAACTACCAATCATTTTATTTAAAAAATTAAATTTCCGGTATCTTAACGAACGATATGAGATATTCAGCAATTTTTTGGTTGGATATGTTTTTATATGTATAATATTTCTTTCGTATATTCACTTTGAGGTTATGTAGACCAAATCAATCAAATTATGTAACCTTGCTTCTTATTATAAGGTTTCAATTCCATTTAGTGCTTGTTTATCAATTTTGTAACCGTTTCGGTCGAAATTTAAGTCCGTTTTTAGGATTTTAACAATTTTTCGAGGCAATGTTGTGAAAATGCACAGAGCTATGCGATCGGCGTTCCTGTTAGATAGATAGGAGGTTCAGGAATTTCCCGAATAATTCCGAGCGTGCAGTAGCCAAGGAAATAGAGCTACTGAAGGCTTTCAGACTAACACACCGAAGGGATGGATGTGTCGATAAGCGCCTAACGATGTGTGAGTCGCGCATGCGTGACACCAAAAACTACACGGTGTTAAAAAAAACAGCATTATTACTTTGAAAAATGTAAGTATTTTATTGTTACATTAATAAACCAGCATCCGTTAGTTTTGACCAGGCGTTTTTGACTGATACCAATTTGAATGATTACTTTAAATACATACATTGTGTAACATTTTTTAAACAATATACACATTTAAGATGTTAACTGTCACTTCTTGATGGAAAGGCATGATATTTTAAATAATAAAAACACATGTTTTAGTATTTATTTCCACAATATATTTTTTGATCAGGACCGGTTTCGCTCATCGCGAGCATTGATCGAGATCAGTTGATAATGCTCGCGATGAGCGAAACCGGTCCTGATCAAAAAATATTTTGTGGAAATAAGTACTAAAAAAATGTGTTTTTAATATTTAAAAAAACAATATACAATATAAAAAATAAGATTTTTAAGTGTGTATTATTCTTAAAAGTTTTTTGTTCGATTGTGTTTTGACTAATTAATATAATGAATTGAAACATTTCGTTTATAGTGGGGGGGGGTGTCAACGTTTAATTTACTGCGGCCTTATGTTGAATCAGATAGTGAATGCGGCCTTTTGAAATAAAAAGGTTCCCCAACCCTGGTGTTGACGGAAAATTTCTTTCAATTTTGAAGTCAGGTTATTAAAAAAAAATTCCAACGCAAAATGAGCAGTGGTTCGAAATCTTGAATATTATGACGGACAAAACGCCTTAGTTAAACTTAATGAAAAGCTATTAATAACAATAAAAGCAGTTATAAAATGTTTTTAATATTTGAGAGAGGAAATCGAGAATGTGATCCTATATGCCATAGGTCAAGAATGCTGAGACCTCAAAAATCGTATATGCACATTAGTGAAATGCATTATATAAAAGAGATATAAAAGCTAGAATAATTATTTGACTTTATACAATCGGCTTGTTTTGATTACAAACAATATAACATATACACACATAAACATAAAAGAAAATTTCAATACTTATTTCCACAATGTATTTTATGATCAGGACCGGTTTCGTTCATCGAACATCGAATGAAGTTGTACAAAATTGTTTAACAAATAGTTTGGGTTTTTGTTACTCGTTCTTTCTTGAGCCACAGCAAGAATATTTCATTACAAAATATTTAAAAAAAATGTGTGTTTTTTGTAGAGCTTTTTTAGAATTTATTAAGTAGAATTTTATTTTAACATGTTGGAAAAATAGTAATGTATTTTAGTTCTATAGAATTTATAATGCTTAAAGTTGATAACGTAAGCCGAAATAGCTATCAACTATTGTATATATCCTAAAAAATAAATTTTGTACAACTTAAATACATTGCTATCTTTTCACCGTGTTATCACAGTTCATAAAATCAGATTTTTCAAATATTGATTTATTTTAGTTATTTTTTCTTTTGATAAAAATAATTTATAATTTATTAATGATCTATTTATAATGACTACCCTGTGAACTCCCTGAAAGTTACCTCATCCAACATAAAATTCACCTAACTATTTTACCGCTATTGTGAACTTCAAACTGTGAGGCTAATTTATCGAATCAATTAATTTGATACTGATGCCGTTTTGCATCATAATATTTTGGTATAAAAACGTATGTAAATAAGATTAGGACCGGCTTCGGTTTTTGTGAGCATTATTAATTAAAATCATCGAACCGAACGAGCGAAACCGATACTTTAAATAATATAAATTTTATGGAAATAATACTAAAAAATTTGTGTTATTTTTGAATTATAATGGCGTTAATAAATGAGGTTAGATTTTTTTTAAATATTCGGTATTGAAATATTCTTAATATGGTTTAGCAGGTAACAGGTTTAATTGGCGGGAAATATTCAAGTGATTGATTGATTTGGCATTTACTTGGTAGAACTCCATTATAACATGGTGAAAAATAGCAATATATTTTATTTCTACAATTTTTTTCATAAGATACAGTTGATAGCTATTTCGGCTCACGCCATCGTCAGAACAATCTATTATCTAAATATTATCAGATATATATTATCTGGAAAGTTCTGACGATGGCGTGAGCCGAAGAAGCTATCAACTATATGTTATTAATAAATTGTAGAACTAAAATACATTGCTATTTTTTCACCGTGTTGTTCAAGTGATCTTTGAGAATCTGCGATTTGATGTGACGTCATAATTTAAGCTCAATGTTTGTGACGTCACACCCGGTAAGCAGAGAGAGAAAGAAGACATTTACAGCCGGTTGTTACTTTCTCTTTCAGGCACACAAGAAAGTTCGTTTCATTTTACAAGGTAGGCACAAGAGCATAACGAAGCGAAAATATGTCACCATCGATTCGGCGTCGTTATTGTGACCAGGTCTTGAAATCCGATGTTTGACGCTAAATCAATCGCTGAAATCGAATAAGCGCCATATAAAATTGGCGACCAGATTACTATCGCCACTTTTTTAAGGAAATCTATACGGAATTATCGTCTTAATTATTATATTATCAATCTAAGTTTGTCAAATGTTTTCCATTTGGATCCATTGTTTTGGAAGCTTTTTCTCACATACAGCATAACCTCGATTATCCAAATTAATAAGCAGTGAAGGGAGTCCTAATGGTGAAAAATCCGGATAATCGATAACATCTTATTCGATAGACAAACACATGTACTATGCTTTGAATTGTTACAACTTTACACGAATCTACATGCTTTTTCATTATCGACCCAGGTTTCGCCTTTCGGCATCAGACGGATGCAACAGAACTGACCGTTCGAATGTACATTCTAGATTCAATGTTTAAATATTTTATAGCTGAGTAAAAATTTATTATTTTTTTCCAAAATTACCCCATGATCTCGGTTTCGCCTTTCGGCATCGTCATGCAGTCTAGTCTTGCCATATACTCAAACCCGTGTCGTGAATAAAAAAATATTTAGAAGTGTTTAATGTCCGATTAAAATTTGGCATCGAAATTTCACGTGACATTCTTCCTTCTCCAGAAACATCTTTGATGCGTCAATGGACGTGTTTGCTGAAGGTATGTCAGCATAAATCATTTCTGTATAAATTTCATTTTCTTTTATACCTTAGGCTTCCAACCCGGGGGTCGCGAAGGGTTTTTTGGGGGATCGACAACTTATACGGTCAACTAACTTTTTTTTTTTTTTGTATACTTTTGGATTGTATGGGGTCGTGGGTCACATGGATTTTATGAAAAGGGGTCGCCACCCGAAAAAGCTTGGGAACCTATGTCTTATAGCATGTCACGCTTTGAATTTTTGAACCGGACTTTTCTTAAATATAAAATCTTTATATCATCTGCAATTAAAAATATTGATTTTTCACAAAATAATACAACAGTTCATTGTCTTTCAATGAACCCCATAGAAATACTCTTTTCAACATTTTCATTTATCTTTTAAAAGAAATAAACTTTAAAAAATATTAATCTCAACAGTTTGAAGATGAAAAATCAATGGCACGTAAAAATTATATCAATATGAAAATATTTTCTAAAAATATCCACCAGCGGTTGGTACGGTATAGTTTTGGCCAACAACAGGCTAGAAGCAATGCCCTTGAGATACGGCTGATAACAATAACGATTCTCAATAGTATACGGCAGTGATGCTCAACTAAGATTACATGAGATATAGTCCTTCAACCCTAACATAACCTAGCGAAAGACAAATTTACTATGTTATTACATGTCGTGGATTCGCAGTGTTTTTGACGGAGTTCAATCAGGCGACTTTGAAGAATATCTCAATGAATAATTTGCCGGATTGATTGAATAATCTTTAATTTAATGCACATAAATGGAATGGTCGGAAAAAAATTACCAAAATAAACTTTTTTTCGTCGGGGTCGTGTTGTTGATTAATGTTGAAGTCGTTTGTCAGACAGTTGGAAGATCGTTTAATAAGAGGCCAATTAAAAAGGGGGCCAAGTTAATGAATACCTCATAAATGTATTTTATTACATTTTTTAGTAGTATATTTTCTAATCTTATTGTAGCATATAGCAACACGTATTTATAATTATTTCAACTGGAGAGGGATTGCGTGACATTTGCATGAGGGCACAAAATTGTTATCTACGCCACTGCTTAAAATCGTAAAAGCATGATGATATCCACCAGGAATATAAAACAAATGGCTTGTGAACTGAGATACGAATTTACAGATCATCGTTCAAAATATACCTCCATGAAGTTAAATAAAAAAAGGACTTTTTAAAAAAATATTTAAGTACTTATGTGTAATCAAAAATCAAACTAAAATTCATCCTTACATCTAGTATAAGCAATTATTTCCTGTTGCATAACACGTTAAACGATTACATTTTTTAATTGCTGAGATTGTCTCGGGAGCAATCGTCCAAGACATGGTGGCTTTCACTTACGTGTGCAGAATGTCCTTCAATAACACTTATTATTGATTTTTTCAAAGTGCATTAAATTTTGACGGTTCAAAAAAAAATATGAAAAATATTTTTCGATATTACTCCAAAGAATGTGAGTTTTTTTAACAAGAATTGTAAAGTAGAATTTTATAGAACTAAAATACATTACTATTTTTCACTGCGTTATATGGAGTCCTACCAAGTAAATGCCAATTCAATCAATACATATTAAGGTACATATAGGAGTGCCATATACAAGAGAAATAAAATGAATTTTGAATGAATTAATTATCCACCATTCTAGGATTCTTTGGCCTCAATGAGATATTATTTCGATTGTGATATATAAAAATGTTTGGTATCACTGATATCAGGTCTATAGCTACAGGGAGAACCACCATTGTGGTTGTTAATGTATTATATATAAATGTATACACTCAATTTATTACCTTAAGTATTGTACTAAACTATACATTCTATAAAGTAATTACAATATATCGCGTAGGTAAGTGATATTCTATTTCATTTGTTACGAGGTCTATTCGTATTGTGTACCCTTGAATGTCTGATGATGTCGAAAGATTTGTAATGAAGCATTTCAATAGATAAATAAAATACACAGTAAAGTTTTGGAGAAAATTGATTATAAGCAAATATAAGATACCGAATGGATCAAGGATGCTTTATTAAAATTTAATATTTAATATTAATCGTTATTACTCTCTACACTTCCACATTTTTGTCAGCCGCGTCCGAGTTTCATCTTTTTGTATCTTTCTCACCTAAATTTTTTATCCTCATATTGGTTATTAAATATTTTTGAAAATTTTCTATTTATTTAATTTTTTCTTTTTATATCGTGTAATACGAACTTATTTCGTATTAAATGAGCCGTATATCTAAGCCGCGTAGTAAGAATACCGTGTTTTACGAGGCCTATATATACATATAAGTAATTTCTAATTAAAATATTTATTGTTTCAGAATACAATTATGCCTAATTTTAAATGATTTAAATTTATAATGAACAAAAAGAGTTTATTTTTCTGTATATATATATATATATATCACTTTTAAGGTGTTAACTGTCACTTCTTGATGGAAAGGCATGAATTAGATTATACATATAATTTAATATAGTATAGAAATAATTTATTTAGTATTTCTAAGTATGTAAATTGAAAAATACAAAAACATTTTTTTTAAGTAAGAGTGACATCTGAACAAAAACAATCAAAACAATTGTTATAATAGGTTTCTACAATATCAGTAACAACTAACTGATCATTGTACAGTAGTGTTAGTAAATCATATGTTTGCTGTGGGTGTAGTTTCGCGATTAGAAATTCAAAAAAAGTAACATCCATTTAAATACGCGGTCTTTCTTAACGTTTCAACTTTTATCAATGAATAGTTCAGTGAGAAAACGATTTTAAATGTTAAACGTATTCAAAAACTTATTGTTACAATATTGTGCAAAATATGAAGACTAAATACTGTTGTAAACATGGTGGTACGTAACCTGACTGCACATTTCTTCATAAATAATACAGTGATATTCACTAGGCAAGAAGAAGCTAAGTACAAATTTGCTGTTTATATATTTTTAAAAAACATTGATTTATCTAAAATAATTTTCCATTTTCAAGAGAATTTCATGAGACGGTTTTCGATAATTATATTAATCGGTTTTGTTACAAAGCACAACATCCTTTGGATTTTCATTGCGCTTTTGACTTAAAAAATATTTTCTGCATTTATTATATTTATTCAATGCTCTTCTTTTCCCAAACCGCCAATCTCTTCAGTGGATCTAGGGTAAATTATATTAAATCGTTTTACATAGGTATCAAACCGATAAATCGTCGTCTTCATAATGATATATTAACTTCAAATTTTTAGAAAGGCAAAAAGATTTACACAAAACAATTTTTACAAGTAGTACATTTTTTTGTTTTAGTCAATAGTTTATATAAACGTCATAAAACGTTTACTAAATTGTAAACAATGCGATTATTACAGAGTTTTTTTTAATTTTTGATAGATTTAAGACACATAAATTTTACAACTGTCATTTGGATAAAACTAAATGTTTTTCAAATTAAATAAAGATAAATATTATACCTCTAACAATATAAAGTAAATGTAATAAAAATATTTATATACAATGCCTGCATTAATTACAATTTGCGATGCTAAAACAGAAGCAATATAATTATGTTCAAATATAGCGTTGATGTAATTTTACAGGACACATATTTTTTTTTTTGAATTTTTGATTACATAAATTAAAATATCCAATTTTAATTGTCCCCTAAACACTAAAGTACGATAAAATTCACTAACTTACGCTATGTTAGAATCAAACCGACTGTATTCATATTATAATATTTCATAAAACAAATATTACCTTTGACGTTAAAAACATATTGAAATTCAATATTCATAATTGTTGAAACATCATTTCATATTTATTTATTAATTTGAATACCTAATTTTTATCAAAATAATTTTAAATTTTCTGTCTCACAAACTCTTTGGTTTTTTTTTTTTTTTGTTAAAATATTTTTTACATTATTTAATTCTGCCTGTTTTATTTTCTACTATCTTCTCATAAACATATTATATTAAAATAATTATTTAAATTAAGGAATAAAAGTATTTACAGCACGACTACAAGTGAAATCTTGGGACTTTATTTCCACAAACTGGCAACTCCAAGGTCGAGTGTCATTTGGTGTCATTCGAGATTTCGTGTGTCTGTTCAGTACAGTTAGACGTTCAGGTGTATTTATATTTTAAAAAGAAATCTATAAACATTGTAGTATTCCAGAAGAATCATTTTATTCGAATCTCCACATGTTAAAGGTGATAATCATTTGTTTCCAATGTTTCAATACATAAAATGTCCTGTCAAATTTGACATCCTTGTGTCGTGTTTTTTATCGGCCAAATAAATAAACCGGTGCTGAAATTAATATATTCCTGCAACGAGCTAGTGAGATAAAAATGTGCGATTGTGGCATTGTATTGTGGTATTTTATTTGTGTTAATTAATATTTTAGTAGCTTAATGGCAATTGCCAGCTAAATATTATGATAACGTTTGATACGGGTAGGTATGTACAAGTGTTTAAACTAAGTAGTTTGTTATTATTGGTTCAATTGAGTTGCGTGCAAGATGTCAATTGATACCATGCCCATAGGAGATTTATCTCGCATTCTTTATTGACTTATATGGCGCATTTGAATAAGAAGTGTTGGATGCATATTTTTCTCGTCCAATATTTTCAAAGTCCATTCAAATAAATTTTCCATACCTGCGATTTTATAGCGGTGTATATTAGTACTTCAAATAAATGCGTTTTATAATCCAGTCAATACATATGTATTTCGAATATATTATTTTAACCTATTTCTGCTGAGTTGTGTGAATGGTATTTCAACACCAAGTTCTTTAAAATAATATTAAATACCAAAGATATTAACATATTACCTACTAAATAATGTAAAGTTTGTCTCAACACAGAATACTTAAAATATTAATTCAGTAGTGCTGGTGTTGAGAAAATTTATGAAGATTATCAGAAAAATACAGGATATATCTTGTTACAAAAATTAATTTGAAAATGAAAGTTTATTTCATATATTTTTATTATCAGCTTTCAATACACTGTTTTTTCAACAGTTGATCATCATATCATTATATCAATATGTTAACTCAATTAACATAAGATATATATTTTTTTTAAATATTAATTTTGCATTGAATGTGGCTTGCCAATCAAAGGGGGTCAATTTTAATAATTCTAACTCAGTTATAAATAAAAATTAATTATTTTGTAATACACATGTTTTATACATAAGAAAAGTAAATTATTGCACCACATGAATTAACATGTTTATTATTTCTTGATATTACGTTAATTTGATCAAAAATGAGATGAACAAATTAGACAATATTAATGAATTACCATCAAATGATATTTGAGAATGACTTATAAAATGTTAAGTTTGCTTAAGATTTTCCAGTTGTTTGATCAAGTATATCTAAAGAAGTCTTTAATTTTTATATCTATTAACCTCTGTTTACAAAATCATGACAATTAGAATACTCAAAAACTTATGAGTTTTAATTTTTTTGTGAATAAACTGATTTTTGTATAGGAATACAAAGATTTGTGCTGAAAAGCTCTATAAGTTTATCTTAGACTATAATTAGTAAATTATCTTTTTAGTCTTAACAATGTGTTTCATTTTCATCTTATATTGTTCCTAATTTTAATAAGCTCATTGATGCTTATAAATGGAATCAAAAATTAATACCTATCAATTGCATGGCAGGTTTTGTGAAATTATAATATTGAAAATATAAAGATGAATGAGTACATATAATAAGAAGGTATGTTTGCCAAATTTATCTTTATATTAGTGACATCTTTATTTAAATTATATATTCATCTATTTTTGAAATTTTAGTCAAAGTCATTCTGTTATTACTGTTGATTTTTATTTATATAAAATTCAGTAGGTATTCAAAATTTTGAATTTTGTTCACCGGTCTACCTACAATCTCAAATCACAATTTACATGAAAAAGAAAAAAATATATTCGCACTGAACAATATTTTTCTCGGCATTCTCCGATTTCATATTCAGTGTAATATGACAAGAATAGCTTCCTATCTGTCGTTGGTTAAATAACATTACTTTTCATGCAACACTCGGATGAAAATTTTGGAAAGTCAAATATATCTGTGTGATATGCTAATTAAAATGTTGTATTTGCAATGTACTCGTTTAATTAACTTACTGACTGCTCAGATCTCAATTGTTAAGATGGATGATTGCAGTGTGTTAGTGGATACTCGAAAATATTAAACAGTACAGTATTACAAAATATTGTGTAATAGCCTATTTCTATATTGAATTTAGTCTGATTTGTTGTGATATATGAATATTTTGTGTTGGAATATCCTTTATGTGGTTTAGAATGAAGTGACAAGAGGTATGAAATGCCACTGTTTTATTCACTTGCATGTATGTAAAATCATGTAACAATTTGTAAATCAACATATGTATGTTATTATGCAATCTGTTCAACCTGATATATGTATGAAAATTCAAAAATGTTGATCATTCTGTTCCATATATCTGTATTGATTTTGATCTTATCGAATACCAGATCCAAACGTCTTTTAATTGTAGATATAATGACACTCCGTTTTTAAGTTTTGTCGGGACTTATTAAAAACGTAATTAGCGGGAAAATTCTAGATTAAAATTTTTAATAAAAAATATTTTTTCTCAAATAATCACGTGAATCTTTTTGTGCTGGTTCATGGCTCTTTCGATGTTATAAATCGACAAGAAAACTTCGTGTTGTACGTTTTCAATGCTAGAAAAAAAAACAACCTATTTTTTTACCTAATATTCATTTCAATAATTTCAAATCGTGGCGAAATTAATTTAACAGGTTCACAAATTGATTTTAATTTTAAAAATTTAAAACGTTATTTGCGGGAAATAAAACGTAAATTGCGGGTAATCGTCCCACTAAAATAAAACGATACTGCAAAAAATGAACGCAAAAAGCGGGAAAACGTGAATTCTAGGTACGTAAAAACGAGGTTTCACCGTGCGCTATCTATTTATAAATGTTTTCCTCGCATCTCTATCAATATTCTATGCAAATTGTTCTCAAGAATATACATCACGAGTTGATTTGTACTTTGAAACCTAAAGTAAGTAATAAATTGTCTGTTTCGAACTATTGAATCATTTATTTATGTTGCCAGTTCATAGCATGAAGACATGTATATGTAAACACTTAAATTTTATCTTTAATTTCATCTTACAACGCTACAACATGATTTTTTGTATAAAAGAAAAATTTTTTTTGATACAATCTATTTATGAAGCATACTACTATCGTTTTTTCAATTAAATTTGAATTATTACAACTTTGTACGATTCTACATGTTTTCGTTCATGACAATACATGTAGAATAGTATGAAGTTTTAACGATTTGAAAATACGAAAAGAACCGAGTAAGTTCTGTTGCATCTGTGTATAGAATGCCTGGAGATTCCGAATGGCGAAACCCCGGTTGTCAGTGACAAAACATATGTAGTCGTACAAAGTTTTAACAATTTATATTTGATATTGAAATTCTATCAAACACCCTCTGTCGATATTATAGATTATAACTTACGCCACTGAGCCACGTAAAAGGTATTCCAACACTGAATATTTCAAAAATTAATTTACAATTCCACATTTATTATCACTAACGACTCGTTTTTCATCTTTTGTCATCTTCAGGCGTTCTACCAAACGGATCAAACAGAACTGACACATTAAATAGTTTTCATCAGTTGTGAAAAGACGAAATAATTACAAATAAAAACTCAGACCCAAAATTATTGATTCGATCATATTAACTCAATTTTCATATGATTAGTTTTATAAAAAAATAAATACTGTTAATGAGATTTTGATGACGGAATTTTACAACAAATAATAATCAACTACAATTAAATCGTTTCGTCAAAATCTCATTAACGGTATTTACTGTTTATAAACCTCATCATATGTAAATTGAGTGTTATTATATTAATTAAAACTATCGACGTAATTATTATAATAATATTATTATAATAATTACATCAATAGTTTTGACAGTTATACCAGATTCATATTTGGATCCCAGCTAGGGTCTGTTATTCTACTCCTATGCAATTGTATTCTCATGAAATTACATACACCCGATCCTTTTTTTACGCGATACATTGGTTCCAGAAAAAAGCGCGTAAAAAAATGATTTCACGCAATTGCATTATATTTCTTTACACACCCTAATGCATAAATTCGCATAATATTCGATACACTTGTCAACATTTGGCAATTGTATGTGTATTTAAAAAAATGGAATGCTTTACAAAATCAAGTTTTAAAAATACACATTTTTTTATTTAAAAAAATAATGAAACGTACATGCCTAGTATCGTATATAAATGTCTTCTTTACTACAAATTTGGGGAAAAAATTGCGTAAAAACGAGTGAAGCGCGTAAAAAAATGTAGCGCTGCCGTCCAAAAAAATCGCGTATAATCGAATTCGCGTAAAAAATGACTGGGTGTAATAGCAAAACTGAATTAATTTTACGAATAAATAAAAGAAACGGGGGAAGGAAGTTGTGGGGAACACTGGTTTATACGTTATTAAACGTAGAACATAACTATAATATAAAAATTATGCATGTTTTTTAAAATTCAAATTTGGAATGCAAACAGAGCTTGTTATTTGGTCGCATAACGGAAAAAAACGTTCAAGACATTTAAATTATTTAATATAAAACGTTTATGGAGGAATATTTTTTCTTTTAAAATTAATATTGTTCAAAAATGTATCTTTAAAAATAAAACTTTTGTTTTGCTTGGAATCGTTCAAACTAGGTACAATTCTATACGTTATATCCCGGAATGTGCAGTCGTGGAATCGCGGTGTTTTGGCCGGAGTCTAGAACACCAAGCGACAATTTTTTTGATTAGACGATATTGAAGAATATCTCGATCGAATATATCGAAAGACAATTTGCCGAATTGATTTGTTTTATTTAATTTAATTCATATAGATAGGAAAGGTAGAAAAAAACTGACAAAAATAAACTTTTTTTTAGTCAGAGTCGTGTTTTTTAACGGCTACACAGCCCTAGTTATATCACTCACGACCCGAGTTTCGTCTTTAGACATCTTCGGAGATTGCCATTATACTGATGCAATAGAATACGAAAAAAATAAAATCTGTACATACTTTTTACGATTAAAATTTTATATTTAAATTCATCCAAGCGATCTAATAACGTAAATTTGTGTCATTTATGATATCGACTGATGAAGGTACTTGATGGAACATTAACAGATTGTTGCAAAAAAAAACATCAGGGAATCGGTTGAACTAAACATACGAACGATTCAAATTTACATCTTAATACAATGCCGCATGTTTTGTCCCTAACGACCCGGGTTTTGCCTTTCGTCATCTTCGGGTATTCTATCACACGGATGCAACAGAAGTTCTGTTGCATCTGTGTGATAGAATGCCAAGTTAGGGACAAAACATGTGAAATCGTATTGAGATGTAAATTTTTATCATTTGTAAGTTTAGTTCAACTGATTCCATAGTGTTTTTTTTACAACAATCTGTTGATATTACTTACATATTGAAAACATGTTTTTTCTGGTTCAAAACTAATTAAAATTGACAAAACTGTTAACGCATTTGCCCGAATTTTTATATCGTCTTTAAACACAAAAAAAATCACGAGTATTTGCATGGTCGTCCGAAATCATACTTTTTTTCAGGCAATTTTGCGTGATCGCACGGGAAGCGGTTAATATATATCAAATTGATAGTGTGGTTAGAGATTTTAGTATGCATTCATAATAGCTTTGGCATTCCGACGGGAAATGGTTGTGAGTCGATGGTAAACGCGGCAATTGATTGAAAGATTACCATCTCAATTAAAAAAACCTTTTGATGAAACAAACAATTTTTAATTGTCCCATTTAATCGTTTTGTTGTCATAATATGCAGTCTGAATCTCAATTGGTTTGAGTCCAGGATTATCTGTATCTTAAATGATTATACACAGTGACGACATCTCTTGTTCAGATTAATTTAATATCATTAACCCATGAAGGCCGAAACGATCGGGGGATTTGAAAGACCCCTAGAAAAAAGTTTTTTTCTCACGTATTACAATAAAAAAAAAAGAAAAAAAAAATTGGGGATAAGAAGGAATTATTATTTTCCGTGTAAATTGATTTAATATTTTTTTTATTTAAATTAACATTGATTGTTTAATGAGAGGGTAATATCGACTTACGCAAAAATATTTTGTTGTAATGGTTAAAAAAGTACCCCGACCGCTGATTGTTTTATCGCCATATGTTTTATAATTTCTGTTTATTATTAGAAAAATCCCTTTGAGATTTTAATATTCTTATAAAACAAAGGTATTTACGTATTGAGAATAAAACAAAGAATATGTGACTTACTCAACCATTTAGCCTATGTGGTATTAAGTATACTGTATATATGTGTACTGAAAACCTGCCGTGGCGAAAGGATTTAATATGCTACGCGTTAAATCGAAAGACGAATTAATAATATCCCTTTTCCCGTATGATGCATACACGGAAAATCATTTATTGCATTGTTTTTATTAGTTTTTGGTAGCTGTGAATTACTCAGCTCTGCAGCGATTATCGTCTGTAAAATAAGAAAAACAACAGCAAAATAAATTAAAACATTAAAAATTAAAGAAACAAGGAGCTCTGATGTAAACGCGTCATTAATCTTAACGCGTTCACCGATTTGATATACAAAAAATAAAACAAACAGCAGGAAAAGGTTCCGTACACTTTTTTTAGAAAAAACTAATACGATTTATTGATTGAATTGGCATTTACTTGGTAGAACTCCATTATAACACGGTGAAAAAATAGCAATGTATTTTAGTTCTACAATTTTTTTATAAGATATAGTTGATAGCTATTTCGGCTCACGCTATCGCCAGAACTATTAATACTAACCTAAAATTCTGTAGAACTAAAATACATTGCTATTTTTTCACCGTGTTAAAATACTACGATATTGGCACACATTGTAGAATTCGTACCAACTTGGTGGTGCCTGCCTAACCGTAAAAAAGCTCAAATTAATAGTTTAAACGAATATTCTTTATCTTCAACAAAAAATATATACTGTATAAAGAAATAACTACGATTCGTATTTATTACGGTTTAAAAAAATGATTTTAAATATAGACTGGCTTTTTGAAAGCTGAAAAGTTTTGCGTTATCTTTGAATCTAATCAATATATATTCCTTTAAAGTGGTTGACTGGTTTTGTGTCAGGGTTCACACTGTCACGGAACTGAAGTTTCCACGAAGTTATCTGTATTATTGATCAAGCGCTTGCCGGCAGATTGCTAGCCACAGCAGTCGTGTTATATTTGCATAATTGATGCCTTTAACTTGATAAAAAAGACAGGAAACTGAGAGCTATAAATAAACTCTCCGGAAGCTTGTGGGCCCATTCAAAATGGGATGATTCCTGACCTCACAGTTCACCTCACCTCGATTTCAAGTGATAATTATTTTCGATTTCGCTCTAAAATTATTAATATACTTCGATACTGCTACTCGAAATATCTTAACGAAAGAGGCTTTAGAAATTGCCTAAGTTTCTGAATACATCGGCGTTTTCTTTGTTTTATTTTTTCTTTTATTAGATGAATGGTTTTCCTTATCACGATAAAAATCTCTTCCATGATATGTAGTATTTTATAGTTTAATATATATAATAATAAAGAGTCTTTCAATAGAGATGCTCAAAATTTTTAAGGTAACAGCAGCCATATTGTTAAAGTAACGTCTGTTAAATTTGTTGTCAATTATTTAGTTGATAAGAAAAATCATCATGGAAGGTTAAAGCGTTGAATACTGTGTGCAAATCATCAATTTTGGATAGATATTCTGCATGACCGATTTGAGGGCATGGAACTAACCAACGGAGATTGTGCCATTTAACGTAATTAGACTTCTTCCTTTGGGTCTGTCTCAAGTTTATTGCAAGTCTCTGCGAATAAACCGCAAACAGTTGACGCCTTCAAACTCAACATAACAAACGCCATCCAACAATGCCATTGAGCCATTTTAATGCGATATAATCATTGAAAATTAGACATCTCGAATAACTGCCATCAAGCAAAGTCACGGTGAACATTTGAACGATGTTATTTTCCAAAATGAATATAATTCTCAAACACAACTTTTATTTACATATTAATTTCGAGCGTCCCTATTAAAAAGTTCCTTTATAAACACGTTTTAAACAATTTAATATTACAAACAAATATATTGAAAACTACAATTGACAGAATAATACCAATATTTGGCTACACGAAGGTATAAAGATTATAAAGATTTATTTATTTGTAGATATTATGGTACGAAAGTTTTTCTTTTACTAAAAAGTTTTTACGCCTCCCCTGGTAATAGTCCAGGCCTTCTTGGTGAGAAGCCGTTTTTTCAAGTCAAAAACTGAAATTCAATGTCAATAATTCAAAGAAATAGAAAATATAAAAATAATAAACAAATCGCACAAAATGAATACCCTTAGATTTTTAACATGCCATGTCAACTGAAGGCGCTGATTTGATTTAATATCAAATTTGAATTGCTCCAATCATGTGCAATAACATTATATTAATGTCACTCACGACCCGGGCTTCGTATTGCGACATCTTCGGGATGTTTCAACTCTACTTATTAGTAGTTAATTTATAATTATTGTTGGAATGATGTACTTTTATTGCTTAATTTTTACCCTCTTCCCGAGTCAACGAAAAAAAGGAAAATAGTCCCATTCTAATCTTCATTTTTAAATGAATCCGCTTATCGCTGAGCCACATTAAAATTATCTAAAATAGGATATAAAAAAATAATTTAGTTATGATAGGTGTTAACCAAACTTCAGGAAAAATGAAGCTATTGTATATTTCGGTATAAAAGTTACCTCTTGAACATGAAAGTTTTGACAAAGATAACTTCATCATACTTTTAAGTGTCAAAAGTTGAATCATTAGTGACCGTTAACCGTTAAATTATTATCTTAGTAATGAATAGCTTTAAAGTACAGTTAGTCCAAAAATACTTATAAAAGAAGCAAAAAAATGTGTCGCATCTAAAAACACGCCAATTTGAAAAACAGTCAATTTTTATTTTATATTAAAAATAAACTTTCACGGAATTCCAAGAAAGCAGTACCAAAAATTACGCCCCGAATATTGATTTTAACCACCCCAAAGACAATTTTAATTTGGTTTAATTTTAAAGATTAAAATATGGATTAAACAAACGCATTGTTTCCGGTTGACGGAGATCGAGAATCGGGAGATCCCGTGATCTTGTTATATCTAGACTGTTTTTTTTTTAACAAAATCAATTATCTAGAACCTAGTTTCTCAACCGGTGGTCCGCGATATGATTTTATTTCGACAAACAACTTTTAAATTATATTGTTTTGTTACTGTCTTTAATATAGCTAAATATTGTTATAACACCGGTGTTGCAAAATTAGTTGTTTTGAATAAAAAATCTATTCTATAAATATTTATTATTTTAATCCAATTTTGATAGTCCGTAAAACATTTTTGAATTTTTTGGTGGTCCGCGGATGTAAAAAGGTTGAGAAACTATGATCTATAAAATACAGATGAGTATCGCTACCTCGAGCAGCAATTTAATTACTAATCTAACAACAAGATTTGGTCTGGATATCTCCACGTGGTGTTACAAAGATGTTACCCAGCATTTAAATTTAAATTTGTATTGCGTTATTAATTTAAACAGCATATATCTTAACAATTTTTATCGGAAGCGAAAAATAAAAACACATTAAAAAAAATCATAAAATTGTTTGTATAGGTTTTGATGTAAATTAATGCCGCATTCGTTGTTGCCAGTGGTGGTACACCATTTATTTTTAGCAGGGGTGTGCAGTCGTTAAAAAACACGACTCCGAACAACAACATGACGCTGACTAAAAAAATTATTTTCATCGGATTTTTCGCTATCTTTCCTATTCATGTGCATTGACTCATTCCCTGCTGAGCCGTTTAAAGGACATTCCAACACCTAGACTTCAAAAATTTATTGAGTAATATTGGTTTGAACAATCTTATTCAGTTTGTTAGGACAAAGCAAGCAAAGCATCAACTCAAAATTTTGCGAGTAAAAGAAGGTTTTAACCACTATTAATTCATTTATTTTTGGGTATCAACTAGCAACACAGAAAAATCAGCCGTCTCAACAGTTGAGACGTTAGCATTCATAGGGTTAAATTAAAGTGAAACCAACAATCCGGTAAATTGTTTATAATTAATTACTTGTGTTTATTAACCCTTAAAATACTAATGTCGAAAAAACAGTTTGTGAGAAGATGGGGGAATTTACTAACCGATAAAAATACATGTGTATGCATTTGACTTGTATATATATATATAAATATATATATAATATATATTTCATATGCCAACGACCATACCACGTTGAAAGCATCGGCTCTCGAGCAATCACCGAAGTTAAGCAGCATTAGACGCGGATAGTGCTTGGATGGGTGACCACTCGGGAATATTATTTTTCTTCATTATAATGTGTAAAAAAATACATTTTAGATATGCATTAGTATAAACATTGTATCAACAATATTATATAATATATATTTAAAATAAAAGTCACGATTCGGGTTTAGCATGTCTCTACCCTTTGGTATGGGAAAGTTAACCGTATATGATATATTTTTTTTATTTTAATTCAATACAATTTACAAGTAGTCCACGTCTGTCAAATATTTTATTTGTTAAGGGAAAACGTTTTCGATTAAACTTTAATTAATTACGTCAATTTTACTTAAGATAACATCAAAGTTTTTGACCGAATTAAATAACCCCCTCGTGATTCCAAACATTCAGTTGTGACATGAAAATTTCAATATGGTAATATAATTATTTGACGCGGTCATAAAAACTAAATAAATTACATAACATAAATTCTTCAAATGATAAACCATTATATATTATTCAGATCGGAATAATTTATTTTGCATATAAACAGCCTTGATTGATTTGCTTTGTACCAGTTGATAAGCGAAACCGGTCCTAAACTGATTAAAATATAATTATAGAAATAGTACTAAATACTGTGTTTTATCATTTTGACAACATGTGATGTCTTTCCACCAAGAAGTGACGGATTGGTTGATTGAGCTTAAATACATATATATTATATATAGGAAAGCTAGGTAAAAACCCGACAAAATTAAACTTTTTTTTTAGTTGTAGTCATGTTTTTAGCCAATTTCAATTTCGAAACTGGAGTAGTATTTTTTTAACGAGCCCTGGTTATTTTTTTTTAATTCTTTATTACATGCTCTGTTAATAAATGGTCATTTTACATTGCATTGTCTTTATATGACAATTTTCTTTTTTTAAATATTTCCCATGTAATTTGAGATCAAATATTTTACCAATCCATTTTTTTTACCAAATATATTTTTTTATTTCATGTTCCTGTAAACTAATCTACTGAAAATCTTCGTTAATAAGAACAACAAAAGATTTTATTTTTATGACATAATTCCTTTCATATAACATTTAATTTTGGAACATTGTTATTTGTGTGGAACAACGAATGGAATAACAAATTTACCAACGTTGTATTAAGAATGAATGAACAAAGTTATCTGCCGATACATCAAAAATATTAATTTTACCTGAAATGAATTTCGTTTTATATCAACGAAACGTCAATTCAAATCTTAACCATTCGTTTTTGGCAATATTTACATAAAAAAACAACTTCCAGTACTCTTTAAACCAGATATTTCCAAACTTCTTTAACAATGGAACACTTTGCAATTCCGAAAGTTTGAGATTACACCAATTGAGACTCCGCGGAACATATTTTTAGAAACCCTGCTTTAAACAATATATTGTTTTCTTACGAATTGCTATAAGGAAATATATAAACCCAAATAGTATTAAATATTTAAAAATCGTTAAATTTAATGATTACTCGTTATTACATCTCTTCAGTACATAAATCAATTCTTAATCTTGAAAAATAATTTATTTGAAAATTTCCAGCATTTTTCACTGTTTTACATTTTTTAAATTTTAAATATTCTATACATTACAACAGGGATTCTCAACTTTTTTGTACACTAGAGCGCATTCTAAATTATCGGTAGGGTGGCGGGCACCACCTATTTTTTCTAATGATATTTATAATTGGATATGAGTATTTAATAAAAAAAAGACTCGTACATACAATATCGCAAACATACGAACGAATATAACAAACCAAGATACTCAAAAAAACTAAAACCAACAAATAAATAAAAATAATTTACATTTTTAATAAGTGTTTATGATAAAATCTGTCACGGTCGATTAGTGGGGGACACACACGAATCGTTCCACGGGCATGGGGTTGGGTATCCCTGCTCTACATTGACAGCTCTTGACACATTTTTTAAATTACTTTCAAGCGTAACTTAAGAAATATATCTTGATCATAGATATACATAAACAAACTTTTTTTAATCGAACTCTTTTGTTTCAATTGTTAAATTTCTTTTGATATATGCCATGTTATAAATAGTTCAAATTTGTAATACGAGGTGTCGCTGTCAGGTGTAATTTTTTTAAAAATTAGAACGATTGATATAATTATTTAGCGGACGTATTTATACAATTTTTCGGAGAATTTCACGATACATTATTTATGATTTGACAGCGGCACATATTTATTGCTTTTGACTGTTTTTGGCACAGTATCATTTATTTGTTTTCTTTTGCTTTTGTTGTTTTATTATTTTAGCATTTTCATGTGAAACGCCTGCATCCGTTCTGTAAATATTTCGTATTTTGATTATCTATGAATTTACAACATAAACTCAGCGGCGGCACGTGGCTGAAGTATTTAGCGGCGCTAACTATATTGATTGAATTGACATTTACTTGGCAGGACTCAATTTTAACACGGTGAAAAAATAGCAATGTATTTTAGTTGTACATTTTTTTCATAAGGTATAGTTGATATCTATTTCGGCTCACGCCATCGTCAAAACTGACTGTCCATTTTTTCACCGTGTTAAAAAAGTATATCACTTTTAAGGTGTTGACTGTCACTTATTGATGGAAAGCCATGATATTTTCAATAATAAAAACACATTTTTTAGTACTTGTATTATGGTCGGGACCGGTTTCGCTCATGGCAAGCATTATCAACTGACGTTTATTTTTGTCATACTTTATTTTAAACAATCTTTTGGAAAGCAAATGGAATTTAATTCCTTAAACACGGTGAAAAAATAGCAATGTATTTTAGTTCTACAAAATTATTTTAACAAATATAGTTGATAGCTATTTCGGCTCACGCCATCGTCAGAACTATCTTTAGTATAGTCTTTTTAGTATAGTAGTTTATTTAATTAATATTTAATAGTTAATATTTAGTATAGTATCTTTAGTTTAGTATATTATAGTTCTGACGATGGCGTGAGCCGAAATAGCTATCAACTATATTTGTTAAAATAATTTTGTAGAACTAAAATACATTGCTATTTTTTCACCGTGTTATAATGGAGTTCTACCAAGTGAATGCCAATTCAATCAATAATTCCTTAAAGCTAATTTTAAACATTATTTTTACTACACGGTGGAAAAAAAGCAATGTATTTTAGTTCTGACGATGGCGTGAGCTAATTTTGTAAAAAAAAACCTTCACGCCCTTTTATAGCACTATAGTTCTGACGATGCATGAGCCGAAATAGCTATCAACTATATCATATAAAAAATTTTAGAACTAAAATACATTGCTATTTTTTCACCGTGTTATAATGGAGTACCAAGTATACCAAGTAAATTTCAATTCAATCTATTTTTTTTTATCAACTTGATTTCATTTTTTTATTTTAACTTTATGCACACTGGAGTGCATTCAACACCTGAAGATGCCGAAAGGCGAAACTCGGGCTGTTGGTGACAAAACATGCGGAATCGTACAAAGTTTCAATAAATCGAATTAAATATATAAACGCACCGCCGCTGCTTATATTGTCTATGTAAGAACATTAATAATTCATTGCTTTTTGAAGTAAATGCCTTCATAAATTTTAATGAATAATTAGAGATGAAAATACATTGCCGGGATTCAAAACAGCGACAAAAGAAGCGGGCAAAGGTGCGTCGTTGATCAAAAAGGGATAAGTCAATTTGTTGTCACCTTTGATTCGATATATTTCTTACCTTTGATCCAAACCTTTTGAGTGATAGCGTATTTTTTGCCACCGATAAATCGAGATATGTACAAACAAAAAACCAAATTGAATTTGTCTTGCAACAACCTTCATCTTTTGGAGTATATTAATTCCAAGACTTAAAATACATTTCAAATCAAAAAAATGCATTTTCAATACTCTCTTTGACACGATCATTTTAAAAGTAAGCCTCGTTATTAATAAACGTTTATTCAATGAAACCCCGTTATTTACGTTTTCCCACTAATTGTGTTGTTTTTATTATTCATTTAATACCCGTTTTTACGTTTCTATTTCCTGCAATTTACGTTTAAAAAAAATATCGATGATATGGTGGCAATTCACATCCTCGAAAGCTTATGCGACGAAGAATTATCTGATAAAGTAGAGGTGAACTTAATCCATCCGATTCCGTCAAAAGAATATTAGACACATTGAGGGCCTAAAAAGGTACTTAACCAACATTAAAAACGTACAAAACGAAACTTTCTTATCGATTTACAAAAGTTTTTAATCAACCTGAAAATAAGTACTTAACCGATTGAACAAAACCCCGAATCTAAATTTTACCGCTAATAACGTTTTCTTAAATCAGTCTCGTTAAACGTAAAAAGGGGTTTCGCTGTTTATAATATTTGTACTTTAGATGTGCTCACTAACATCTGCGATATTGTAGTCTGAATAACATATTTTCTCAAGAATCGATATCGCTTGTAAACCTGGATATAACTAACTACCCAAGTCTTCACACGTATAACGTCGCTTCATCCCCTTTGAAAATTTTGTAATTACTGACTGAATCAGTTTTGAATATACCAAAGCGGCTTTGTTTGAAATTAATAATGGCTTAAATTGTAAAGAGATCTAATTTATATCGTTGTCTTATTCAGCACAAAAGAGATATTTCCGGCTTAGGCAATTGCGGTTGTATGATAAAAATGTTAGCTTATGTAATATGCCGCCTCCCCCACGCTCTTTTATAGAACTATAGTTTTGACGATGGCGTATTTTGGCGTTTATAATTTATGATATCGACTGAAGTTGCTTGATGGTACTTCAATATCAAATTTGAATTGTTGCAACTGTTTGCAAATATGCAAATTTGAATTGTTTGTACGATTCTACATGTCTTGTCACAAACTACCCGGGTTTCGCCCTTCGGCATCTTGGATCATCGGATTGAAATTTGTTGAAAACCCCCTTTCAATAACGACCACTCATTTAGCAAGATCGTTATTGAAAGTTGTTATAGTTAATTATTATTGGATTAATATTGTTACATTTGTTTCAGCTGCAATTTTTTTTTGCTTGCCTATTGGTGAGTAGATTCCTGTAAATAATGACTTTAATATATTATATATATACGATGCTAACTGTTTATTTTACGTCAGTTCTGTTGCATCCGTGCGATGGAATACCTGAAGATGCCGAAGGGCGAAACCCGGGTCGTTTGTGACAAGACATGTGGAATCGTACAAAGTTGCAATAATTCAAATTTATTATTTTTACTTTCATTTTTTAAAATTTTCAGCTGATCAATTCACGTGTTGAGCGAAACCGGTCCTGATCGTAAAATATATTGTTGCGGAAATTATGTACTATCATTTCAGTGTGAGATCTATTAAGAGAGATACCTTAAGACAGCGGTCTCCAAACTTTATGTTACCACGACTCCCTATTTTTTATTTTTAATAGATACACTAATATAGACACGTTGTAAATAATAATAACTTCATTTCTAAAAACAAAATGCTGTCATTACATAAAATTGCCAGAATAATTAAAAGATTTACCTGATATAGCAAAATCTAAAAAAATAAAAATGTACATATAGTACATATGTTGGTGTTTATTGGCACCAAGTTTTTCATGTCTTATGATAAGATTTTTTTTCCTAGAAAGTTTTTGGAGCCTCTCAGGCGCGCCCTCCAGTTTGGAAACTGCTGCCTTGTGATATATTTAATCTTAAGCAATCCCTTTTTTATTGTAATATGACAGAATAAAGTCGTTTTTCTTGGGGTCTTGCGAATCACCCCTTCGTCTCGTATGTTATTTTTTGGCAATAGTCCCTCCAAGGTTAATTATAATTTAATAAATATTCCTACAACCACGCTGATAGTTAACTACTTTTTTTTTGTTTCTTGTTTATCAGTATACGCTTTTAGTAATTTAACCAAACTTAGACGCAATTTTGTTATTTTTAAAGTTAGTTGCGTGGATGAAAAAGTTTGTTTGAAGACACGCGCGTGTAATGTTATCACGTAAATTATACTTTTATTTCCCGCCAAAAGATCGCAAGTCGCCTACTCAACTCTGATGTTTGATACCCCTATATTAAATACTTAATACAAATACGAATTAAAAGATGAACTAGTATAGAACTATTCTTGAGAGTGCGTGATAATATCACGTAAGTATTTATCTTATAGCAAAATGTATGAAAGCTTTAACCTGGACGTAATAACAATGTTGTTTATGACTATAAAACTATGGATTGTTATATTATCCTATGTAAAACGCATCGCAAAATTGACAATATTCTCTTCGTTTTTCCTTCAATCATTGGTTACGATGTTCTGAAAGATAGGAGTGTTTTTTTTATATGTTTGCAGACATAAAACAGGCGTCGAAAACTTGTTATTTTTTTAATATTTGAAATTTCTAATATTGTACTAGAAATGCGCAATATAATTATGCTGTGTGATTTCGATACTAAATATTTTTTTTTAAATGCATTTTCACTGCGTTTAGAGAAACTTTTGTAAAGGAAATTAATATTTTTTCTGTAGATATTCGAGTAATATACAAAATGAAAAATATCAAAACTGTTCAAAAGTTGGTTTTGAAAGTAAGTTTCTCATATGTCGCCCTTTGACCATTTTACTTAACCGGTTTAATGCATCAAGCGCATTAACGCGTTCTATAATTACATTCAAATATGTGTGTATACGCGCTATACTTTAAAACTCAATTTTGGGGCAAATTTTATTGTATTGAATACTTTTATATTTTAAACGCACAGTGACATCTCTTGGAATCCTGGAGAAGTTTTAAGTATATATTGTCGAGAATTATCGACCAAAAAGATGTATTTGCTATGTTTTGATGTATCAAAAAAATCATCGGTCTTCCGGTTCCCGCCATAGACATGCGTCCCGGCATTTTAAATGTTATGTACCAGTTAGTACATTTAACCAGTTCTCTCGTGAACCGCAGAACGAAAATTTCAGAATGGAATATTTCGAAAACTCATTCAGAAGTGTTGATGTTTGCCAACTTAATTAATCATCAATACTTTTTTTTAAATCTTTAAACCCTAATATATTACATTTCAAAATTATTTCTTAACCCTTGATAAACTTCTAATAAGGTTTTATTTTCTGTTACAAATATTATTATTTAATTATAATAATTCAATATTATTTATAAAGCATTTTACTTCTCTTCAATATATTTTCTATGATTACCTATAAATTATTTCCTTTGTTCTTGAACCATTGGTTTTGTACAACTGATAATTATGAACTCAAAATTACTTTATTAATAAATCACATTGAAAAAAAAAACGTTTTTTTTTTAACCATTTCCACAATATATTTTATGTTCAGGACTGGTTTCGCTGATTTCGTTCATCCATTGATAATGCTCGCCATGAGCGAAACCGGTCCTGATCATAAAATATATTGTAGAAATAGTACTTAAATCTGTTTTTGTTATTTACAATATCTTGCCTCCTTTCCATCAAGAAGTGACAGTTAACACCTTGAAAATAAATAGCCTTGTTTTAATTTTTCTTTTACCATTGGATAATGTTGACGATGAGTGAAACCGGTCCCAGTCTTAATAATATATTGCGCAATAGTGTGTTATATTGTGCTTTATTATTTAAATTTGAAACACTATGATAGTTGTGAGTTTGGAATAAAATTTTCATTACATTCTGTTAGAGTTCAGTATTAAAGAAATGGTTTGTTTTTCGATTATTTACGGTTCTTGAACCGTTGCTTGTTGATTTCTTATTTGTATACATTAATCGACAGTGTTTATTCTTGCATGTGAATTAAAATCAGTTTTCTGGAAATAAAAAATATTTTTCCTTCACATGACTGTTCAGAATTGAGAATTTACCAACAAGAAATTTTATTAACGCGCTAGCTGTAAATAATTTTTTTTCTTCTCCCCAGAAAAGAATCTCTTCTTAAAACTCTGGAGTAATTATAGTTCTAAAGAAGTGATGGTAAACATTTCAATTTTTTTCAATAGAGAATCTCTACTCAATTTTTTTGACCTGTTCATTGTATTAATATATTCTGCACCGACATCTGAATGAATTATATTTAAATGATAAAGCACAATGCTAAGCACTATTTTTACTGTTTTATACAATTCAAATAAGGACTAATTTCGCTTATCTCGAGCACTATCAACTGATACAATAAAAATTAAAACAAAATTTTATGAACGAGACCAATTGATAACTGATAATCATACGTGTAATAAAACGATTGTAGATAGCAAAAGACGAAACCAGGGTTACAAGTAAAAAAAAATCTGGAATTGTATATAGTTTTAACACTTCAAATTTGATATTGAAATTTCATCAAGCAGTTGTTGTTATATGTTGGGAAAAATCTCAGTGATATATTTTTATCTTTAACCCACTGACTGCTTATATCTCAACAACTGATTAGTGTTAAGCCAAGAACATCTTTTTTTTTTTTTATTTATCATGTAATTTTCTTGTTCCAGGTTTTGATCACTCAAGTGTACCGGGGGTGATAATGGGAGATAACCTGATATGCTCAGCAGGGTTTCTTCATCTGGGAGACATAGTCTCCCTGTACGCCGAGGGGAGTGTATGCGGATTTCTCAGCACCTTAGGGTAACATTCCTATCCTTATATTCATTTCAATTTTTAATGCAAAAACTTTCAAATACATAGTTTATTCAGTTTTTAATTTATGAGTTAATATTCAAATATACATTCGTTAACCACTAAAGTGCCAACACTTCACAGGTCATTTGTATCTTCATTCAATCCATCCACCAGCGTCTCACCCTTGAGTCGCATATTTTTTTCTAAAAAAAATATTAAATTTCAGTTTATAAAAAATCATGTGTTAGCGACATCTATTATTTAACCCAATGATAGCTAATTTGAATTGTTACAACTTGTAAGATTCCACATGTTTTGTCACTAACGACCCGGGTGTCGCCTTTCGGCATCTTCAGGCATTCTATCACACGGATGCAACAGAACTGATATCTAAAAAAAATATCAAAATATTTGATACTATTCTGAAATAAATATACCAAATCATTTTTTGAGACAGCTGATAACAGCATAATGATAATTGATTCTCAAAAACATTGTAATAGTGTAAAATCTGTTGTTCTTATATTCTCTATTGGTTTATTAAACATGAACTCCATTGAATTGAAATATTTGATGTTGAAATATTCCATATGTGACAGAAAATGGGTTAAATATAAATTATGTCAGTCAAACCACATTATGCCACTTATGTTGCTTTCTAAATTCTTAAGGTAAAAATATCATATCAATAAAAATTGTGCTTTTGATCAATAATTATCATAAGTTATCATTAAATCAACATATTTATTTTTCAATTATATCAATAGGCTCATTGTTACGGCACTGAAATTGTGCAATTGAATTTGAATTACTATTATTTGATTTCATTCAATAATACTAATATAAATGATGATAATATAATAAAATGATCTTTTCCAGGTTGGTAGATGACAGAACAGTTGTCTGCCCGGAGGCGGGGGATCTCAGTGATCCCCCGAAAAAATTTAGAGGTTTGTAATTGCCATTATATCAAAATTTATCATTTGAGTTTGAATTTGCTTACAGATTATGTCAAGAGATGTCTATTTTAAATTATTTAAAAAAAGTTTCATGTAAATAAGGATTAATTTGTTTAATTGACAAATCACAGTGGAAAGACCCGATGAGTCATTAAAAGATAATGCAATTCCAACTCAGATGTTTTATACATAATACAGATTCAAATATAATAGTGTCAAATTTTTTTTATCTGTTCTTAACTTCAATTTAGTTCTGTTGACAGTAAGACATGAGATAAAGATAAAGTGACATATTTACATATTTTTAGACCCTTTTATGATATTTCAATGACTTCTCGTTACTTGACGCCCCTTTTTGTAGAAAATAAATATAGATGTACAGGGATTGGATAGGATTAGACATTAGCCAATCCCTGATTCTAGTTACATTAACTGTTACGTAGGTGGGAATTTCAGATCTTTATGCATTGAACACAAATTTCAACCTTTTGATTGCCGAGTATTTTAAAAATATTTGTTCATAATTATTATGTAATTTATTATATTGACTGAAGGTGCTTGATGGAGTTTCAATATCAAATTTGATTTTTTATGAATTTTTACGATTCCACATGTTTCGTCACTAACGATCAGTTCTGTTGCATCTATGTGATAAAATGCCTGAAGATGCCGAAAGGCGAAACCTAGATCGTTAGTGACAAAACATGTGGAATCTTACAAAGTTTTAACAATTCAAATTTGATAATTTTTATGCACGAGAAATAAGACAACAATGCTCTGTACTCCCTTTTAATAGTTGCACATTTTTATGTTATCGAGTCCACAAAAATTAATGTTTTAATTTTATAACTCTTTTTTTTTTAATGTTGTTTAATAAAGAAAGCGGCGAAAAAAGAAAGAATTTCATAGCTTATTTTTAATATTTGAAATTTGTTTTCATGTCTCGTTGTTTTAGTTTATTCAGTTTTTAATTACTTCATCAATTTGTTTACACAATCGATTTCCTCACAGATTGCCTCCTGAAGATATGCCCGATGAACAGATACTCCGCTCAGAAGCAATTCTGGAACACTGCCAAGCAAACAAACACGGACACGGGACTTCTAAACAGATTACATGTACGTATTATTACTTTTTTTCACCGGTTTTCAATGAAAAAGACAGGAAATAGAACATTCATTGAAATCAATGTCTGGAATGTATTTTTTCGTTATGACAAAACCTCATATTATTTGTATTGATTCAAATGTAAAGTCTCAACTGTTGAGACAGAATTGTAGTGTGTTGATAGTTGATACCAGGGTTGTGGAGAAGTGACAAAAAATATGATTCCAATATCGATCAAAAACATGACCCTGACTCCAACATTGACCAACAATATGACTCCGACTAAAAAAAGCTTTGTCAGGCTTTTTCCTACCTTTCATATTTATGCGCATTAAATGGAAGATAAACCAACCAAATGAGATATTATTCAATATCGTCTAATCGAAAAAGTAGTCTGAGTCGTGAAAAACAAGCTGCTCCGACATTGACCAAAAACATGACTCCGATTCCATAGCCCTGATTGATAATCAGAAATATATTGTGTTTACAGTGTTTAATGTTAACTAAAGACAAGTTTATTATTGCAAGAACTAAAGTCAGCATGAAACAGGCTAAAATCTGGGGACAATTAAAACTGCTGGTTACAGTAAGGGGACGTGTTATATACTATTTGTTGTGCCTCAACTGTTGACACGGTTGATTACAATGTCTTGATATTTGGTGACTCTATTAGAGTTAAAATGGTCATATTTGAGCTTTTTTTGCATCAAAATATATTCTAGTTTGTCCTAGTCATAATCTCACTAAGTTTGGTCAACACTAGCTCTACTAAATTAATTTTGTAAAATAGTTGATATTGGAATATCCTTTCGCGGCTCAGCAGAAATGATCAACGCTGTCAAGTTTTTATTTTTGTATGCATTTCATTTCTGCGTCATGATTTTTAATCCTGGAATTTACGCATTGAATCTACCAGTTAGTATTCTGAGGCAAAGATAACCTTTTGATCCCATATAATTATTTAAGTCTTATCCTTTATTTTACAATTGCAGCTAACAATGTGGATCATATGAAATTAGTTTTTACCAATTATCACTATGAATCAGTCACTCAAATACGTTTTATAGAGAAATAAGTTAAGATCTTCTAGTCAGTTATTTTGCACGCACACTTTTTGTATTTTGAAAGTTCAACGAGAAAATTACCTGGCAACATGTTTCTTTCGATTTATACGAGGCCAAAATGAGATTCTGCCATTCTCGATGATGTCAAATTGTATGTTTCTTCTTCTAAAGTGTAGAACCAGCCTGCCAATGGAGATGCCGCTGATTTGATAATTCTTCAGCAGGACATTATTAATATACAATATTATTGCTTCAGATGTTGCTATATTCCATGTAGACAAGAATGCGTTCAGACATATATTTTTTTTCTTCTGTCTGATCTTACCCATAATCATTGTGAAAGTAATAAAATAATAATTTGTAACTTTTGTCTGTCGGGTCTGTGGTGCAGAAGTCAATGCCATTGCCTTCTGTGATGAACCTCACTGGTTCGAGTTCCAATATGATCAACATTTTTTCTAATGATTTATTGCTTCTGTCTAAAAACTACTTACCACCCATCCAATTATATAACCGTGGTGTTACAAGAGTGACTAGGTAACAACTAGTCTATTTCTAGCTTTATCTTTTCTATCTTTACTACCTTCGAGCTTCGAACAACCAGTTCTCATTGAAAAAATGTGTTTATAAAATGAGATACCTCCATTAAGTGGCGGTATACTGCAAATGAACTAATAAAAAATGAATTGTTATCATATTTGAATTGTTGACACTTTGTACGATTCCAGTCGTCAGTTCTGTCAGCTCCATTGAATCTGTGTGATAGAATGCCTAAAGTTGCCAAAAGGCGAAATACGGTTTGTAAGTGATAAAACATGTGGAATCATGCAAAGTTTTAACAATTCAAAGTTAATATTGAAATTCCATCAAGGACCTTTATTCTATATCATAAATTGTTATGTTTAAGTATTAAAAAATCTCCCTGTATCTCATTGTGAAGATTAAATAGGAGGTAATTAGAATAAATCTTTACATGGGAAAAATATATATATATATTTTTATATATACATCCATTTGATTGCGAATCAAACCCATGATACCAAAACCAAATAGAAAACTAACCAAGTATGTTGACCACTCTGCTACAAAACCGTTTTTAAAATTGCACAACGCTTCGTACCATTCGTATATTTATATATCGTTTATTTTATTATATATACACCTCTTTGCCATTCGATGAGTTTACATTATTTCTAATTCTGGAATACAATGGGATCTAAATAGTGGAAACCTTTGAACAATCGAGTATCAATCAGGCGTTGAGGATTTTTTTATTAAGTAAATATTATTTTTAAATCTAAATTCATGAAATAGCTCACATTCTTCGATTTGGTTTATAAATATGCTCACAATGAAAAGAATTTCACATCAATGTTTATAAATATTTTTACCTAACAGGTAGGTAGACTTAAATTTTTGTTTTAAGAGTTTTTTTTATTATTAAAATATTGCTAACCCTTAGCGCTGCTTTAGGGATATTCCAACACCAAATATTTGAACTAAAAATTAATAAAAAACTGTTCCACTATTTTTTGTGTAATATTTTTTTACTTTACACTGTAGAAAATTTCTATCTCAAAACTGACTTTTTTAAGATATTACACCTTTCTTGCTGTAGTGTGATATGTCTTTATCTTACTTTTAGGTTCTAGTTGATATGTTTGTTATTTTTATTCTTATTCATACAATTTTCTCATCAATTACACCGTAAAAATAACCCCTATATAATCTATAGAATGTTACCAAATCCATTTTGACTTTTGACTAAAAAAGTGAACAGAATTATACTTAATTGTATTCGTAAATGATTAAAAAAAATCCATTAAGTGAGTAACAGTTTTAGTAGTGAATAATTAAAAAAATATTTACTACTTGATGTTATAATATGTTATTTTCTTTTTCAGATTTCCTATTTGGGTAAAAGAAATTGCATGTGGTTATGATAAAATAATTAACACGCACAAAAAAAACTAATTTAATAAAAAAATAACTCATTTATCTAAGCGCCAATGTTTTCAACTTTGACTAAAGATCTTTTGATCTTATGAACGAAATGAAACAAAAATAAATATACCTCATTCTTATTGCCGCAAATATGTTTGTAACTGAAGTCTTAAATGAACGAATTGCAAGATGTTTTGAGATGTTGGCAGTACTACGGAGAGTTTTAACGGCATTTTATTTTTAACAGCCTCCCACGTGACGTATTAGCTTTGATTATGCTGCAGTCTCCTTTGGTTAATTTGTTTATTTTGTCTGCAGCACGCTGCCGAGATAGAGAAGAAACAAAATGATATAGAGAATAAGAAATTGCTGGGAACAGTGGTGCAGTATGGCAGCGTTGTGCAGCTTCTACATGTTAAATCCAACAAATATCTTACGGTAAAGTATTAATGATTGCATTGGCATTTTAATTCTACAAAAATTTTATAGCGTATAGTTGATAGCTATTTCAGCTTATGCCCTCATCAGAACTTGAGATAGGCATTAACCGAAATATTTATCAATTATATACAGTAGAACGTCGATTATCCGGACTTATTGGGGATGAAGATAGTCCGGGTAAGGACAAATCTGGATTATTGAAAAAATCATAATTGACAGGAAAGACAAGTATATTTAGTATGAATCATTTTTATTTGTTTAGATTAATGAATAGCAATAATTTTTTTATTGAAAAAATCAATTATCGATTTACAACTGATAATCTTTAAAAAAAAATTTTTTTTTTATACCCAAGATCGTTGACGTTCCTACACCGTATTTATTAGACAAAAAATGTCCCGATTCACAGCGTTGATCGATTATACACAATTTGTCTTTTAATGAAACTACAAAACCTTTTTCTTTTTGTTGACATATCGGTTACAATAAAAATGTATATTTAAATCTTGATCAATTTTTCAACAAACGTTCAATGGGTATCAAATTTGGACGATTACTGACCCATATTTTACGCAGGACTTGTTGTTGGAACAAATGCATAAAAAAACAAATATATAGATCAAACTGATCATGTATGTAAGCAATGGACGCAATTCGCCACATATCAGCAAATTTGTAATATTTTTGTTTTTTTCAACCCATCCGGGTAATAGAATATCCGGATTATCGAGGTTCTACTGTACCTTATAAAATTTTTAGATTCAAGTACATTTTTCATTATGTTAATAAATTTTTTTGATATATGCACAAATATGATTATTCAAAAAAAAAAAAAAAAAACATTTAGAAAGAAACTTTAACAGTTACAGTACTGAAAGGTTTCCCATAATAAATAGTGGATTTTCAAAACTCAATTTTTTCTCTCGTCTTGTTAAAGTATTGTAATGAAAGTATATAACATTTTTTCAGATTAAATCTTTTTTACCCAAGGTGACGACTGCTATATTTATCATTGATAATTTAAACTTACCATTTGACCTTCTGAATGTTTTTATTTTTAGGTTAACAAAAGACTTCCGGCTCTGCTGGAAAAGAATGCAATGCGAGTTTCTCTCGATGCCAACGGAAACGAAGGATCTTGGTTTTATATACTCCCATTCTATAAACTGAGGTCAACAGGTAATAGATGAATCTACGTTAGAACTCCATTGAATGCTTGACATTTGGGTGATCTTTTAAACATTCAAATAACTTTACTTTTGCAGGGGACAATGTAGTTGTCGGAGATAAAGTAATATTAAATCCGGTGAATGCCGGTCAGCAGGTTCTTCATGTCGCAGCCAACCATGAGCTTCCAGATAATGTTGGATGTAAAGAGGTAAAATTTGCACTAATAATACTGCCACAGAAACAACATTGATTTCTTTCTTATTACTCCAATACCGACATTCTGATGCCAAGTCATTGATATGATTTAGATCCAGAAAACGGCGCATAAAAAAAATCGCGTAAAAAAATCACAACATTCATATGATTTGACAATTTGGTTCCAAGAATTAAAATATCGCGTGAAAAAGTACCAGAAACGTATGAAAAACCTAAATTTGCTCTTTAAAATTTGTGCAAAAAAAAATATATATTTTCATGTCTTAATTGCTTATAAAAATATAATGAGACTATAAAAATATATTTTTTTTCACTTATATGAATTATTCGCTGCTGTCACTCTCGGTTGCGAAATGTAATCGTTTGCGATTTTTTGAACGAAACTATTGAATTTTGTATGAATCTGAATTTTGCTTGGACTCTTGTATATCGGAATATCTATGAAAGCCAAGTTAAAACTCTCTTTTTTTAAATACTCATGCAAGTGTAAATTATTTTATTTTTAAATGCTTTTTACTTCAAGAGTTATATTTTTATCTTCGGTTCGCATTTATTATTTAAAATATTTGGACGTCATTGGAGGGCATTTATTTGACATAATAATTCAAAGTGGTAAAATTTATGGCTGAGAAAAGTGCTATTCAACGAATTAAATAAATGCATTGTGTTTAAACAAGTTTACAAGCGGACATACATTTCATGATTTTACGCAATTGCATTATATTTCTTTACACACGATAAAACATAAATTCACATAATATTCAATACACTTGTCAACATTTGGCAATTGTATGTGTATTTAAAAAAATGAAATGCTTTTCAAAATTAAGTTTTAAAAATACACATATATTTTTTTATTTAAAAAAAATATCAAACGTACATGCCTAGCATCATATATAAATTTCTTCTTTCAAACAAATTTGGGGAAAAAATCGCGTAAAACGAGTGAAGCGCGTAAAAAAATATGACGGTGCCGTCCAAAAAAATCGCGTATAATCGAATTCGCGTAAAAAAAGGACTGGGTGTATTTAAATTCAAGTAAAACAGACAAAGGTGTTGACTGTCACGTCTTGGTGGAAAGGCGTGATATTTCAAATAATAAAAAAAAAAATTTGTACTTTTTCCACAATTTATTTTCTCCACAATAGATTTGTGTTTAATATCCTCATTTGGTTAGATCCTACCACAATCTGTAAGTGTTTAACATATTATGAAGGTCTTTCATGTTTGATTATTTTACAGGTGAATGTTGTAAATGCTTCAACATCATGGAAGGTCACACTGTTTATGGAGCACCGGGAAAATCAAGAAGAAATTTTGAAAGGTGGCGATGTCGTTCGATTATTCCATGCCGAACAGGTAAAAAAATATTATCATTACTATTTGCAGAAATAAAAAATGAACTCATACACCATAAATAACATTATCTTCTTAGTAGATGAGAGACAGTCATTCAGTACTATTTCAGAATCTTTGCTATTTGTTCGATGTAAGGCCTATATAACACTTGGATCGATAAGTCCCGGGACTAACTAAGAAAAACACGTTTTTTTGGCAAAATTCAACTTTATTCATCAACATAGTCTCCTTCAAGAGCAACACAATCAGTCCAGCGCTTCTCTAACATTTCAATACCTTTCTTGTAGAACGATTTATCTTTGGCCTCGAAATAAGCGTTCGTTTCGGCGATGACTTCCTCGTTGGAGTAGAATCTCTTTCCTTGGAGCATTTTTTTGAGGTCTGCAAACAGGTAGTAGTCGCTGGGGGACCAGATCCGGTGAATATGGTGGGTGTGGAAGCAATTCGAAGCCCAATTCATGCAATTTCGCCATTGTAGTGAGCGACTTGTGACACGGCGCATTGTCTTGGTGAAAGAGCACTTTCTTCTTTTTCATTTGGAGCCGTTTCTCACCGATTTCGTTCTTCAAACGCATCAATTGGACAATGTAACGTTCGCTATTGATGGTCTTACCTTTTTCAAGGTAGTCGATGAACAAAACTCCATGAGCATCCCAAAATACTGAGGCCATAACCTTACCGGTCCACATTTGCGTTTTTGGCCGCTTTGGACGCTTCTCACCGACTGCAGTCCACTCGGCTGACGACCGCTTTGACTCTGGAGTGTAGTGAAGGATCCAGGTTTCGTCCATTGTCACATACCGACGCAAAAAATCCGGTTTGTTTCGGCGAAACAGCTTCAAACAGCGCTCAGAATCAACGACACGTTGTTGTTTTTGATCCACTGTGAGCAAACGCGGCACCCACTTTGACAACAGCTTCCTCATAGACAAATGTTCATGCAAAATAGTGTACACACTGCCGTATGGTATCTTTAAGGTGTCAGCTATCTCACGCAATTTTAATTTACGGTTTTCGAAAACGATTTGGTGGACTTTTTTGATGATTTCCGGGGTAATTGCCTCATTTGGCCGGCCAGAGCGTTCAGCATCTTCAGTGTCTGTACGACCACGTTTAAACTCAGCATACCACCGACAAATGGTTGTTTTTGATGGAGCAGATTCCCTGTAGCACTTTTCAAGCCATTGCTGAGCTTGCACTGTGTTTTTTTTCATCAAAAAACAATGATAAATCAACACACGAAATTGTTTCGAATCCATTATTCTGAGAATATCAAGACGAGCGTCACTTAAATCACTGTAACTCATGGACCAAACATCAGAATGTCATGAAATTTTGACAGGTATCTTTTGAAGGTTGGTACTTATGAAAAATCATACGGAACTTTTGTTGGCAACGCCATCTATGTGTCAGTCCCGGGACTTATTGATCCACGTGTTATATGTATAATGAAACCCCGATTATACACTTTTCAAGGAACCTTGAATAAAAATAAAACACATAGGACTGATTAATATGGATGAGCGTCTAATAATATTTGTTTTTTCGTTGTTATTATCACTTCATAACATCAAGTTGCTTTTGAAACATAGAAACAATTTTTGTATTGTAAACATTGGAAATTGGCAAGGAAATCTTCCAAGCAAGCTCAGAAAAAATTTACTTAAATACATTGAAAAATAATTCAATATAATTTATCTAAACTTTTTCTCATCCACATATATATCATCATCCAAAGCAATAAATATTGTTGATCATTTTCAAAAGTCTTTAACTAGTGGTGTCCCCGTTGAAAATTTTGAATCATCTTATTGTAATGAATCGTTATTCAGGTTTCCGGTTGATCAATCAAACTGAAAATTATCAGGAAAGCAGCATGATCTAATGCTCTTTTAAAAAATTATCAAAACTATCAGAAAGAATAATAAATAAAACGTTCTTTTAAACCTAACCTAACTTTTTTCTATTCATGACCTCCCAAATACGAAAATCTTTGAATCAAGGTGATATTCTTTCTTGGAGTAATCACGTAATACATCACTCTTCACATTTGCAATACTTCTTAGAAAGTGAGCAGGATAAATTGTCCTCATATAAAAATTACAGAAACAATCAGGAAAAAATATTTTTTCTTTTTTTTAAAAGTAAAGGCTTCCAATCGTTATCTAATAGTGACCCCTTAAGTCTTTGTACCATAGCAATACAATTCCGTTTTTATATAACATTCTTACTGGTTCGTTGACAATAATGTGCTCTTTATTTTTCAGGAAAAATTTCTTACGATGGACGAATACCAAAAAAAGCAGCATGTGTTTTTAAGAACCACGGGTAGATCCAGTGCTACAGCCGCCACATCTAGCAAAGCTTTGTGGGAAATTGAGGTGAAACATTTAAAATATCTAAAATAAAAATATTATATTCAAACAGCTATTAATTAAAATTGATACCCCACCTTATTTGCTCATTGTTAAGAACCGTCATTTACCTCTGACTGCCAACATCTTGACATGCGTTTCAAATTATTAAATTGTCAACACTGCTAAAACTTTCATGTATGATTTATGATATCGACTGAAGGTGATTGATGGAACTTCAATATCAATTTTGATAGTTAATCATTATTTGTTGTAAAACTCTTTCAAGAATAACTCATTGATAAGATCGTTAATGGAAACTATCACATGCATTTGTGTTAATTATTATTAGATTAATATTATTAAATTTGTTTTAGCTGCCATTGGGGTTTGCGTTTTCCTGTAATTAATACATTTGGTATATAGACGATGCTAACTGTTAATTTTATGTCAGTTCTGTTCCATTCGTGTGATAAAATTCCTGAAGATGCCGATAGGCGAAACTCAGGTCGTTAGTGACAAAACATGTGGAATCGTACAAAGATGTAACAATTCAAGTTTTTCATGTATGAGTTAATTTTGTCGTATAATGATGTCGGATTTGTCGTTAAAATTTCGAAAAGTTTATATGACAACTTCTCAAACTTCTTAGAAACCTTTTACCATGGATCCTTACTGATTTTTAGTCTGGTCTATGAGACCTGTATAGGATGGTATATTTGCGCCGGTAGTATGGATGTTTTGATAAAATTAAGATTTCCGCATTAGAGCTCTATGCATTTTGCAAAGTTTTTGTTTTTCCTTTTCTTTCCTTCCTTATATCGCTCAGCAGGGAACGAGTTTATATATTCTCCAATAATCCATCTTACGATTCATCCACTCTCTCATTGAAGTGTCTCAAACTTTAACAAACCTTTCTTCGTAACAGGTAGTTCAACATGACCCGTGTAGAGGCGGTGCAGGCGACTGGAACTCACTCTTCCGCTTCAAACATTTAGCCACTGGACACTATTTAGCTGCCGAAGCTGGATCGTCCACTCCGTGAGTTGTACAGATATATATAAATAAAATATACAGCCATAATCCAGTGGATAACACCATGGGCTTTCATGCTGCAATTTAAGGCTTTAGGCAATTAATACAGTAGACAGTCTTTATATCGAGTCATGCTTAACCGGAAGTTGATAATCAGGGAAAATATAAAAAAAATATTTATAGCAATTTCGGCTTATAAACTTATTAAGCTTTATATAGTGCTTAAAAAGAGATAACCAATAACTATATAGATCATTTGAATATAATAATATAAGATGGCTTGTACCAAAAGCAACGCAATATTCAGTGACATAATAACTCAGAGCATCTCCTGACACTCCCTGAGTATTATTAGCGTCACTCCAATATGTGTGTGTGTACAATTTATATGTCAATCAAAATTTCTTGCTATGCCAGTCTACTGTATGCAAATTTTTATCTAAGATTTTTGGGCGTATCATTTATTTATTAATTTATATATACATGTTACAAAAATTACAAATTACAAATTCAAGAAATAAACAACAAAAAAAATAATAAGGATAACAAGAAAGTCCACCAAGCAAGCTCATGAAAAATCTACTTTAACACATTAAAAAATAGTAATCGCCTGAACTCACTTTCGTCCACATGGAATATGTCGACATCCGAAGCAATACTGTTGAACATTGTTAATGCTCTTACCATTGGCATCCCATTGGCCGACTGGTTCTACACTTTGGAAGAACAAACAATTCATGTTCACGATTTCTTAAAAAAATATCCGAAACATACAAATTGATATTATTAAGGTTGGCGAAATTCTCATTTTGGCCTCGAATTAGTCGAAAGAAATATGTGGCTAGATACATTTCTCTTCGATTTTTCAAACTATATATCATATTTTATTACCGTATGTTATGAGTGTTCAATGATCACGTATAATATGGCATGCTAAATAACCTTATCGCCAATACCTTTTGTAGTCTTCTCCAGTCCAACCAGTAAACATAAATGAACCCACACATCTTGGGCAATGAAATGACGTCAATTACTTCTAATGTTTTTTTTTAAAGAATAATTAAGTATGTTTTTACAATATAAACTCTATTAAACATTTTGTTTTTAGTGACATAGCAGAAGCAGATAATACATCAACCGCATTCCATTTGATTTCTGCCGCCTATTCTTCAGAGATCGCCACTCTTTTCGAACTTGATCCAACTACGACAACCAGAGCTGATTCGTTAGTACCTCAAAGCAGTTATGTCAGGTAAAATATGAAATAAATTTTTCAATACATTTATATTCAAAGCCTTGAACCATTATTTCTAATTATACTTGAAAAGCGATACAATTTTTTAATTAATTCAGTAGTTTTGCATTCAACCAAACTTATGGCGATTGTCAAGACAAATAAGGCAAAAAAATAATCAATTGTAAAATTAGCTCCAACTATATTTTTGAGTGTCAATTTTCAACATATTGCAATCAACTATCTCAACATTTGAGGTATTAGGATTCAGTGGGTGAAATAAAAATACATAGGTAATTTCCAACCATTTCTTGTCAGAGAATCACTTGTTCAACACGAATGAAGGCATCTTAAAATATCAAAATGGAGCTTTAAAAATAAATGAGGTACAATTAAATTCACAACTAATCTTGAATAATCAAGTAAACTTCTCAATTCAATCAGCCAACAATCTGGATGATGTATTTTTTTCAATTATACTTTATCTGATATCCTGTAAACCCTTTTCATTACAAAGTAATTAGGTAGTACTGTTAATTTGGTTATTTTTCCAAAAATGAAATTCATTAATAAAAAATTCATTAAAACAAAGAATATTTAATTCTTGCTGTTTCAGATTACACCATATCTGTACTCACACTTGGGTTCATTCCACATCCATTCCGATAGACAAAGATGAAGAGAAACCTGTCATGTCCAAGGTAAACATTGCTAAATCCTCTCCATACTCTTCAAGCGACAGTTTCGTCAATTGTCAATACACCTATGTGTAGTTCAGGTTCAAGTTTGGCAAAGTCAACATCAATTTTTTTTTAAATTTAACGTAAGTTCTTCCAATAAAACCGCTTGTTACTTGAATGTTTAACCTTCCCTTAATTAAGTGGGCATGAGTAGAAGAGACAGGCTTTTGAGAGAACTAGTGGTTAGATAATTCCTTTTGCTACAACGCATTTTTTAGGATCGCCCAATGTCTAGTCAAAGTAATCTCATTAAAATGATTCAATAGATATCCATTATAAAGAAAAAAAAGATTCCTTTGTGTAACCTAGCCAAAACAATCTCATTAAAATTCCTTTATTAGGATGCTTCTACAACAGTGGTTTTCACATAAAATTTTACTGTGGCCACATTATATACATCAGCATGTCTCATGGAAACATCTCATGGCCACACCGTGTAAATTAAGAATAATAAAAAAAAATTATAAATAAAAAAAAAATTTAATATCAATATTTTCTATAGAGGTGTTGGTGCATGAGAACCACTTATAATTTATGATATCACTGAAGATACTTGATGGAATTTCAATATAAAATTGTTGAAACATGTTTTTTCACTAACAATCTGGATTTTGGCCTTTATCATTTTCAATCATTCTGTTGCACCCATGTAATAGAAGGCACGAAGATGCTGAAAAACAAAACACAGAGTTTCAACAATTCAATGTAAAACCACATACGTTAATAAATCTACAATTAGAGTTGTTACAATCAATTTTTATTTTTAGCTTTTGTTTATTTTAATTTTTTTTTGTAGCTTGTTATGGAACATAGTTCCGAGATGATATTCTACCATTTTCTTATATCTCAGGTCGGGTGCTCGCTGAAAAAAGAAGACAAAGAAGCGTTTGCCATTATATCTGTTTCTCCATCTGAAGTCAGGGACTTGGACTTTGCCAATGATGCCTGCAAAGTTCTCTCATCCATGTCATCCAAATTCCACAAAGGCACCATCAACTATAACGAGAGAAAGTAAATGGAAATTATATTTATATTTGTATACAAATAATGTGATTTGATGCATCCCTGGTTTTCCTTTTGCTAAAAACTGACCATAAGTAATTTTGTTATATAATTAAAGTATAAAATTTTTCTAGGGCTGTTACGTATTTACTGCAAGATATAATTTACTTCATAGCTGGCTTTGAAAACGAACCAAACAAAGCGGAAGCTCTCGATTTGACTGTCACAAACCCCAACAGAGACAGACAAAAGCTTTTACGAGAACAATACATTTTGAAACAACTCTTCAAAATACTCCAGGTACAAATTTTAACTGAAATGCTCAAATTGTCTTGGCAAATACTAAGGTCAAAATACTGAGTAACTAGACCAGAGGTGGGTAAACTTTTCATTTTAAAAGGCCACATTCATTTATCTGATTCAACATAAGGCCGCAGTAAAGAAAATATTCATTTGTTATTGATGTTAAATATATTTTGTTTTTTTTTTTGAGAAGCATTTTCAGGCGAATCGTAACATTATTCAATAAATTATTGTAAAATTTCATTTGTAGTTTTTGTCAAGAGTTTCTGAAGAAAACTTTTCGAATTTGTTGCATGAGGTATCAAATTATAATCTAAGTTTTCTTATATTCCCTCATTGCAAAAACTTAGGCTCATATCATCTTGAATTATACTTCAATTACGTTAATATGTCAACATCAAATAAAATTAATTGACTAACTTTCAAGGGTCCGTTTCAAGAGACAGCCGAAGGAGAGCCGCCATTTTTAAAGATTGAAGAGCTGGGCGATCTTCGTTATGCTCCTTACAAACACATTTTTAGACTCTGCTATCGAGTCCTCAGGATCAGTCAACAAGATTACAGAAAAAACCAAGTAAAGTGACACTTGTTATTTAATTACTAAATAATTGAAATTCATTTAACAAATTTTTCTTATATATTATAAAAAAACATTTTTTTTAAGGAATATATTGCCAAGCATTTTGGATTCATGCAGAAGCAGATCGGATACGACATTCTTGCCGAGGATACCATAACTGCACTTCTTCACAACAACAGAAAACTTCTTGAAAAACATATCACTGCATCAGAAATAGAGACATTTGTTGGTGAGGATTTTTCTAATTCATTTATTTAATAATTTTATATTTGAATATTTTTTTTAATAATAATGAAAACAAAGTATTTTTCTGTTTACACAATTAAATATTTTTAGGATGATAATTTATGATGGGCGAAACCTGCCCTGATCTTAAAAACATGTAATGTTGTAGAAATCGTACGAAACATTGTGTTTTTATTATTTAAATACAATGCCTTGCCGCTAAGAAGTGACAGTCAAAACATTAAAGTGAATATTTCACTATTAGAAAAATCAAAATTTGCCAAAGTTAATTAATCCTAAATCAGAGGGTAGTGTTATCTTCAGGTTGAAAAAATTTACAATGATTTAACACAATGCATTTATAATTTTTTTAATTCATATCCACTTCTAATGTAGAACATTATATGCCCTCCCAATGGAGATAACTCGTTCATGCTTAAACCCTCTTTTACAAATGGAACAGTGATAGAAGGAATAGTGCTTACCTTACCACTTGCGCTATGTCCCATTTTCTAGAATCGGATTGGTGAGAGGTAATTTTTAGACATCACAAATACTCTTGCCTTCGAACTGAATGAATAATTCAATTGGAAAAATGCTGTTTGTACTGATATTCAAACCTGTCACAGAAACAATCAAGGTTGACCACTGCACCGTAGAGGACATACACCCAGTCCTTTTTTATGCGAATTCGATTATACGCGATTTTTTTGGATGGCACGGTTACATTTTTTTACGCGCTTCACTCATTTTTATGCGATTTTTTCCCCAAATTTGAAGAAATTTATATATGATGCTAGGCATGTACGTTTCATTATTTTTTAAAATAAAAAATATGTGTAATTTTAAAACTTAATTTTGTTTACAAAACTTAAACTTGATTTATGCAAAATTCAATACTTTCATTCAAAAAATCGCAAACGATTACATTTCGCAACCGAGAGTAACAGCAGTTAATAATTCATATAAGTGAATAAAATTATATTGTTATAGTCTCATTATATTTTTATAAGCAATAAAGACATGAAAATATATAATTTTTTTTGCACGAATTTTAAAGAGCAAATTTTGGTTTTTCATATGTTTCTGGTACTTTTTTATGTGATATTTTAATTTTTGGAACCAATTTATTAAATTATATGAAAGTTGTGATTTTTTTACGCGATTTTTTTTTACGCGCCTTTTTCTGGAACCAATTTATCGCATAAAAAAAGGACTGGGTGTATATACAAATAGTGGCAGGAAAATAAATTGAGTAATAAGATTTCTGTCCTATTTTCTGTTAGTTGTACGCCAATGATTATGGTCTTTCTTTCCTATATGTAATCAACCAAAACATATTTATTTAAATGTCTCCTTACATTCACAGGACTTGTGCGGAAGAACATGTCAAATTGGGAGTCAAGATTCTTGGATTACTTGAGCGATTTGTGTATATCAAATAAAAAAGCAATTGCCGTTACACAAGAGCTGATATGCAAGAGTGTGCTGTGTGCAAAAAATGCTGATATCTTAATCGAAACAAGGTAGGAAACATTATAAAAAAAAATGTTAGTTCACAAAAGTTTTGAAACATAAATATTAACACAGAAAGTATTCAATCTGCATCACAAATCAATTTTTATGTATTATAGATGTGTTTTAACGCAATTCGCTCTATTTTTTGTTGCAGACTGATAAAAACGCACTATATTGAAAACATAAAGGAGATGATAGAAGATAATTCTTCCCTGGATGAACAACCACCGCAAAAAGAATCTCCTGCGACCATGGTGGAAGATGAAGTCCTCCTCGTTTGGAACAATAAAAAGGTTTTTTATCATAACCTCAATCAAAAAATAATTAATGTAATCAATAAATAGTCCAATCTTTATGAACAATTTTTGATAAGGTTTAATTTCCTAGAACGAAATAGTGACATATTTATTATTTAAACTGTATATAAAATAGTCTAGCCAGAATAGATGAGCTGATATATTGCTTATCTCCTCTTAAGCAATATTTAAAGCTAAGCATACATGTAGTTTATCAACAACTTTGACGATGTCGAAAGCCCAAATAGCTATTAAATACAAAAAATTTATAGAATCAAATACAGTGAAACCTCGATTTTACGTTTTCCAAGGGACCCTGAAAAAAAACGTTAATTGCGGGAAACGGTGAATGCGGGAAAGCTTCAAATAATAATAAACAAGTAAAATCGTAAAAAACACTTATTTATTAGTTACTTGTACATACTGTATATAAAATTTATTTTTTAAAAAAAGTCCTTTATGTTAGTTTACTTCTTTGTTATTTGGCACTTGAATCGGAGCAAAGACTTGTTGCTAAACTTGTGACTAGAAGTTTGTATGTACAGGAATCATTATTACCATGAATTTAAACAACTCTACATTTGCATCATAAACAATAATACGCGTGTGGTGGATTTCAACACAAAAAATAGCACATGCGCCGAATGCGTTACGTCTAACATGTACAGCTGATTCCAACGTGTCTAGACATAACACCTGCACTCGGCTGTGTCAAACTTGCTTGCCGAGATACGGAGAAACATGCAATAAAAACGGTCAATCGGGATAATTTAACATTGTTCTTATGGGAGTTTGACGGGACTATAAAAAATTAGCGTTCCAGCCTGGAAAACGTATTATGCGAGGACGGTTGATCGATGTTCCACTGTACTTTGATATTTTTACCTTATTATAATGCCACTCTACCAAGTATATGCCAATTCAATAAATATTTTCTTTTGTTTTTTTTTCCTCAGAAAGTAAGATTTTTGCAGAAGCTGGCCATGTCTCATCTTGACGTTGAAGCGTCAGCCATTTTGGATTACTACCGTCATCAATTGAATCTCTTCTCCAATATGTGTCTCAACCGTCAATATCTGGCTCTTAACAGCCTCTCTGGACAGCTACATATAGATCTGATACTCAAGTATGTCGAATAGTCCTTCAGCTATCTCATTTTTTGTTACTAGAAGATTAAATACATATATATATTATTTGTTTCATTTTAGATGCATGTCGAATGGATGTTTGCCATTCGAACTGAGAGCTTCTTTCTGTCGACTAATGCTTCATCTCCATGCTGACAGAGATCCTCAAGAACCAGTAACTCCCGTCAAGTATGCTCGACTGTGGAGTGAAATTCCATCCAAAATTAGTATACATGAGTAAGTATCATTTATTGCACGTTTTATTTTAACAATTTAATAGCCATTAAATAAAAAAAAAATGATCCTTAACAATTGTGTTCAAATTCTTTATTTGAAATTTCATGTAAGTGTGGCAACTGCAAAAAAATAGCCATAACCAAAAATACGATTTTTTTAATAGAGGCAATAAACTGTGACAAATATTTTCCTGATCCTAAAAAAAATTTAAAAAATGCGGGAAAGCTTAAAATATTATTTTTTTTATCATCATTTCATGAAGTATATGAAGTCAAGTCAATATAAAAATTATCCAGCCATTATTTAGATAAACCCATTTTTTATTCAATATCTGTTATTTTCTTTTTACTGTATCTTTCATTATGTAAAGATAATTTTGAATGTGCAAGAAAACTTCTTATTATAAAAAGATTTTTTTTATTTAATTGATACCCAGTTATTTACGTGTTATGATTTTGTTATTATTATGAATCACATTTTTATCATGATATCATTTTAATTACTACAACTGGCCCATGGACTATACAATGTGAGTGTTCATAAATTTCGCATTTGTTGATATTTTCAATGTTTCTGCCTTCTGTGAACGTACTTCTTTTGTCTATCTTTGATATTTGTTTATTACTACTCAAGTTCTTATTTCAATCCATCCATTTGTAAAATGTTTATTATTGTCTTTGTCTACCTACCATTATCTATTGATCTTCGCTTGTTTGTGGCTATGTCATTAGATCCCTTTAACCCTTGTAAATAATCATTAATTCATATTCCATAAATAAATTAAAAAGTATATATTTTAATTCTTATACTTACAACTAAACAATATTTACATAGCAATAATTAATTGTTACTTCAAACATTCAAATAAATTCTAGTTCTAACTTTATAGCAGGAACGGGCGTACATGAGGTCAACGAGAGCCACATTCTATATTACATATTATACAAATAAAATGTCAGAAACATCTTTGACAATTGCATTCATATTTGTATACCATTTTAAAGTTAGAAAAATAATTAAAAATAATTAGAAAGAAAATGTTCCGAAAAGTATAATGGGGAAAGAAGACACCCTTTTTTGTATTACGAGATATTTGAAGCCGCAATTAATCCACTAAAGAAGTGCATTTGGCTCTCGGGACCACATTTTCCCGCGTCCGCTGTTTAATTTGAATAATCAAAACACTATACACTTCCTCGTGTATTGTCCCTCATGACTCGGGTTAGTGTCTTTTGGTATCTTCAGGAATTCTAGTACACAGATGCACTCCAACTGGTAGTCCAGCTCAGTGGAAGTCAACCGGTCACTACTGCTCACTAGTGGGTGCTCCAGCTTTCATGGTGGACAGTAGACGTTTTAAAACTACTTATGTTACTAATAACAGAAATACTATAGCGATTGGTAGATATAAAAAGGTTGACTACCTCTGGTGTAGCTCTTAGACCCTTTTCTACATTTTTGTGTAATTCTTCTTATTAAAAATGATGTAAACTGTTTATTAACTGTCAGTTTGAATGCATCTATATAATAGAATGTTTGAAGATGCCAAAAGGCGAAACCGTGATCGTGTAAGTTGAATAATGAAATATACAGACCATAAGGAGCTTAATTGATTTCTGAATTAATTTCAATTAATTTGAATGAAATCTAAGAAATAACATTATTATTTCTTAGATTCTTTCTGAAGACATCTCATTACAAAATCATTACTATCAAATTATTTGATATTAAAATTAATTCTAATATCAATTCAACTTCTAGACAGAGATATTACACATATTTATTTTAATTTTATAGTCTATTATATCTAATATTAGTTCTTTAAAAATACAATATTTTTTTCCCCCAGGAAGTAACAATTTACATTCAGCCATAGATTATATACATAGACAAAAATCATATTTTATACAGTTATTGCTTATGGTGTACTTTGGGCTTCTAATAATGTATAATTGCAAACATCTCCTTCCATTATAATAAATAATATTGGTAGATAGACTAATATGTATTTATGATGTACCGTATTTGTAAATTTATTTGTTGTAAACACTTAAAACATACTGCCAACACTGATTAATTATATGTCTCACAGTGACATCTGTTATTTGATCATGAAAAAATATTATTTCAGCAGTTCTCATCAGGCAATTAACGCCAGATATCCTTAACCAGAGTGTGATTTTTTTTTATTTATTCATTTTTTTTTATATTGGTAGTACTTTATTAAATAAATTATTTTACATAAAGTAGCTTCGCAATCGCTATAATAATTAAATTATAGGGCAGGAATAATCAGACATCTCTTTTATTGAAATAACAATCATATAATCAAGGTAACTTATCTAACATTGTTGATTTGAAGTTTGACAAATCATCTATGAATAAAACTGCAATGAATAATTAATAAAAACACATTTTTAGTACTTCTTTCCACAATATATTTTTTGATTAGGACTGGTTTTATAATAATAATTGTTTCTTAGTTCTTGAACCCATGGTTTTGTATACCTGTTACTTTTAACTCAAATATTTTGTATAAATAGACTTGCTTTTAAATTAGATTTTCCCAGTCCATCAAATTATTATAATTGAATTTTTATTCACAGATATAATTACTGATAGATTTTATTTACTCATTAATCATGTATTTAAGAGAACGGAAATGATAGACAAATATTGTATGATTTTTTTATATTTATAACCATTATTTTGGATGTTTGAATTTCAGCAACGAATGTTTCATGCACTAATTTTTGATAAAGCACTTTCGAAATACGCAGAATATAATAGTGTTATGTAACATTATTGTATTTAAAAAAAGACAATTTATTTTCATCATCATCAAAATATCATTTTCGAAGAAGTGATATGAAGATAGTTTTTATGAAGTTAAATAACACTTTTAATTCCTTGACTGCTAAACAACGCTAAACGAAAAATTCTACATTAAGCAACTTAAATCAATTTTAATAGTAAAGTATTTTATTGTAAAATAATATAAAAGTTTACGAACACAACTAATTGAAACATTTGACATTAAAGGTTAAGTAAAATTTTGAATAAACTTAAAATAATTCCTCAAACTGCTAACTTTCATTTCATTGTGCATACTTGTTACATTAAATTGAACAAAATTTAGTCCTCTTTCCACAATTTAATAATATAATATATTATTAATAATATATTAGCGAAACTATCCCCTATAATTTATGATATCAACTGAAGGTGCTTGATGGAATTTCAATATCAAATTTGAATTGTTAAAACTTTGTAGGATTCCACACAAAAAAACCCATATTATATTTTAATGATAGTTGATTATTATTTGTTGTCAAACCCTTTCAAGAATGACTCATTAACAAGATTAATCGTTTATTTCATGTAGTGAAAATTATCACGGGCAATTGTTCTTATTATTATTAGATCAATATTATTGAATTTGTTTTAGCTGCCATTTAATTCTTGCCCTGGGGTGTGTTTTCCTGTAATTAATACCTTTGGTATACAGACGATGCTGCAACTGTTTATTGTGTGTCAGTTCTCTTGGATCCATGTGATGGAATGCCTGAAGATGCCGAAAGGCGAAACCCGGGTCGTTAGTGACGAAACATGTGGAATCGTACAATGTTGTAACAATTCAAATTCCATATCTTAATTATAAAATTGTGGAAATTGTACTTAACTTTCTATTTTATTTATTTATATACTCAATTAGTATTACAATAGATTAACTTCTCTTTAGAAAAGACAGATGTCTATGATTTGTAAAAAAATTGAACAAATATTTGAAGTAAAAAAAAAAGGGGTTTTTTACTATTTTATATTCTGGTTTACATAGTGCATACAAGTTTATCACACAATTTACCATGATTATAAAAAACTTTTCCAAGGTTTCGAACCCATATTAATTTGTATTAAATATTTTTCAAGATCCGCACTTTTAATGATGCATTTAACACTATTTCTGAGATATATAAAATTCACTAATTATGTGCATGCCAAAATATTTTACTAGGGAAATATTTTGTAAAAATTTCTAGCAAAAATCACAAAGGTAAGTGTGTATGTAACGGTTCTAACAAAAAATTTAAGGCGCATTATACGGTGTCCATTCACGAAAAAATATATGTAATGTACCTGTGTAAGTATTTTAAATGATCATTTACCATTACAATGCTAGCGCCTCGTGTTCGTCACATGTATATTATGGGCTCTGTATTGCTTGAAATTGATATAACAATAATGATCCACCCTTTCAAAATCTAATCTTGATGGAACATTTATTTTTGTGTTTATTTCAACAAACTGTTATGTTAAAAGTGATTATAATAATAAGTGTATATAAAACCATATCACATCTTCCAAGATAAAAGGGGTTAGTGCCATCACAATTTCAAGAGTGAAAAAATATCTTGTTGATGAAAACAACTTTGTTTCTTTATCAATTCTTTCAATTTTTATACATTCCGATACATGAAAAGTGATAAAGAAACAATATTGTACTCAATGACACAATATTTTTTATCTCTACTATCTTGAATACCATTACTTGAATACTTGAACCTTTGGCTTAGTAGAGACGATATTGACATAAATTGGCATGAATTGAGAACAGAGAAAAATATTTTACATTCTTTCTTGTCTCATTGATAACCATGTAATCTCTATTGATTAAAAATATTCTTTACTTTTAAACCGTTCCTGCTGAGCCATATAAACAATATTCCAACTGCGAATATTTAAAAAATCAATTCAGTAGTGTTAGTTTGAACCAAACGTTCATACTATTTCATTCATGATTTGTTCAAATGATTCTCAACAGCTGAGATGTTAGCAGTCAGAGCGGTAATCAAATAATTAGCACATTCAGGCGTCCCATGTTCGACTCGTAAAAATCAATTTATTTCCATAATATCCAAATGTCCCCTCTGATTTTTAGCACTACCAACTGTCACACAATAAATCATCAAATACTTATAATTTTCCGTGTTTTTTCAGCTATGCATCGAACAAGTCAAGCCCAGATCCCAACAAAGAAGCAGTTCGAGCGAAATTTGCATCAACAATAAAATTCGTCGAGAACTACCTGTGCAATGTCGTCGTTAAGGTGCGGTCTTTCGCTGACCACGACCAGAACAAACTCACATTTGAAGTCGTTAAGCTGGCAAGGGATTTAATTTACTTCGGCTTCTACAGGTAAATCAAGCCATTCTTTGAATATATCAATTCCCACCATTTACTTCTTTATTTTCAGTTTTCAAATAAACAAGAGCAAGTAACAACGCATTTGCTTTAAACTAGATTGACGTCTCAAACAATTATCACAAATATTATACATCTAATTAACCGGATGGCTGCCTTAGCATGCTGCCTTATGCTCTTTAAACATAATTTCCTCCAAAAATATTCCTTCTATTAAAATGATTCTTAGACAGGACAGACACTGAGATCTATAAGAAAGGTTTAAAAACATTTTACCATACCTGTAAAGGATTTCTACATCGATTTTTTGTGATTTCTTCGAGTGTTCAAACTGTCACTTGACAGATGTCAATAGTTTCAGAGTTATCAAAATCAATTTTCTTCAATATTCTTCAAGAAAACCTTTTTTTATGTTATAACAATAAACAATTGGTGAGTCTATTAATTATTTCAGAATATGAAATAAAAAAAACATGTAAAATTCACTTTTTATTAAAAATTATAGCTGACGTGCTGGGTACAGATATATATTTTTTTCTGGCAGCCAAACGATTAAAGTATTTATTTTGATACAAATTATCTTTGCAAGGAAAGAGTTAAATCGACACCAAAACAATTTACTTATTTGCATTTTGGTGTCTATAGATAGACTTAAAATCAATAGTGTCTAACATCTCGACCACATAGGCTCAAAGAAATTTATCAAAGTTTTCTTTACTTCACAACTAAGTCATAAGGCTTCCCGGGTCATAAAACATTAACAAAAATACCGAACAATAGCTTTGTATGGTTCGATTGTCATATTTTTTTGTGAAATTATTTCTTATATTATTATTAATCAGATACAAAAAACTCAAATTAGCATAATATTGTGATACGTTTCTTTGACTGTAAGGCAGTGTCAACTAACCTGGTTATCTTATTCTAATCTTATTCTATAGCTTCAGTGACCTGCTCCGCCTCACCAGAACACTCCTCAGCATTCTTGACTGCGTATCTGAAGCTGATTTGCTGAGCGAAGCTGGAGTATTACCGGGAGAAGCGGAGGGTAAATAGCAGCTCATATTTAAACTTTTACTTTAATCTGTTGGATGCCATCATTTTCAATAATGTTTCTATGAAAACAATACAAATATACAGAAAATTATTTATTGCATAGTTCTTTTTTAGTTTTACCATAAAGTTAATCAAGAACTTTAGTATATTTTTTCGGTGCTGTCACTATGTAAAACTAAAAACTATGTAATTTATTGATTGAATTGGCATTTACTCGGTAGAACTCCATTATTACACGGTGATAAAATAGTAATGTAGTTTAGTTCTACAACATTTATAAGGTAAATTGTTTGATAGCTATTTAAGCTTACTCCGTCATCAAAACTATTTAATTTATGATTAAAAAAATTAAAGAAATTTGTCTAGTTTGAAGCAAATTGAAATCTTTTACCCTTGGGGTCGTTATGTTAATAATTATAAATATTTTTATATTTCAAACTTAGTCATAAATAATAGCAATCTAATGATATGTGAATTCTATTTTTTGGAAGCAGCAGAAGAAATGGAAAAAGAAGGTAATGCGTAGAAACCCCTAGCAGAAATCCAAACTATATTTTATTCATTTATGTTTTTTTCACAAATAATTGTAAAAATTGAAAAGTACATTCACAAAATGACGAATACTTAATAGATACGACTTTTATTTGGTTTAAAGCTGAAATTTTGATTTCAGATATATAGATTACCTATTATAAATTGTCTGTCCATAGAGGGCGCTATTGTCACGCATGTAATGTTGTCATGCTACTTAATCTGTCATATTTTCTAAACATTATTAAATGAAATGACTAATTCATTTTCAAACTGTTGAATTATTAACTCAAAAATATTGCTATGAATTGTTTTGAAGTCATATTACTAATAAAAAAAGTTTTGTAAGATTTATGGGTTTAAATTACAGCTCCAAGCCGTAGATTGACTCTTTTAGTTCAGATTTCAACCATAAGCCAAGTTATAATCATTATCCAATAATTCACATAATTTTCCTTTTGGAGATTTTTTTATGATGTTTTTGTTTATCACACTACAGCTGAAGGAAGTGTCATGAGGTCAATAGGCGATATGGGTGCAGTCATGACTTCTCTCACTCTTGGCCCGATGTCCAGGAGCATGGTCAGGGTGTGTAATAAATATTACTTTAATAATCTAATACATTCTACAATGAGAAGTATTCAATATCATAATTGAAATAATGATTGCAGCTCAACAGTCAAAGTGGACCGTCTGGAGGGGGATCACCGATTGGACCTGGAGGAAGTCACCTCCAGAGGTCAGCGTCAGCCATGTTGTTAGCCAAAGAGCATCCGTTAGTCATGGATACTAAGTTGAAAATAATAGAGATACTGCAAGTAAGTATTGAACATAAATTTATTTCTTTATTGTTACTAGCATTTGAAAATTAATACTTTTGGCATAATGGTGTTGAACATTACCAATCAGACTCTATTAGCCTCTAGACCAGCGGTTCTCACGTAAAATTTCACTGTGGCCGCATTATAAACATCAGCTGTCCTATGGAAATGCTTTGTGGCCGCACCAAATGTGATAAAAATAGTTTCAATATTTATTTTTTATTTGGTGCATTACACTAGCAATTGTTGTTAATTCTTTATATTGACTTGATTCATGGTCAACATATAATTTTGATTAAATGAATTAACAGTTTCATATTTAATAACATAATAACAGTCCTTTACTTAAAATCGACAAAATGCTGGATAAGTCAGGTTTATTTGATCAATTTAAAAATAATAATAATTTTATCAATTCATTTGTAAAAAGACATTTTTTTTAATATCAATATTTACTATAAAAGTGTTGGTGGCCGCAGCAAAATACTCTGGTGGCCGCACATGAGAACCACTGTTCTAGACACTAGTAAATTTGGGTATAGGATTAAAGTTCTGATGATGAGTTGTTATTTGATTATGTTTTTTTATATTTAATAGTAATGTTATCTTGCAATAATATTTCATTTATTTTTCTAGTTTATCCTTGATGTCCGACTCGACTACCGAATCAGCTGTCTCTTATCAATTTTCCGCAGAGAATTTGATGACTCTGAAAAAAGAAGCAGCACCGCCACCGGTACAAGTTCATCATCACCTTTGGCGACTACTCCTGTCTTAGCTACAACACCTTCAACAAATAATAGGCCTTCCACTACAGGCAGTGACAGCACCACTCCGACTCCTCAAATAGCTGTAAATGTAAAGCAGGAAAAGGTTGAACCTCTCTCCGGCGGAATCAGAAATGTCGATTTAGAAGCTGTCAGCGCCCAGGCTGAAGGAATTTTCAGTTGCAGGTTAGATAACTATGAAACTTTTAATTGCAATAGAATGTCAATCATCCTATCTAATCGAGGATGAAGTTTATTGAAAAATTCATATTTAGCAGGGAAAAGTCAGTACATTCAGTATGAATGATTTTTATTTATCTAGATCACCTGATTATCTTTAACCCGATCAGAGCGACAGTTTTTCATACAAACTAAATCTGCCCGCGTTGCTATTTTTCAAAATGCTCTCTTCCCACATAGAGCTATAAATACAGCAATAAAAAATTATTGGGTTGGCTTTTATGGAAGCTAGATGCATTAGGAATTTTTCACAACATTAAAAAATACAAAGAAATGTCCTATGTTGTCACAATCATGTTAAAAAATATATCCCTAACAAATAACTCAAATGAACAAGCGCCATTACTGTCACGTGTCATGGAGTGTCACATTGCAATGCCGCGAGATTGGTGCAAAGTTCAGTGCGAAGTTAGGCGCGAAGCTTGGCACATAGTTTCAAACTGATTTGGGAATAATGCGAAGTTCGAAAGGGTTCGAAAAATCAATGTTCAAACATTTAAATCTAATACTTTTGACAAGTTTATGGAGGTGGTAGTATCAGGACGAATTCGGCGATATTTTAAAACCAAAATCAGTTCTATATGCAAAAGATTGTCTGCGTTACCGACGTTTGAATGTTCACGTCCCAATGTCTGGGGGTGCTCGTGTACGGGACTTGCAGATTGCCGTCCAATACGTTGAAGCGTTACCAAGGAAAGGATTAATAATATGATGCATCTACATGATCAGATTCTCTAACAAAGAATTGAAATTTTCAGGGATGGATTAGACTTAGATGGAGCTGGTGGTCGAGTTGTTTTGCGTGTACTGTTGCAATTGTGCGCCCAACATTCTGCACCAGCCCTCGTCAGCGGAGCACTCACTTTACTCTTCAGGCATTTCAGTCAACGTCAAGAAGTTCTACAAGCCTTTAAGCAGGTACTGTTTAATTAACATATCATGCATTACAGTTATGTTAGTTGGCTAAAGCATCGAATTGGGTTTTTTACTGTGTAACTGACGGAAAAGAATGAAATATATTTATTTGCTTTCAGGTACAATTGCTGGTGTCGGATAGTGACGTAGAGTCTTATAAGCAAATAAAAGCTGATTTGGATATCCTCAGACAGAGTGTGGAGAAATCAGAACTCTGGGTCTACAAAAGCAAAGGACCTCTCGAGGAGCATCCGCAGAATCTCAACGGTTTGACTTATATAATGTTTTTTTAAAGAAATATTAAGCATAATTCAAACTGTCTAAGACATGCAGTGTAAAACCGTTTATTGAACATTGAAGCCTTAATACTTTTGTTTGTTATAAGGGGTGAAGTGTTTTAATTTTGTAATGAATTCATCGATTGAAGATTGTTTATGTCTTACTCTAACCGGTGGCATTTCGACACCCTAGATAACTATTGGGTACTATCCATAGAGTATACATGGTGGTACTTAACCTTTCCAAGAGTAGTTAATTAATTTTAACTGTGCTGTGAGGAGTGAGTTTTTTATCTATTTTTTTTTTATCAAATTGTAAAAAAAAAATACAACTCACGTTTTTTGGGTTTTATTGTAATAAAACCAGATGCATAATCCAGGCATCACAAACCATTGACACATAGCACTTGAATATATAATCACAATAATTATTGACATATACTCCTTTACAGAAAAGTCGCGTCGACGTACCCGTACGTCCATACTCTTTTAAAGGTTAAATAACTGGCATGGTATGGGAGAAAGCAAACTGATTGAGAGCTGCCAAGGAATCTAGGAGATACCGTTTAGACTTCATACGATACTTCAACGATAAACAATTCGCTAAAATAATAGCTTGGTTAAATTAATTAATGTTTCAAATATCTTTTCGCAGTGACACCACCAAAACCCAGCAATGATGGTAGTTCAGGAAATGCACAAAGACCAAGTGAGAATGCTTCAATACCCGATCAGTCTCCTTCAACCTCTCATCGGGCAAACGGAGTTCCTCCACTCTTGAGAGATATATCTTCTGACTGCCTCACCGACGGAGAAGGTCTCAATGCAGCCATGCATAATATTGAGCATTTGAACGAATATAGAAAGATAAAACAGGTATTTTAAAATCGTTTGGTGTTAATGTAATATACCGTTTTATTAAAAGACTTGTCTTGTATAAACACGAATGAGTTAACCCCCAAATGAATACTTTCATGGTTTGTTTGAATTTGTATTCAAAAGCATATTAACCTAATCCAAATTAACCCACCAGAGACGAGTGTGATCATACGGCAACAGTAAACACTATGGTCTATTTGTCCCTAGTGCGGCCCTTTTTCTACCTGAACATCGCATCTATCACTCAGTTTCGGTCAACAAGGATCTTCACCACATTTATCCTGCAGCTGCGGCAACAAAAACAGTTTCCAAATACACTCGTGTTTTATTTTATTTTTGGTAAAATTTTTTTCTTCAAAATGGACATTTCAAATAAGTAAAAACAATTTTCAATATTTTTTAAAACTACTTACGTAACTTTCACTAATTTATTTCTTATAACAACATGTTGATCTAAAAAGATAATGTCGTAAATATTTCAAAATTGAAATTTTATTTTCTTTTTTGTTTTTTGTATGAATTCTAACCTTGAAATATAATAAATCTTTGATATATTAATAAGATTGTACTGATGGAAAAATAATAAAAATATTGGAACAAACCCGTGTAAAGTGAAGACGATGATTTTAGAGATTTGGAGACGGATATTTTACATTTGTCCTCCCGAATCAAATAGTTTAACCGATGAAGATAGTGGTGATGAAGATGAAGGGGGAATTATCAATAATTTGAGCAGGCGTCAACTTGATGCTCCTGCAGAAATGTGGTTCACACAGGGGCGAGCAGGTAGAGGAGTTTGAAAGCTACAAAGCGACGAGTGATTGGTCATGGAAATATACCAAATATTCCATGTTGACACCCGTGGACCTCTTCACTCTTTTTTGATGAGAAGATGATCGGACATCTTTTGGAGGAAACCTAAAAATATGCGGCCTTCAAAAACTGCCCAAATCCTTCAGTGAAGCGCGGAGAAATGAAATGTTTTTTGGGCATTTTGATATTATCCGGGTATAATAAATTACTCGGATTTTTTTACTGGGTCACAAAAGATGGCATGCACAATGAGGTGGTAGCAGATTCGATGTGAAGAGATTGCTTCATTCAAATGATGAGATATATTCACTCAGCCGATAAGCTTCGGAAGCTTCGGCCAGCAATAAATATTTAGAAAAAAAAATGTTTGTGACTAAGATCACTCCTTCTGTGTATGGATTTTTAATTTAAAAAAAAATATGTGGAATGTTGACATTATGACAAATGAATATTCACAACGTTCATCTAAGCAATACACTTGTATACACGGTCCCTGTAAGGATGAGCGTGACCATACGGCAACATCTCTCAAATCAGCTTTTCTACAAGAAACCATTGTTTATTTTTTTTTATTTCATTTTTGCTAGACGTACTAGACTACAAGCTGATAAAATGTAGATTATAATTTTAAGTTTTAGCAAAAAAAAAATCCTCGTCTCTGGGGGTTAAGGAAGGGCATTTATTTTGTCAGCTAATTTCTTTTTCTCTTCTTTCTTTCCAAAAGTAGTTAGGGAGGAAGATTTTATATATGTCTTCTGTTGAAATGTGCCCTCAAAATTTTTTATGGTTCATCCTAGAAGTTATCCTTCTTATATCCTAATTATCCTTCTTTGTTCTCTGTTCAGAAAAGGCGTGTATAATATTTCTTTGGCTGATAGATTATATTTATATTTGTTTTTCAAAAAAAAAACCCCTTTCCTTTATAATGAGAGAATCTTGACTTTCTTGACAACACTTAAAAACCTATATAGACAATTCATTATTTTTGTACTGACGATTCCATTCCACATGTTCATTATTATATTTTTTTTTGCATTCATTTCAGATATTGCTGAGGATGAATAAATTTTGTGTCCAAGGTCGTTCCGCTGCAGCCGAAGGTAGACCTCGTCGACATGAACAGCGATTGCTTAGAAACATCGGCGTACACAATATTGTATTGGAATTACTGCAGGTCTCGAATTTTTCTTTGACTTTTACAGCAACTTTTATTACAACTAAAATTCATTAAAATATTGAAAATTAAATATAATATATATTGAAATAACAACTGAGGTTGCTTGATGGTATTTCAATATCAAATTTGAATTGTCAGAACATTGTACATTCCGCATGTTGTGGCACTTACGACCTGAGATTCTTTCACTTCTATTGCATATGCGTGATATAATGCTTGAAAATGTGGAAAGGTGAAACGCGGGTCATGAGTAACAAAACATGTAGAAATGTACAAAGTTTCAACGATTCATATGATGATAGCAACTTACTAATACGAATCTGCAGGGTCAACCATGAATGTGTTCACTATAAGAGGAGTGAGATATTTTCATTGACCTGACTTCATAGAGTGAGTTTATTATGTGACAAATTTGTTTATTGTGTGTTTTTTTCCAATATATTTGTGTAAGAATGATCTAAAAATAATTTAAACGCATCAAATGTACACCCAACTGCCTACAGATGGCATTACAATTTATAATAATACAAAAATACCCATACAAAAGTATGTGTGTCCATACTCTTTTAAGTGTTCACAATATTATCATCTACTGGACTAAACATTTTGATTGAATTGATTTGGTATCTTTCAGGTTCCTTATGATGCAGAAGACGGCTTAATGGATGAGCTGATGCAGCTGGCTCACGAATTCCTGCAAAACTTTTGCCTGGACAACCCTCAGAACCAAGCATTGCTGCATAATCACCTTGATCTTTTCCTCAACGCTGGAGTAAGTGGTTTTATTTCTACGTCTTTTGTTAACTCTTTGACCAGTCAGCGAATTTTTGGTAGATTATTTTTTGTCATTACAATTCGGCAACAAATCAATCTGTAGTGAATACTAATTATTATTGAAAGTACAGTCAACCCCTCTATAGCATAAATATCGGTACTGCACTTTAAGAATATTACGTTATAAAGGGCACCCATACAAAATTTGACGTTAGTTTCTTTCGATAGGATAGATGTCACTATAGCTCAAGCTTGCTATATTATCAATTAATAATGCTCACGATTAGTGAAACCATTTAATTTATGATATCGACCGATGCTGCTTGATGCAATTTCAATATCAAATTTGAATTGTTAAAACTTTGTACGATTCCACATGTTTCGTCACTAACGACCCGGGTTTCGTCTTTCGGCATCTTCAGCCATTCTATTACATGGATGCAACAGAACTGACATGTGACATAAACATGTGAAATTGTACAAAGTTGCCACAATTCAAAGATGTCATTTGTTTAGCAATCACAATATTACTAAAAAAAAATACTTTCATGTTTCGTATGTATGTAGCTTACATTTGACAACTTTTAGCCTTATATTGATTACTTTAATTTCAAACTTTTCCAGTGGTGCTATGGTCAATCAATACATATCTATTATTATGTTCTGACAGTTGTTTAATTCTTGTAGATCAGAGAAGCTCAGACAGTGTGCGCCATCTTCAAAGACAACACAAAACTTTGCAATGATGAAGTGAATGAAAGAGTTATACAACACTTTGTGCACTGCATTGAAGGACACGGTCGTAAACTGCAGTATTTACAATTCCTGCAGACTGTCGTCCGAGCTGAAGGGCAATTCATCAGGAAAAGCCAGGATATGGTTATGCAAGAGGTTTGTATTATATTGTAGCATGAATATATAAAATATTTATTGATAATTTGGCAGCAAATTGTGCTCCTCATTTAATACTATTTATGCGTGGCAAAGCATTCATTATATTCATCGGTTGTAGTTTGATAATATACGCAAACATTTTTTGACTCAATCTGCGTGCAACGTAGTTGCTACAGTGGTCCATTCATTATAGCCATGTGTACTATTTACATCTAGTGTTTTTTCTTAACCATCTTCGCTCTTAATTTGGTGCATATGGTCTTCTAATAGGTAAAGTATCTTAACCCTTTAACTACTAACTACTATTGTTTTCATAAATGTCTACGAAAAATGTCAATAATCAAAGAAAAAAAAGGTTTTATTTTATATTTTTTAATGATAATTTATTATTTCATGCATTTAGACACACCTATATTGGTTTTTAGATTTTTTTTTTAAATTTTTTAATATCAACATAATTTTTAATGAATAATTATTTTTGGTAGAAATATAAAATCCTTTTATTTTGGTGAAAAATTGCTTTTTTATTTTATTTGTAAATATACATAAAAAGTAAAAAAAAATATGAGACATAAAGTGACATGCCGATATATAGACATCTTATAGTGAATACCTGCTACTATCATCAAGAAGTGACAGTTAAATGTGACCAACTGGTTATGCAGAGAGTGAGAAAAGCTGATCTAAATTAAATACTGGATGAAAATTTTATCTTGAAGAAATGTGAGAGATTGAGTTATCTCTTTAATTTTTTTGTTTTAAATTACAGTTGGTGAATGCTGGAGAAGACGTCCTCGTCTTTTACAATGATAAAGTATCTTTCAACCATTTTGTTGAGATGATGAGAAATGACGCAAAGGGTATCGGAGACAGCAGTGCGCTTAAGTATGATATCAAAATTATTATTCAATTATCCACCCTTAACAATCTGAATACAGAAATAATAAAATTACATTTTTTATTCTCTGCAGGTATCATGTCCATTTAGTTAAATTATTGACTTGCTGTACAATGGGCAAGAATGTCTACACAGAAATAAAATGCCATAGTTTGCTACCACTGGATGATATCGTAGCGATGATATCTCACCCGGATTGCACGCCAGAGGTTATATTATCATGTTATTTATTTATTTGGTACATATATATAACAAAAATTGAAAATTATAATTTTATTGGTTTTGTAAAAAAGAAAAGATTTTAGGTAACATTGCAATTTAAAAGAAAAAATAACAAAGATAACACAAAAGTCTTATCAATTATGATCATCCTAAATCTACTTTAATACATTAAAAAATATTATAAATTTGGACTTACTCTCTTCTGAATGGAATATATCGACATCCAAAGCATTACTCTTGAACATTGTTAACCCGATCGACGCGAAATGCTTTCTTTCCATATAGAGTTATAAATAGAGCAATACAAAATAATTGGGTCGGCTTTTATAGAAGCCAGATGCATTAGGAATTAGGAATGTTTCACAACATTAAAAAACACAAAGACATATCCTTTGTTGTCACAATCACTTTAACGAATGTATCCCTAATAAATAACTCACTCGTAATCGCCTTTGCCGTGACAAATCGAAACCACAAATAAGCAAGCGCCATTACTGTCACGTGTCATGGAGTGTCATTATTGCGAAGCCGTGAAGATTGGAACGACGTTTTAAACTGATTTAACATTTAAATCTAATACTTTTGACAAGTGCATAGAGGTGGCAGTAGAAGGATAAATTAGGCGATATTTGAAACCAAAATCAGTCCTATATAGTTAGCGTAAAAAGAGTCAACACTCTTACCAGTGTAATCCCCATTGTTTATTATATCTGTGTTGATATAAATAATTATGTTTTACCTGACACACTTAAAAAAGCAAATATTATTTCATTCGTTTTAGTGATAAATTAATCTATCATTTGAAAGGTTCATTAAAATTTCACCAGAAACATTTTTAATAGCTGGTCTTTATTTTTTTCTTGGTTTCAGGTTAAGGAAGCTTACGTCGGTTTCCTAAATCACTGTTACATTGACACCGAAGTTGAAATGAAAGAAATCTACTCGTCAAATCACATGTGGACACTGTTCGAGAACTCGTTCATTGGTGATATGCTCAAAGTCATCGCCATCAATGTGTCTGGGACAGAGAAAATCCCTAAAGGTGAGATTGATTGATATTAGTATTTGTCAATAACTAAACAATTAATTTATTTTTGTTAATCAAAGTCAATCTTCTTTCATCAGATTAATATAATTTAAATTAACCGAATGCTAACATCTATTGTTGATTTATGATATAAACTGAAGCTGCTTGATGGAATTTCAATACCAAATTACCAATACCAATGTATTTTAGTTCTACAAAATAATGAGGTATATAGTAGACAGCGATTTCAGCTAACACCCTCATCAGGACTAGAATAGTCATAGTTCTTATGATGGCATAGGCTGATGTAGCTAACTATATACCTTATTATTTTGTAGAACTAAAATATATTGCTATTTTTCACTTTGTCTATTAAAAACATTTTTAAAACAATGATTCGAAATCGTGAAATCATTTTTAACCTTTCCAAGAGTAACTAGTTAATTTTAACCGTTCTGTGAGGAGTGAGTATTTTTTACATACAATTTTTTATAATCAAATCATTGTAAAAAAAATACAGCTCACTTTTTTAGGGTTTTATTGTAATAAAACCAGTTGCATAATCCAGGGATCACAAACCATCGACACTTAGCACTTGAATATATTATCACAATAACTGTTGACATATACGACAAGTATGTCTATACTCCTTTACAGAAAAATCGCGTCGACATACTTGTACGTCCATACTCCTGGAAAGGTTAATGTGAGACAGTATTTATATTTTTTGTAATATTATTATAAACCTCTAGCTGATAGTAGTCTCGTACGAAATTGCTGGGCATTGAATGACGTAAATCCATAGTCCCATATGAAACCGTTTGGCAGCTAAATGTTAATAGGATCCAGTACATTTCTTGAAATGCTTTACTTTACATTAAACAATTCCAGTTACATCTGACGATGGTACAGAAGCATCGCAATCTCCCGCTGCCATCCAGCTCCTGTTGAACTCTTCGGAGAGATCATTACTGACATATGTGACTGCCGCTTTGACACACATCATATGTACATTTTTTGGTTCACCATTCAGTGATCAGTCAACCACCGTACAGGTAAAAAAAGACATTTGAAAAAAGCCAAATAACTCAATTATTACGATTTTATTTTTCAACGATATATCACACACAATAGTCAATGAATTTTTTGATTTACTCCAATTATTTGCTAAAAAAAATCAATCAATCCAATGTAAAATTAACGCTAAAAAATTTTTTTTATAGTTGTATTATAGATTCAAATAAGTATGTTTACTTTACAGACCAGACAATCCATCTTCGTGGGCCTGCTACAGACAACATTTAAACTATACCAATGGCCGTGGCTGACCGCTGCCCAAAGGTTTAATGCTGAAAATTGCATCAGAACTCTCTGCGAAGTTGGTAAGTTACGAACCCACTTTTAGATCTCAATTTTTTATTTTATTTTAACTTTAAAAGAATTATAAATTATTATTTTATCTATAGCCAAGACCAGGAATATAGCAATTCCACTGGATTTAGAGTCGAAGGTTCAAGCTGTGTTCCACAAAGCCGCCATGTTGTCTAGGCAGACCAGTAAATGGTTACTTGCTTCCAAGACACCGAAGTTAGAAAAGTCTCAATCACAGGTAAGCTATTCATTTGAATAATCATAAGAGGTATTTTGAGCTACATGTTGAGCAAAAATTATTCATTGTCAGATTTTTAATTATTCCTCTAAATATGAAAAGATTATCATTTTCAGAAGTTGTTCAAACGTTTAGTATACAATCTATATTTGAAGGTATGCACTTAACGACATTAACTTAGCAACCTAATCAGTTATCAAGTTTTTCCCAAATGCCACGAATATATGTAAATGTATTGTTTATCTTTTAGGCTATGACCATCTTCGGTTTATTTTTAAATTATAGATACAGTTCTGCTCTATCTTTTGAGTTGAGAAACATATTAATTCGATACAAACGCACTTAGAAAATTTGCAATTTTAATGGAATTTTTATTTTTTATGGCAATATCGTCTTGTATTTTGGGTTGCTATGCCAACTATAAATAACAATAAAATTTCGGCATTGATATTCTTTGATAAAGGAAACAAGTATATATTGTTTTGTTATTTTCAAAGGTTATCTGCACTGATCGCTCTATCATGGAAGGTCTACAAGATATTGTGGCACTTTTAGAAGAACAGCTTCGTCCACTGGTGCAGGCGGAACTGGGCGTGCTGGTTGATATTCTTTATAGACCACGGCTTCTGTTCCCCGCGGCTGCTCCACCAGTTTTACTCAACAATACCCAAGTTCCACCCAACACTGACGGTGATGCTTGTGGAATCTTTATATCGAGGTCAATACATTTCATTATTATTTTAAATTCTACCATCAATTTACTAATACTTTTTCCAAGTAAATGCTAATTCGAAAAATACATTAATATTTTCCTTTTGTTACAGACTCATAAGGCACACAGAAAGACTTCTGGAAGAAAAAGAAGAAAAGCTGTGCGTCAAAGTTCTGCGTACATTGCGAGAAATGATGGCTGTCGATCCGGAATACGGTGAAAAGGGAAATCTTCTCCGCAGTAATCTTCTGTCACAGTATTTGGTCGGACGGAAACCTGAACCTCGATTGACTGCTGCCCAAGCGGCTATCGCGCAGACCTCGTCTCACGGGCCTGCGACCAAAATTCTCATTAGAACCGGTCAAACATTAGCTGAAGTGCAGACGCATTTGGACAAGGAAGGTGCCTCCGAACTGGTCGTGGAACTAGTCATCAAGAGTGTCAACTCCCCAGCTATATTCTTTGAAGCGGTGCAATTGGGTATTCTTAAAGCATTTATTATCTTCTTATAAAGATAGTCTCCTGAAATATTGGTTTTTTAAATTGTCAAATACACATTGACTTACGGTAAAGACATGTGTTTTCTTACATATGTAAATTTAACTTACTATATTTTATTATTTCTACCAGGTATTGCTCTGTTAGAAGGCGGAAACTCAATAATACAGCACAGCTGTTGGATGAAACTTCAAAATGGAGACTTCTCACAAGCTTTCTTCAAGGTATGTTAAAAAATTGAGAAACTTTACATATTTCAACCGTTTCTGTCCAAAATAAAAAAATCATCGTTCAACACAGTCAATGTTGACATCCAAAGCTAAATTGTGCCGAATTTTGTAGTTGATTATTGTGAAAATCTCTCATCAAAAATTCATTATGCTGTATTATTTTTACGATTTTTTTCCAAATTTGAATGTTGTTAGAATCAAATTAGTAGTTAGTAACACTATTTCAAATATATATATTTAGCCAGTCTATATTTAAATAACTTATTCTATAAATTGTGATATCGACTGAAGGTGCTAGATGGAATTTCAATATCAAATTTGAATTGTTACAACTTTGTACGATTCAAAATGTTTATGTCACATGTCAGTTCTGTTGCATAGGTGTGATAGAATGCCTGATGATGCCGAAAGGTGAAACCTGGGTCATTAGTGACAAAACATGTGGAATCGTACAAAGTTGTAACAATTCAAACTTATTTTATTAGTAATTTGGATTCGTATGTTGAAACTTTATACATTTACACATGTTTAGTCACTCAAGACCTGGGTGTTGCCTTTTGGCATCTTCAGGCATTTTATTAAATGGATGAAATATAACCGACAGATATAATTGTTCAGTGTATAACAGTTCAAATTGAATAAATAATTCATTTTTGAAATATTTTATATTGGAATATCTTTTATATGTCTCAGCAGGGAATAGGTTAAAGATGTAAAATATTTGATGAGTTCTATTTCATCTGTGTGATGGAATGCCTGATGATGCTGAAAAGCAAAACCCGGGTTGTGAATGAGGAAACTTTTGAAAATATTCACAGTTTCAACAAATAAAATTTGATTTTTAAATTCTATCAAGTAGCCTCAATCATTATTATAAATTATAAAACATTTAACATTTACCGCTTGCCTCATATAATTTATTTTCTTACTCTATGACATTTATTTTGGTTCGTCATTATCGGATCATCTTCTTTTGTATCGAGTGTTGTGTGAATATGACAGCTTCATATTCATACTGATGGCATTTGATGAAGACTCAAAAGAACCATTTACTGAACTTTGAGAATAGATCTTTATATCATACATTTGAGGTGAGATGAAAAACACTCAGTGCAACACATTTATTTGTGTAACACATATAAAATATACCATGTAGCAAACGCTTCGTAATATCTAGTACTATACAAGATCATAATAATCCCTGATGTGCCAGGCCATAGCAATCTTTATTATTATAGAGGTCTATGGCCAGGCGCATAATTAGTGTCACTTAAATATAGGTGTTTACGCGCTAGGCGCAAATTCCGCAAACAACATGTTAAATTCATGAAGGATTGGAGGTTAAGGAACGTATCAAGCATCACCGTGGAAGCACTAGAACTAAAATTGAGAAATAATTATGGAGCCACCGTGTGGTGGCCGTATGCTCCAAATAAATACCTATTTTGGTCAAAGATTGTAAGAATGTAAAAATCAAAACATAAACAAAATTCTTCAATTTAAAAATTATATCTATTTCAATATTGACCCCTAAACAAAAGAAACTAGCTCAATGTGTCACTTATTTAGCAATTAGCTCATTTACACCGTTTCAAATTTCAACTGGAAATGGCTGACCATGTAGACCTAATTAAACTAAAGGTCACATTATACATTATTGTTTTGAATTGTTTACAAATTTCTACATTGAGTATCCACTACCTGTTCGAATTCCTAGAAAAGTTGTAGTAAAATTTCATCGCCGCTCCAATTAATAGAAATGTGATAGTGAAATGAATTTCAAAATTGTTCGTTTATTTTATGTGCAATTATTGTTGCATTAATTCAATGAATGTCACAAAATATAGGCAGTGTTACGTTATACCATTATGTAAGTGTATTTTATAATTATATACAAATTAATTGTTAATTTTAAATGAAACATTTTTCCTGTTAAGTATTTCATAACAATTTTTTATCCCTTGAATTAATATATTTATTTAAAAAAAAAATCCATGAAGATGTGACAGTGAAATGTTTCTCTAATTTTTGGATTTCTTAACCCTCTGGGAATATGGCTACACTTTTGTTGTGTTGTCAATTATCAACTATTATATGTATTATCTGTTAGTGATTTTCACTAGTCGATTGTTTTCAATTGTTACATGTGAATTTTGAAATTTTGTAAATAAATAGGAAACATATGTATTTATATATTACTGTATTAAATAGTTCTTATTCGAAGAATTAGTGCCAGTAAAGAACCACATAAAGCAATAAAGATTTAGGCGTAAAAAAGAAGTAATATATTGATTGAATTGGTATTTATTTGATAGAACTACATAATAACACTGTGACAAAATTGCATTGTATTTTAATTCTACAAAATTAATCAGAATTATGATGAGGGCGTAAGTCGAAATGGCTATCAGTCATATAGCTTTTTTGAATCATAGTAACTGAATATTTCTTCTTTTTTAAAATCAATCGAAATCAATTATTATTTTGTTACTATTTGTTACAGGTATTCTATGACAAAATGCGTGAAGCACAACAAGAAATAAAGTCAACCGTTAGTGTGAACACTTCCGAAGTTGCCGCTAAGCAGAACCAGGAGAAAGAAGGAAAAGATTTGGGAGGATATGACAAGATGGGTAGAGTTAGTGGAGGTATGGCCCTTCGCATTCTATAGCTTTTTTTTTCATAGACATATGTCATTTTTAATTCACAAATATCATAGTTTTGTCTTTATAATAAATCGTATTATAAACTTAATAACATAAGAAATAAAGATATATTTGTCATACTAGAACAGTGATCTTCAAACTGTGTTCCACAGTACCTCACAAATGCAAAATATAGAAACAAATTAAATTCAGAATATGAAATGTGACTGCAGTTATTATCAATAGAACTAGACTTCGAAAAATTGTGTAAAAAAAATGCTTGCATACCTCAGTCACTAAATATATTACAAGGTTATTAATGAGTAAATTATATTAATTTTATTTCAAAATTTTTTCATAAAAATACAATAATTTTCTTTACACAAAGTTACGTCAACACATTAATCTACTTCAATTAATATTTTAAGATATATTTTTCTAAAAATGGGATGGGATTTCCCGAAAAAAATTTATACTTGTAAGGGTTCTTTGACTCGACAAAGTTTGAAGACCACTGCACTATTTTAACATTTTTTTTAATTTTTACAACTTGATATATTTATACCACTTTAATATCGTAATCTAATATTTTGTTTGTATTGAAACTCTATAAAGTAAATGTTATTTTATATTTTGATAACAGGTGGATCTAAAACAGTTCTGATGACAGATGAACTACAAGAAGAATTGGCACAAGCAGCTCGTTCAACAGCTCAAGCCTTCTCAACAGTCAGAAATATGGCACCAGGTACATACTCATCTTTCAAAAAATGTCACATAGATGGCAAATAACTATTTTTCAATAGTCATGTTTTCTATGAAAAGTATATGGATTGGTTATGATTTTTTAATTCTGTAGTGTTGCTTCCCGTAAATGGACCACCCATCTTATCTTGCATTACTGTTAGAAGATAGTGTTGAGCTATGTTGTGGTATATTTCTTGTATATAAAGTATGTCAATATATCATAAAATGGCCGTGTAATCCAAGGGTTAACCGTGATGGTGTTCTATAAAAAAACTTCAATTTCAAAATTGTATAATGTGTTTGATTTAATAAATGATATTTCTATTATTGCTTTATGAATTTAAGTTTTGATTTTACTTCAAATCGACCAAAAAATAGTAAATTGTCGGTCATAAAAATTGGGTGTCTATCAGAAAGGATTACTGATTGGTATTGTTGCCATTTTGGCAAACAGTAAATTTTAACAGTCATGAAGTACAAATGACTATATTTCAGGCTTGAAGATTTATTGGATAATGAATTTTTCATTACTTCCACTAATACAAAAAATTACAATTGGTATAATGAATCAGGTACTCCCCAACTCTCGATTAATGAAACAAATTTAAAGTAAATGTATTGCTACCTCACTACACTAATTTATTAAGCATTAATATGATGGTTATATTGTTAATCTGGATTTGAAAAACAATTCAATCATTATGGAAATCTATTTTGTTAATAAAAATAACATTCATTTTCAGGCCCGGTATAAAATTAGTTTATCTCTATTTTATCGCTTTTCAAAAACTTTGTTGTTTCCAGGGGCTCCGCATGGTCTTGAAGAATTGTTAGCAGAGAGGCGTGAAGCAGCTGGACAGCAGGACTCGTTACCTCCTAAAGTTGCCGTCATGCAACCCGTTCTGAGATTCTTGCAATTGCTCTGCGAAAATCACAACCCTGATCTACAGGTATTTTAGATCACATATCTCAAAGTAGGCTTTATTTACTGACACAACAGGGGAGCACGGGGGCTGTAAAAAAAAGATGAATACTTAATCTCAGATCTAGGCTTTGGTGAAAGACAAAGGCTCCGTTGTGTTCAATGTTTTTTTTTTTTATGTTGACTACCACAAACAAAATTATAAAAATGATTAGAAAAGCAAAAACACTTTTTTTAGTACTCATTTCCAAAATATATTTTATGATCGGTTTCGTTAATCGCTAGCATTATCGACTGATATAATACAATTTACAAGTAAGTCTATTTATACAAAATATTAGAGTTAAAGGTAGCAGGTATACAAAGCCATGGGCTCAAGAATTAACAAAACAATTTACAGGAAATCATACAATATTAACAAAAATATTGTAAATTATTTTGAAAGTGAAATGTTAACAATCCCTTATTGATCATTTTCAAACAAAATTAAGGTAAATCAATAATCCATTAAGAACTCTGAACAATCATAAAGAACTCATTAGGAGAAGTAATGAATGGGAATTTTTTTATAAACAAAATAAACAATATATAAATAATTTTCAAACAAAATTAAGGTAATAAGTGATTGTGAACATTTCACTTTTAACGTTATTTGTATTAACCACTTGACAGTTTTGCCCGAGTGTGACTCGGGCGCGGCTTTACTTAGGAAAGTTTTACACGGGTCACGAAAAGAAACAAGGTACTCTTCTTCGAATTGTGATGTAAAACATTGTAAAACTAGGTTTTAATTTATTCTGAAAAAAATAAAAAAAAATTATAAAAATAAATGTTTAAAAACATTTTAAAATATGTGACAATTTTTAAGCATTCTTTCTCAGAAAAATTCAACTGGTAAGTGGTTAATATTGTATGATTTCCTGTAAATTGTTTCTTAGTTCTTAAACCCATGGTTTTGTATACCTGCTACCTTTAACTCAAATATTTTCTATAAATAGACTTGCTTGTAAATTGTATTCTATCAGTTGATAATGCTTGCGATGAGCGAAACCGGTTCTGATTAAAAAATATATTGTGGAAATAAGTACTACAAAATATGTTTTATTATATAAAATATCATGCATTTCCATCAAGAAGTGACAGTTGACACCTAAAAAGTGATTAGAAAAACGGTTTTATAAAATGGCTAAGCAAGTGGTAGTTTATAGTCAATGGGGAAAAACTATACGAGGTAAGCAAGAGTGATTTGTAAGGCACAGTATATTCATTAACTTTCCAGTGGTTGTACAGTCATCCCAAGCTATAACTAAAATGCGTCTTGTTGACAATTTTTTTTATCAATGAATTTGACAAGGAGACATGAGATAAATGCTGTGTACGATGAAGAAAAAAAGATTTACCTAACACTTGTGTCATTATGTAATCAGTAATCTCTCACTGGTGATCAATTAATGCTTTGCCATCGCTTTCATTATTGCTTGTGATAGACATAACTAAATGGTCTTCTAAGCATTAACCCTTTTACGCCTAACCTTTTTTTTGGGGACTTGTTAAAAGCACTAAGGAGTTTTTGAAGTTTTTTGTGTGCTTAAAAAAAAATTGTAAATATCTAGTTTTTAAGCATTTATTTCTGTTTTTTCTTATTTTGCATTTGATATATTTTAGTTTGGATAAAACAATTATAAAAACAATAAATTAGTTTACACGATACATAATGGGTGAAGACCCTCTTCACACTTTATACAAATTAGATTTGATCTTGTAATAGGCCCTCCTTCTTTTTTGCTGCATACAACGCATTCTCTAAGATCTGGTCCTGGTAATTTTTTTAAAACCTCCAGATTCTCCAATCTCGTACTAGATGTTCTTTGGACTGGATTTTCTTTAGGTCTCCATTCATCTTCTATTGCCTCAATTATGGATAATGTAAATTCTAATCTTGTCATCTCTTTACCAGGCGTATTTCTTGTATAAATAATGAATGCGTTTACCATCATTCTTCCAAAAATATGAAAAGTCACCTTTTTCCAATATTTCAATGTACGTCTGTCATCCAGGTATGTATATAACATTTGATCTGAAGTATCAACTCCTCCCATATATTTATTATATATATTTATTACTTCCGGTTTCTTTGTCTCCCGATAACGTCTATTTATTGCAGTCATTCTTTTAGTCGATGCAAAGGAAGATGCAAGTATCACCGGTTGTTTTTGTGACTTTTTTTCACGGTATCCGCAGATAATTACACCTTTTTTTGTATAATATTTCGCTTCATCAATTTAAAATTTTCTAGTATATAGTATCTAGTTATAAGTCTGGTGGCATTCCTTTTCTGTTGCGTCTAACCGTACCGGTGTAATATGTATCATTTGATATCAAATAATTGAGCAAAGGGATGTTTGTAATAAATTGTCTGCAACTACATGATAACTTTTATTCAGGTAACTTCCGATTTTTAGCAATGTTGTTACAACGACATGAGCCAGTCCATTTTTTTTACAGCTGCTGCATTATTTTTGACTTTTTTACCACGATAACAAAAAAATGCCAAGCAGTAATTTGTTACAGCGTCACAAATCATCCAGAACTTGATTCCCCACTTGTGGTGCTTCTTGTTTCTCAAATATTGAGATATTGCAGAATGATTTTTGGTTCCTACAAGTGATTCATCAACACTCAGATGTTTCTCGGGAATATAATGATGTCGGAAAATTCGGTTTGCATGCTGCATTTTGGGTCAAATTTTGCGCACGGATCATATTTGGGATGATTTGTAGGAAAAAGTTTGTTGTTGTCCACTAGGTGAAAAAATTTCAAAATTATCAAAAACCTATCTCTTGAGAACATCATACCAAACCATTTTATTTTTCGCGAATTATTCGCCCAATAAGAATGCATAGTTGGACGTCGCGTTATTCCCATTTCAAAAATTACAGCAATGAAATCACGCATTTCTCCAACAGTCACAGATTTCCATTTTGCTGTTGATGTTGGCGTAGAATTAAAAATTGCATTGGCATATCGATTGGTTTCTGTGACAATTAAATTCCAACAACCGCCCGAAGTAAACTGAAGAATAAATATTGTGTATACATAACTGAAAAGAATTTCTCCTTCAACTTGAAAAGCCATAAATTAAAAGAAATTCCAGTAAATACATATGTCCAGTGGCGGGTTATCCATAAGAATTTCAGACTTGCAGTATCTTTAGATAAACAAAATAACCCACGAAATTTCCAATCAATTTCGCATAAAACACAGGTGATCTATTTATGATGAAGAAATTATTGATAAAAATATTTTTTTATAAATATAAAAGTTTTTTTCATTCAGGAAGTGAAGTAAATCAAGAATTTCAATGGACGGACTGCCACTGTATGCAAGAGTTTTTTTTTCTATTGACGCTTACGTTTGTTGAGCAAATAATTTTTTAAAAAGGGTAGATATTTGTGTCATTTCCTATTGTTCACAAGTGCCCTCCATATTTCTTGAATCCATGATACCAAAAAAAAAACATTTTTTCTAAGAAGTATAATCTATTTCTATGCCCGATTTGATATGAAATATTATAAGATTGCATAACATATATGTTATTCAATAAATACTCGGTGAAATATGAGCGCGTCACTAACATTTGTTCACAATTTTGTTTTATCATTAAAAAAAATATTTTTGGGTCAATAAATTTGTGGATTCGAATTTGTCAATCCTAAGAACTTACATGATCCACATCATTCATAAATTTTAATAAAACATGTGTTACAACACTTCGAGTTACGCTTGAGTGGAACATGGTTTTCGCAGCGCGATAGCGCTTGCCCGTCGATTTCGCACAAGTACCAAGCAGTGCGACTGCGCTGCTTCGGCGTGAAAGGGTTAAGGCCATATTTTTACTTATTTGCCACAACTTAACCCCTGGACTAATTGCTAACGTCATTATTTCAGAACCTTCTCCGAAATCAAAACAACAAAGCTAATTACAATCTCGTGTCTGAGACACTGATGTTCCTGGACTGCATTTGTGGATCGACTACCGGCGGACTGGGGTTGCTCGGTCTTTACATCAACGAAAACAATGTGGCCCTCATCAATCAAACTCTTGAAACACTCACTGAATACTGCCAAGGTACCAAATTTTATATAATAAAATATTTCCTCTGTAAACATAGATTATAATCTTAACCCATTTCCTGCTGAGCAACATTCAAGATAAATTCAATATTGTTAGTATTAAATAAACTTATTAAGATAAATTTTAGCTAAAAAGTTTTATTTTAGATGAAAGTTATGACACTGTATTTCTTATCAATGATTAACTTAACTGTAAGGTATTATAGTTAGGTCATTTGAAGATGATTTTTAAACATTCGAAACATGTGTCACATGTAGCAACACACTAAGTGGAATTGCATCACACCAGTTGATAATACTCGCGATGAGCGAAACCAGCCTTGATCATAAAATATGCTGTGGAAATAGTAGTAAAAAATACTTTTTGTTATTTAAAATATCTTTCTGTATAGTTCTGACGATGGCGTGAGCCGAAACAGCTATCAACTATATCTTAAAATAAAATATTTTTGTAGAACCAAAATACATTGCCATTTTTTTCACTGCGTTATAATGGAGTTCTACCAAGTAAATGCCAATTCAATCAATAAAATATCTTTTCTTCCCATCAAAAAGTGGCAGTTTACACCTTAAAAGTGGATAAGCAAAATTATTTTTATCTAAATTTAAGTTCAAAATTAACCTCCATAAAGTTACCACCTATTTCATCAACGATATTAGAATTGACAGTGTGATGAAGTTGGTATTATAGTTTTACAAAATTAATTCAAAAATTATCCTTTAATAGACAGTAAAGCGTTAACCCTCTGACTGATAACTGTTGAAAGTTGACACTTAAAAATATAATCTAGTTAACAGTGTTAAAGTTTTACATATGAGCTATATTTCGTACTGGTATAAATCTTCATTTTTCAGTAATAGATTAATTTATGAAATATTTGGTGTTAGTGTATCGTTTATTTGGCTCAACAGGAAATGGGTACATGAACAAAGAGACAATATTTAACAGAAAAATTATGTATCATATCAATTAATATTTAACCCTTTGGCTGCCAAGAGCCGATTTAATCGGCTTTTGCAATATATCGTCAGAGTCGACGGCTCTGCATCGTAAAAGAATAAAAGAATGAGTCATATTTTAAACGCCCTGTTGAAGTCTGCGCTACCTATTGTCATTATTATTACAGTGGTTTGCTTATTCTTCTTCAAAACTATCACTTTCACTAATCAGTCTTTAAAATCTCTGTCGGGGTCGTATCAAAGCACTTCCATCCGAGTCCACCCGTATCTGAATCATAATTACTAGTATCCGTTTCACTCTCGTGATTCATTATGAAGAGTAAGATTTTTTATGATCAAGATTTTATATTGTAAATGGGCGAAAAGTTTTTCTAAAATTATATATTCTATAGGTATACGTTTTCTTATTTTATTTCCGTTATTATCCAAGGCTAAAATAATAGTTTTTTAGTAAAGTTAAGATTTTAAAGTAAGCTAATTTTATATGTAAAGTAAAAAAAATATATTACATATTTGAAAATGCCAAAGATTGACCACACCACAAAACTGTCGAACTAAAAAACAACAGAAGACTGATTGCATCTGGTGCAGTGCATATTATTTGGAATGCAAATTTTGTCAAAACAATGGTACACACTGTTTAAAAACTATAGATCGCATGTTAATATGTTAATTTTTATATCATAATCGTGGCATTTCTGGCACATGCGGCCAAAAAGTCGTGGCATCCAAAGGGTTAATGATTCTTTTTTTTTACCAGGTCCTTGTCACGAGAATCAGAACTGCATAGCAATGCACGAAAGCAACGGTCTGGACATCATAACCGCCCTCATCTTGAATGACATCAATCCGCTCGGAAAAACTCGAATGGACCTCGTTCTTGAATTGAAAAATAACGCTTCCAAGCTACTTCTGGCTATCATGGAGTCCAGAGGTGATTCGGAAAACAATGCCGAAAGGATATTATACAATATGAATCCAAAACAACTGGTAACTATATCATTAACATTATTTGCTTCTTTACTGGATTAAAAATATCTAGAGTAATGTTTCAAATCATGAATGTGTTTCTTTTTATGTCGAATAGGTTGACGTAGCATGCAGCGCTTTTCACCAGGAAGTTACTACCGAAGATTGTGATGATGATGGCGGTGGTGGAGATGGAGTATCTCCTAAAGAGGTATGACATGAGATATCAGATTTTTTTAAAATTTCATTGCATCATTTTGTTTAAACTCCCTTCTCTAAGTGCTTCACCTAGTCCTGCGTGTGAAGCACTGGACTGATTAATAACCTTTTTGGCAGGAGTTAAATTTTTTTAGAAAGCAATCATTGACGATGATTTTGATAGTGATCTGTTTATTTGTTTGATACACATACAAAAATTACAACTTGTTAGTTTATTGTCATCCAAGTATTTAGTTCCACAACATTTTAGCTTTCGACATAGTCTGAATTATGATTTAAAAAATAAATATTTGATGTTAGTTTTGTATACTGTTTAAGAAAAGTTAGACCATAGGTTTCCAAACTTTTTCAGGTGGCGACCTCTTTTTACATAAGCCATGTGACCCACGACCCCCGTGCAATTGAAAATGTCATTTATTATAAGTTGGTGACCCCTCAAAAAATCCGTCACGATCCACAGATTGGGAACCCACGAGTTAAACAATACATCGTCATTTTTTTGTTTGCAGGTTGGTCACAATATATACATCTTATGCCATCAATTGGCGGGACACAATAAAGATCTGGCAGCTCTTCTCAAACCAATGTCCGCTGTTGATCCCAAAAACAGATTGGCTTTACAATACTATGCATCACACACTGCACAGATTGAGGTAAGAATTTTCTCATTTAACCCTTTGAGGGTATCGCCATACATTTACGTCAACATGTTGTGTTAACATTTATCTATTTCCATTCTAGGATTTTTTTATTGAATTTTCATTTTTTCGTCTTATATGGATATTACACATAACCATCAGTGATTTTTTTACAGTCGACTAGCAAAATTTTTATGAAAAAAACTTAATTTGTAAAAAAATACATAACCTAAAAATCTAGGCTCAAAACAGAAGTAATTAATTGCCACTAGAAAAACTACTTTTTTAATTTAATTTCTTTACTAATGCTTAAAAAATATTATATACCACATAAGATTAGAAATACTATTCTTCTCAAATCGAAATCAATAACTTCAAAATTCAAAACAAAATATTCAATGAAACAAAATTTAATAAAAGAAGTAACTCAATTCCCAAAGTTTTAAAAATTATCATTAAATAATTTTATAATTTATGATATCGACTGAAGGTGCTTGATGGAACTTCAATATTAAATTTGAATTGTTGCATTTGTTTGTTGAAACCATTTGTTGTCGGAGGGACATTCGTTTGACGCGGATGAGGGAGTTCAATTGTTGCATCATAACACCGGGGACCATAAATTGTTTTATCAGGAGATTTTAGAAATTAATAGAGGCCAGTTATTAAATTCAAACTTCATTCTTAATGATCAACTCAATCTTCCCAACTCCCCCTTGTTGTACCCTTTACGTAAGATCGGTTCAATGAATCGACAATCTCATGACGATAATTCTTATGTCTCATCACTAGATGTTTGATATTAGGTATTCTTTAAATAAAAGAAGACACATTTATAATTTGATTACTTGATTTAAATTTGTTGAAAACCCCATTTCAATAACGACAACTCATTAGCAGGATCGTTAATGGAAGTTGTTATAGCTAATTATTATTGGATTGGTATTGTTACGTTCTTTTCGGCTGCAATCTTTTGCTTGCCTATTGGTGAGTAGATTCCTGTTAATAATGATTTTAATATATTATATATACGATGCTAACTGTTTGTTTCACGTCGGTTCTGTTGCATCCGTGCGATGGAATACCTGAAGATGCCGAAGGGCGAAACCCGGGTCGCTTGTGATAAAACATATGGAATCGTACAATGTTGTAACAATTCAAATTTAAATAATTTTATGTTGACACTTTCAGATAGTCCGACAAGACCGCACGTTGGAACAGATAGTGTTCCCCATTCCGGAGATATGTGAATATCTCACGGGGGAGACTAAGCATAGAATCCTCAACACTGCAGAGAGAGATGACCAGGGTTCCAAGGTTGCTGACTTTTTCGATAGGACTCCGCAGATGTTCGACGAGATGAAGTGGCAGAAGAACCTAAGGGGTAAATCCGGAATCGTATTGCTTGTTGTCAAGCTAAACTTCTTTTATATAAGAATTTAAACATACACATTCAATATTTAATCGCAAACTATTGCAGTCAAAACTATTTAAAAAGAGACAGATAGTATATTGTCTCACTTATTCTATGATCATAACTTATATATATATACTTTATATATTGAAGTTGTTGTGTTAAAAGTTGTTTTAACTCCTTCAAATAAATTCATTGATTAAGTAAGAAAGTTTTAGAGGGGGTTTACATAATTATGTGCTGATGATTGAAAAAGTTCAAAATAAAACATATTTTTTCTGTAGTCTTTATTTAGTATATAGCTGTCAAAATTTGTGGCCACTTAACATTTAGTTTTTGCAGGTTGGCAAACTTAAATTTGCTTGCAGACAGCTAGTGCAATTTTTATGCTACAAGTAACCCTTATCAAGTTAATTGAGCCAACTGTCAAAATGGTGCAATATTTTTTTTTGAAAATTTTAATTTAACTTACTTCTAACGTGAATTCTTCTTAATACAGATTTTTATTCTAATAATTAAATACTATTTCATAATGCCATGACACACTTAACTAATTTCTTGCTAAAATATCAATTGGCCCACTTTACTTCTCAGTGGTTCAAATATTCCCCTTTTACAAAAGCATATCTTCTTAATAATATTCACTGCTAATTAATTCAAGAATTCAAAGATGTCACTAATAAATAACTTGCTTATTTGGTTTCAGGTCAACCAGCTTTATTCTGGGTTTCTTCCTACATGTCGCTGTGGAGCAACATCCTTTTCAATTTCGCAGTTCTCATAAATGTTATTGTTGCATTCTTTTACCCGTTTGGCGGCACTGCACCAGGTTAGTAATGTCTGCCAGATTATCAATATAAATGTGCTATATGTTATATTTCAATATTATTGCAAAATACCTGTCTTTTTTGTGATCAGAAGTGGACACCCGTCTTTCTTTGGCGGTATGGGCAGTGACGTTGGTCGCAGGTGGGTTGGTTGCCACCGTGCCGAGAGCTTCGGGAGTTAGGACCTTAGCCGCCGGAGCCATAGTCAGGTTGATCCTTTCCGCTGGACCCAGGCCAACACTTGCTGTTTTAGGCGTTCTGACGGTATGTCACTGAAAGTTTTATTCACGGTTTGTTTATTTTGACAATTTTTTTATTTTGGACCGACCAATTGCCTCCCTTGTATATTATATTCGAAGATTGTGTTTGTAGTACTATATGAAATATTGTATATTCCAGGTAATGGTGAAAGGTGTCCATCTAGTGAGCATAATGGGTAACCAAGGGACTTTGAGTAAATCCATCGACAAGATCATCACAGACAGAGAACTGCTTTACCATCTCACCTATCTTGTTTTTTGTTTCCTTGGGATTTGCGTGCATCCCTTCTTTTTCAGTGTTTTGGTAAGTTAAATAATGATGTTATTTTTGTTTAAGCCAACATAGAATATGATCGATATTAATCCTTTTCTCTCAACAAAACACGGCACAAGTGGGAACTTTATTGCAGTATGGCATATACTGCCTTTCTTGTGATGACTGTCAGGCTTTTTATGTAGGGCAAAAAGGTATAAATTTTAATATTAAACTTAAACATTTAAGGTGTGTCAATAGTTTTTGGATTTTCATTTTATTGTAATATTTGCTATACATATAAAATTTGAATTATATGGTTGTGATTCTGTATTATATTGTTTCTTTACGGTAGCAAATCATAGCACCTGAAGAAGAAAAACTGTATATTGAGATTTGAAAACAGATGTTTGCTTCGGGTTGTGTATGAGGTTGTTTGACTCTGTGAGGAAGTCTATAATTAGAAAAAGTAACAAGCAGCCTTCAGGCATTGAACTGAGAGACCGACTTGTCATGGGAGGAAGAAATGCATAGTTGGTTAACAGAGAATCATTGAGGTGCTCTGTGGCAGCCATATGCTCTACATAGGGACCGAACATGGTCGAAAAAGACGAAAAACCTAGATTTATTAAGTTTTGAATACTGTGATATTTTAAGTAAATAATAGATCAAAACTAATTTGTTTCATTGTACACTTGCTTTCTTTAGTTGTTCGATGTAGTATATCGCGAAGAAACACTCTTGAATGTAATAAGATCCGTGACTCGAAATGGGCGGTCAATCGTTTTGACTGCTGTGCTGGCCCTCATTCTAGTATATATGTTCTCCCTCGTTGGATTCCTGTTCTTCAGAGATGACTTCCTCGTCACGGTGGATGAGATTGATGAAGCTGAAAAAGGTAAGAATTTCTTCAACAAACAGAATAGATCTAATTTATTATTTTTTTTTTTATTATTATTATATAGTGTTTGTCGGGAAGGTTTACTATTATATCTTTCTATTATACTAATCAACGTTACTAGTTACAAATTTATTAACAGTTTTTGAAATGGGAATTTCTTGTTAGAGTTTGTTATGATACAATACATAAAGAATAATTTATGATATCGACTGAAGGTGCATGATGGAATTTCAATATCAAATTTGAATTGTTAAAACTTTGTAGGATTCCACATGTTTTGTCACTAACGACCCGGGTTTTGCCTTTCCGCATCTTCAGGCATTCTATCACACGGATGCAACATAACTGACACTTCTGACTTCTTTTATGCAAAATTTTACAAAAATGTTTCCATCCGTTTCTACAACAAAAAATACAAACGAAACTTAATGTGTTTTATTTATGATATTTACTTAAGGTGCTTGATGAAATTTCAATGTCAAATTTGAATTGGTTGAATTTGTTGAATTTGTTGCATCCCTGCGATAGAATGCCTGAAGGGTGACGAAGGGCGAAACCTGGGTCGTTAACAATTCAAATTTAATTTTTTACATAAAGAATGTGTTGAGATGTGATATTGCTATAATTAAAAATATATTTTTACTTTAAGTACACTTTTTTATAATATTAAAATACTACTACAAAAAAATGTGATCATAGACTAAATAAAAATAATAAATATTAATTGTCTTTTTTAACCTTTTGCACTCGAGCACTATTTAGTATGTGCCTACCAGCAACTTGACGCGTTTTTTTGCGAAAATCGTATTCGCTACATGAATCAAAGTAATAAAAAAATATATATATATAAAATTAAAAAAAATATATATTTTTTCTGTAAAATAGATATATAATGGATGTAATGTACATATTTTTATTTTATTTGTAATTCTTCATTTTATGGTATTTCACAAAGCAATCGCTCACATGTAACCCTGGCTTATTTACGCAGGTCTCGCAAAACAGCCGTGTTTCCAATCTCCCGCCAGAAATTTTTATATTTGAACATACTGCACAGCCCTTCTTAGTCCCTGAACGTAATCTATGTAATTTATCTGCAAGACGGTCTTCTGTAGGAACAGTTGAAGTACGTACTCGGGATCCACCATGCATTTCGATGCCAACACTTATTGATATTACGCAAGCCGACTATATTTGGCTGTTTTTTTATCAGAAAATGACTCCCTAATGATCTGTTATTGTGATATAGTTGAAATCGACATTTAAAACATGCTAAAAGTATACAAAAAATGACTGTATTTTAGTTCTACAGAATTTAGTAGAACTAAAATACATTGCTATTTTTTCACCGTGTTATAATGGAGTTCTACCAAGTGAATGCCAATTCAATCAATAATACAATAAACTTACAATGCCGCCTCTATGGCGGCATTCGAGTGCAAAGGGTTAATAATAATTATTGGTGACACATGAACATGAGTTTATGCTTTGCTATTGTTATAATGTTTTTCTTACACAACATTTCTTCCTGCTAGGGAGATAAGGTGTAGTAAAAGTGAAATTCAAACCTTTGAAATATGATGATCCCAACGCGTGGCATTGACTCTGCCCACGTGTTGTGCCTTTCACAACAATGACTGGGCATCATATTTTGCTGACAGTTATAAAAACAATGCTACTCAAATTACTACACTTGTTAGGAAAAATATTGCTTCAGTTTCTCAGTCGTCTCTCACTTGTTGGACTGATAAGACTGCAGTAAATTATTTGCAATGCATCGCGGGTACATTACATTCAGTCAGTGCGATATCGCTCCGCCGAATAATCCTCTGACTGCGTTCAGTTTGATAATCCCGTTTCCCGAGCCATTCGACGTTGACCGGCCGGAACTTTGGACCAGGTGGCTCAACAGATGGAACCGTTACTATAATTTGATGAATTTACAAAAAAAGCTATCAGAAATTGAGCAAATCGACACTTTTTTATATTGCTTGGGAGAGACGTTTGAAAATCGGTTCGCTGACATCAAAATACCGCTGTCCAAACGAAACAGTTATAATTACATCGTCGATTTTTTCAATCAACATTTTCTCGCGTTGGAAAAAAAGGTATTGAAAGACCGTAAAACGAAAAAGCTGCAAGACATTCGTACCGATTTCATGCAACGGAAACAGTGTCCCGGAGAATCGGCGTTTAAATATATCACCGACGTCTTGGCTATCAGTGATCTCTGCAATTTTGAAGATCAGAGAGACTCTTTGGTGAAGACGATCATCATCTTCGGCATGAGAGATGTCGAGCTCGCTAAAAAACTGCTGTTCATGGATATCTCGCTTGACGAATGCATCAAGATGGTCATCGCCAAAGAAGCTCTGTCTCGATATGCAGGGGATATAAAAGCTGAAAATTGTGAAACGGCATTGAAGAAAAAGAAATCACTGATACCCCTTCTGGTGCCGAACTGGAAAAAATCGACACTTAAATATGATTAGATTTTATCTTTATGATCTTTTACATGACACTAATTTTAGATGCAATATTTAGTTAATTTATTTACATATTCAATTCAATGATAGTTTATTTCTTCAAAAAGAAGATTAGTTTTTATGTTCCCATTTTTTTTTTATAATATATTATATATGCATTCAATTCACTTGTAAATGGATGGAAAGTTCCATGCAAAACAGCCTGTCAATGTAAAAAATATGCACTGGACATAAATATCAACAATAGATATAAAGAAAAAAAAAAATTAAAGTAACATTCTTTAATTTTTTTAAATTTCAAACCTTAATATTAATCCATTCTAAAAAAGTATCAGGTGTTATGTAAAATTATATCTTTCAAAACTTTTTCATTTACTGATCTCATTTTTTTTTTTTTATATAGTTATAAACAATTTTTATACTTTTTTATACCTTTTTTATGATCTCAAACTGTATTGTCAATTGCTGCAACTTTGCCTGAGTAGGTTTTTAAAAGCATAATATTTAGAAAAATATTTTTTGTCTGTGACCTACTCTAGGCAAAAGTTCCAGCAATTGACGGCAAATAATTTATTTTATTCGTAATAAATTTTTTCGAAACTCTTCTGGTGTTATTATTTTTAATTATTATATCTTATGTATAATAGTTCCGTGTGTGTCAACACAATCAAACATAACCATCTCCATTTTGCTTGCATTCATTGCATTTAACTGTAATTTAACCCTTCGTAATAGATATTTTCATATTTAAAAAAAATCAACGATACACACACAGAAAATCATTTTGTAAGTTGTTTTTATCAAAGAGTTACACAAAAATGGCAACTTGTCGTAACTTTTTTACGGCATCACACAAAAATAAAAAAATATATTCTTCATTATTATTGTCTCTTATGAGGATAATTTTGGTTTTATATTTGGATGCTACATATAACTATTTCGATTATCACAAGAAATATATAAAATTTGAATTGTTACAACTTTGTACGATTCCATATGTCTTATCACAAACAACCCGGGTTTCGCCCTTCGGCATCTTCAGGTATTCCATCGCACGGATGCAACAGAACTGACGTAACAAACAGTTAGCATCGTATATATAATATATTAAAATCATTATTAACAGGAATCTACTCACCAATAGGCAAGCAAAAGATTGCAGCCGAAAAGAATGTAACAATATTAATCCAATAATAATTAGCTATAACAACTTTGATTAACGATCCTGCTAATGAGTTGTCGTTATTGAAATGGGGTTTTCAACAAATTTAAATCAAGTAATTAAACTATAAATGTGTCTTCTTTTAGTTAAAGAATACCTAACATCAAACATCTAGTGATGAGACATAAGAATTATCATCATGAGATTGTCGATTCCTTGAACCGATCTCACGTAAAGGGTACAACAAGGGGGAGTTGGGAAGATTGAATTGATCGTTAAGAATGAAGTTTGAATTTTATAATTGGCCTCTATTAATTTCTAAAATCTCCTGATAAAACAATTTATGGTCCCCGGTGTTATGATGTAACAATTGAACTCCCTCATCCTCGTCAAACGAATGTCCCTCCGACAACAAATGGTTTGCAAACGTAGAAGTATCCTTCTTCAATGTATAAGCAGCTAAGTGTTCTGAAACTCTAATTTTTATGGTGTGCGTGGTTTTACCTACATAAAAGTGTTGGCAATCCAAACATTGTAATTTAAAATACCGGACTTATCCCTAAAATTAGTTGAAAAAAAAATACTTGTTGTTTACTAAAGTTTTGGCCAGTGAGTTTTTGCAATAAAACGCCGGTCTGACACTGTTAGCGAATTGTTCACAAAAATTCAAATTTAATATTGAAGTTCCATCAAGCACCTTCAGTTGATATCATAAATTATAGAAACATATAAGTTAAAAAAAATATTGCCACAGCCCTGTGACACTTTTTCCATTCGAATATGAATAACATTAGAATGGTTCAAAATTTTTCAATTCTGGACATCTGATAATGTTCTATATATGTCTCTGATTAAATTTATTTTTAAAAATCCATATATCACGGTGAAAAAATAGCAATGTATTTTAGTTCTACAAAATTTATAGGTTATATAGTTGATACTTATTTCGGCTAAAAAAATGTGCTTTTATTATTTAAAATATCATGTCTAGCCATCAAGGAAGTGACAATTAATACCTTGGAAATGATTTGTATATTTTCACTGCCTGAATTGATAAACTGTAATTTCACTAGTGAAAATACATTTTTGCTTAAAATAATTACCTGTAATAAACATCCTTGTCAAATAGTGAAACAATGGAAAAGTTTATTTAGTATTGTTAACCTTTGTCTGACTAACTTGTGTTGTTATATTTTGTTTTAGAATCTGTAGTATCTGATCATTCCGGTTGCTTGGACAATCCCGCGGCGAAGTACTTAAAAGGTAATTATGACTTAGATGTAAAAATGTTGTAAAAATTTACTATAATATAATAAGTCGCTCTACATAAGCCCAGCACAATCATTTTCAGATGTTGAATATCAGACTATTTAGAATTTAGAATTGTCAAATAAAATTGACTTAATTTTTCAATATCGGCTGATGTTGCTTGGTAGAATTTAAATACCAAATTTCAATTGTTGAAACTATACAATTCCACAAGTTTCATCACTCGCAACCTGGGTAGCACCTTTTGACATCTTCAGACATTCTATCACACAGGTGCAATAGAACTGACAGTCAACAGTTTCATTGTTTACCTGTTTGAAACACATAAAGGATATTTCAACATTGAATATTTAAAAAATTATTTCATAATTTCATTTGAATTTTTGAAACTGTGTACACAGTGAACTTTTATACCTGTCATTTATATTTCATCCATCTGTTAGAATGCCTGAAGATGCTGATGTAGGCACGGTGGGGAAAATTTCTTAATTATGTTTTTTTTATAAATATTTTATTTGTGGCAACCCTGGAAGCATTTTGTACTATTTTTAAACTATATAGTTTATCATAAATCAATTTTTATAAAATTTTGTCACTGTTTCACTCTCTCAGTGTCAACTGTAACATTATCAATCATAAAGTTAAGAACATATTAATTAATATTTGGATATCAAAATCATTTCAGAATCCGGTTCTGGTGCTGGTTCTTGCTCCCAGCCTGCAGACACGGGCGGTAGTCCTATGTCAGACGAGGACCAATCGAAAGCCAACGGACTTGTCAGCGTGGGAGGGGAAATGAGGGAAAGGTCATGCGATTCACTGCTCATGTGTATCCTCACAACCCTGAATCAAGGATTGAGGAACGGAGGAGGTATCGGAGACATTCTGAGAGCTCCGGCTAGTACGGTGAGAATCTGATAATCTAGATATTGTGATAATATAAAATTATGGAAGTAATACGAAACATTCTGAAATAAAAATTTTCTTACGATTTTGAATTGTTACAACTTTGTACCATTTCATATGTATTGTAACAGGCCGGGTTTCGCATTTCGGCATCTTCAGGCATCCTATCACATGGATGCAACAGAACTGACGCACAATAGATAAGCAAATGTTATTTTAAGCATAGTTCTGACGATGGCATGAGCTGAAATAGCTATCCACTATATTTGTTAAAAATAATTTTGTAGAACTAAAATATATTGCTATTTTTTCACCGTGTTATAATGGAGTTCTACCAAGTGAATGCCAATTCAATCAATAAGTAGGTATTTCTTAAAAAAAAACCCAAATATATTTTAATGTTAGTTGATTATTGTTTGTTGTAAAACCCTTTCAAGACTGACTCATTAACGAGATTAATCATATTGAAAATTATCTTTAGGCAAGTGTGTTAATTATTATTAGATCAATATTATTAAATTTGTTTTAGCCGCCATTTAGTTCTTGCCTTGGGGTCCGTGTTATCCTGTAATTAATACCTTTGGTATATAGACGATGCTAACTGTTTATTGTGCGTCAGTTCTATTGCATTTATGTGATAGAATGCATGAAGATGCCGAAAGGCGAAACTCAGGTGACAAAACATGTGAAGTCGTATAAAGTTGTAACAATTCAAATTTGATATTGAAATTCTATCAAGCAACTTCAGTCGATATCATAAATTATTTTCATCCTTACTTCATAAACAAAAATATAATTGTTAATTTTAATTAATATAATTTTACATATTTTAGGAACCTCTGTATGTGGCCAGAGTGATCTACGATCTTCTATTCTTCTTCATAGTCATAATTATCGTCCTCAACTTGATCTTTGGTGTCATCATCGACACTTTCGCCGATCTGAGGAGTGAAAAGCAGCAGAAGGAATTGATACTTAAGAACACTTGTTTCATCTGCGGTGAGTAAAAACTTTTCACGAGACACTTATTTAAATCTATACACCCAGTCCTTTTTTTACGCGATTTTTTTGGACGGCACCGTTACATTTTTTACGCCTTTCATTCGTTTTTACGCGATTTTTTCCCCAAATTTGTTTTAAAGAAGAAATTTGTATGTGATGCTAAGCATGTACGTTTCATTATTTTTTTAAATAAAAAAATATGTGTATTTTTAAAACTTAATTTTGTAAAGCATTCAATTTTTCAGAATTTTTTTTTTTTACAAACGATCCCAATACTAAGCGTGCTAGAAAATTTCAAAATGAATTAAGACTCTGTATGATGAACTACACTGAACTTTATAAAGAACTACCGCCAAAGAAAATGTAGAAAACAACCCAAAAACTTATAACAGAATTTATTGTAAAAAAAGAAAAAAACCGGTGAAACAACGAAATAAATCCAATGTATCAAGAATTGACTTATATCAAGAATCTCCAAGCAAAATTCAAGATTTCGAGCAAAATTCAGATTCATGCAAAATTCAATACTTTCGTTCAAAAAATCACAAACGATTACAGTTCACAACCGAGAGTAACAGCAGCGATATAATTCATATAAGTGAATAAAATTATATTTATATAGTCTCATTAAATTTTTATAAGCAATGAAGACATTTTTTGCATGAATTTGAAAGAGCAAATTTTGGTTTTTCATACGTTTCTGGTACTTTTCTACGCGATACTACTGCCTCACTGACCAGCACTTTGACGTCAGAGATCCGCCTGAAGTTACAAGGCGATCTTTTCATACATCCCAACACGCCCATATTTACAGTATTATCTTTTCCAGCAATATCTATTTTTCCTTCTTGTCCCCAGGTCTCAATCGATCCGCTTTCGACAACAAGACTGTCTCATTCGAGGAGCACATCCTATCGGAACACAATATGTGGCACTACCTGTACTTCATAGTTCTGGTGAGAGTCAAAGATCCCACCGAGTTCACCGGACCAGAGAGTTATGTTTACTCCATGGTTAAAGTTAGTAACATATTAATATCAATTTTATTATACTAATATATCTCTTCTGTTGGACTTTAATTATTTATTTGGACTTTTTTCTATTACAGGCTTGCAACCTTGAATGGTTCCCTCGACTGAGGGCCACGTCGTTGGCCACGAGTGAAGGCGAAGCGGCCGAAGTCGAATTCCGGTCTCTTCAGAACCAATTGGAGAACACGCAGGGCATGCTGGCAACCCTCACTCACTTACTGACAGATCTTAAAGATCAGGTATATTTCTAACCGACTTTCTTAGAATTATATCACTTTATTACAATTGGGGGCAAATGCAACTTTATGTTGAGATTACTCAATTAATAAAGGTTGAAAATGGAAATCCCTTCATCATTTATGCACTAAAACAAACCAAAAAATGGCATTCTTAGATTATTGAATTATTAAGAATAATTGTATTTTTTTCTTTCTTAGTTATTTGAATTTATACAACTTAAAATTTCTGTATTTGTATGAATATACTTGTTTGTTATTTGTAGACACACACAGTTCACAGACAGTTGATAATGATTGCGATGAACAAAACTGGCCCTGATCATAAAACATATTTTGGAAAGAGTTCAAAGATGTGTTTTTATTATTTAAAATTTCTTTCATACCTTTCTATCGAGCAAAAAGTAAATTTTTCTTCTTCATCTACATCTCTGGTCAAACATCAATGCACGGCTGATAAAATCGAGTTTACAATCATCGCATTTGCCAAGGCATACTTAGAGCATTAAATGTTGCCAGATATTATATAATATAAAAGCATCGATTAATAATAATGTGTTTTTGACGTTTTTCTTTAATGAGTTTTTTTCAATGTAACTGGCCAACTAATATATATATTTTATCTTCAGCACTATTTGCACAATAATTTTCATTTAATATATACAATAGTTACAATGTGGGCAGAATGTGTCTGCTCTTAAGTATGAGAAAGTTAATTTAATATGTCAGTTTTTTTGACTTATTATAGTCTTAAACCTGGGGTACGCATTGAACTTGATGTTATTTGTATCTTTTCAGATGACAGAACAGAGGAAGCAGAAGCAAAGAATCGGTCTGCTCAATTCGACATCGACGTACATGCAAAATATGAATCTCAATATGTAAAATGCTTACTTGTCTCAAAGCCATCTCCGCAACTATCGAATTGTGTAAAATTTATTGATCTATCGACTGAAAATTCTGGGATTGATATATTTACTTACTGAATACGTACATCATTGTACGGTTCAGTAACATTAATGGTAATATTTAGATCTGAACTTGGAAGTAATTAATAGTTTATTTTCCAGTGTAATGCGTTAATATCATTATTGTTTGTTATTTTGCAGCACAATATTTGTACACTTAATAATGTTCCTTGACTTAATGAAATCTGTGCATCGATTGTTTGTAAATGGATTGCTAATTTTCTTGTATCCATAATGAATACATATAGAATGTAAAAAGGTAAAAGGACGCTTTTTTGATTAATTGCAGTGTTAACAACTGAATACATATTCAGTCAAAAGGATTTAGGCTGCAAATTCGGATATAAATGTCAATTTAGTTTTTAAGTTTGAAAAAAAGAGGGCTTGTCAAATTTGGAACTAGAAAAAAACACATCTCATTTTGTGTGAAATTATTTACGCAAAACATTTGATTTATCAATTTTTGCTTTTTACTACTTCATATATACTAGAATTTTCTTCATTGTACAACTGTCAATTTTAACTTTATTGACTTATTTTATTTTAAATAAAATAACAGCCGTCCCTCTTATTTCACATGGCAATAATTTTCGGTGTATAATAAAGGTATTCATTCAACGTAAAAGACTTTATTGAATTGAATATCTTAGGAATTGGTTGTTTTAAAAATCAATTGAGACTTATCTTTCTATAATACAATAAAAATATAGCACGGTCCATAGAATGTTATTAAAATTTTCTTAGAATGAAAGTTATTCTATCTGCATTGCATTTTACGATTTGATAATGTCTAAAAAAACTATTTTACATAAAAGCTCTTGTTGTTAAAATGAAACTTTTTTCATGTATTTTTAATATCTTCCGTAATCAGGTTTAGATAAATATGGTAGAATATATATATATACAATTTAGTAATTAAAATCTTTCTCAATCCTTCTATTATATTTGTCTAGCAAGTGAAAAAAGTTTTCTTCTATTGATCAACGAAATTGTGACCAATATTAATTATATATTTTTGTCCTCAAAGAATGATCATAGTATTCTGGTGTTTTTGAACGTTTTAATAAAAACTGATGAATAACAATATATTAAATGTTTTTCCGTATATTTATTAATGCAATTTAGTAAAAAATAATTAACATTCAAAAATGGTGGTGTCCAAACAATTGATCATGCTATTCCAATTTAGATAAGTATTGTAATTCTAAAATTCTTACAGATTTTTTACAACTTGACCTGAAATTTATATGAAATAGTTAATACATCATTTCTTTTGTGATATGTCAATAAATAAAAGAATTTAAAGTTATTTTATAAATGGTTGTTTTGACATGCTCATTTTTTACAACACTTCTATATACAACAATTCTACAACACAAATATTTTTATATTCCTCTTTCTTAATTCCCAAAACTATATTTTTACTTCTGTATACTTTTTTTAAATGTGTTTATTGTGAAATTATTTTTTGTATAATAACAATCCATTATATTGTATTCATGTTCAACAAATCCTTCCATTATTTTTTTGCTATCATCAATCCAATTTGTGAACCATTTAATCGGATATGAATATTTTTAAAACTTTTAAATACGATTCAACTGAAGATATATCTGTAAAATGAAACATTGGTTTATAATAATTTATCCCTGTTTAGAGAAAATATTTTTTTTGCAACGTAACAAGCAACATAATAATATTTGTTCTTTTCCCGGACACATAAAAATTGTATCAACATATTTAAGATAAAGTGACAATTGGGGGACAATTTATCTACCCTCAGGTATAGGAAAGTTAACGAATCATTTAAAATAACGTCTTTTTAAAAATACAATTTTATTCATTTCGAAGCATATGATTTCTCTCATATTTGAAAAAGGGAAGAAAACATATATTAGTTTTTCTGTTATGATGTCTGCACATGGTTCCAAAGGAAGTTTTTATTTTATCCATAAATAACAAATCTCCGATGTCAATATTCATAATACCGTATCTATTATCAAATGAAAAAATTCCCAGTGACAATATTAACATGTATATAGGAATAAAATAACTTTCTTTTTATATTCTTATGAATTGTAAAATATTTCCCTCGTATTTTGATTTGTATTTTAGCCACGAATTTGTAATGTTCTTATAAAATTAAGTACCCATAAAACAAACTGTCATATTTGTATAATATCTATGATTAAAAATTTTAATGGTTGTAAAATTCTAATAAACGTTTTTATAGTCTTACAAAAAATATCAATATGATAGAGCCAATGTATTGTCACGTGCCGTAAAAATCAAAATGTTCTTCAAACAATTATTGAATTGATTGAATTTGACAGGAATCTGTATATTTCAATTAGTATAGAAGTGTTATTTAATAAATTGTCTGTATACTAGTAGAAGACGAGAAGTCAATAAACTGCGTTTTCAGCTAATTCACTTTTCTGAAAACATGTGTGTTGTAGCGTGGCTGTAGTGAAATGAATTGACGGATATGCAACAATTAAACAGTTAAAAAAGTTTAAGTTATTAAACGTTTTTTGCCAGTAGTATACCTTATCAAAAAAATTGATTAAATTCAAATTACTACTAAGTAGCACAAAATTAAAGTTGTCACTCATATATGCAAAGGTTTAAAAATTTCATTCATAATTGATATTGGAAAATAAATTACATGACATTTGAATTATAAGAGAAAAATCAATTGTGGTATCAAGAGTTAAATTTATTAAATAATAAATGAACAAAGAGTTTCTCTTTCAAAACAATAGTGTGCTCGAATCTGTTAATCTACATAAATCTAAAAACTTTCAATTTTTGACTTTTGTCTACTGCTAGTATACTGACAATATTATACTTGTGGCATTTTTGATTTCTTAATGCGTCCCATTTTTCAATGTAAAAGAAATATCTTATCAAAATGTTTATGATGAATGTATACACGTAGAACGTAAGTATAAAGTGTTCATAGCAATTTCTCTAGTGCCACCTATGTAATATGTTGAATAATTAAACTATAATTCAATATTTCATTCACGTTCTGGCAAAAAGCATAATTCTGAAATACAAATTGGCCAAATCATTCTTTAGTATTTTGTGGTCAACATATATGGTAAAAATAAAGATTAGCAATGATGGTGTGTCAATCTAGATCTAAGATTATTTTTTTTTCTTAATGTTATAAATAAGAATTTTCAAAGTGAATTTGTAAATTTTTCAAGAGAGTTGTGCTTTTAGAAAATTTTAACATTTTACCATAGACAACTTGTGTAAACTCTGTTAAAAATTAAATTACACCAGTTTAATATTGCCAGAATGAAGAATGATTTATTTCAACAGAAATGCTTTTTAGAAAATAATATTAATGGTTTCGATATTGAAAAAAAATATATTCCAGAAAACAATCAATATTATAAGCCTTTAAAAGGACGGGTTCGGCCCACTTTTTTCGATTAAAATAATTAATGTTACTTAATTGTACGGATTATTTTTTTATTATAAATCTTCTATGCCTTGTTATAATTTAAATTGTTACTTTTAAATTTCACTATACCAGTAAAATCTGACTTTCTATTTCAATGTTCAATCAACTTCCCGTTAAATATATGTCATGTCCGTTTGTTACAATGAAATTTGTGTTTCCTTGGATATTTCGTGTTATATAAAATGAAGCAATTTATTCTAAAATTAATTGCGACTATTCTGGTTTAAAAATGATTTTCTTTATATCTCTGCGTTATTTTGTTTTTATTTATATTATCTCACATTTCACTGTCCTAGAAAGTTTTTCTATACATTCCTCAATTTCTTCTCATTCCTATTTTAATTTCCTTTTTTTCAGTAGCACTATTTTTTAAAAAAATGTACCATAAGAAATCAAAATAACTTTTTTATCTGTGTTAAAACTTAATCGACAATGATTTCAATGTTTTTTAATGCATTCCTTTAGATCAGTGTTTCTCAAAGTGTAGAACATGAACCCCACCCCCCCAAAAAAGATGAATAAAGGTTGATAAAAGTAATCGTTGCATCGGTCTGTTTGTACTAAAATGAAAAAAAAAATTTTAATATATTTTGATATTGTACAAGCAAATTAGTTTTTTTGACAACTTGTATTTAGTTTTATGTAAACTATTGAGGGGTACACAGATGTCGAAATTTTGAGAAACACTGCTTTATTTAATTACTTTATGAACTATCCAATTTATGAAATCTTCTCTTTTTATGCTTTTTCTATTATATCAATTAGTTTGAAAGAGAAATGTTAAGTTTTTTTATTTTACTATTAGAATATATGCCACATTTATATTTATTTTTTCTTTGTTGTTTGATGCTTAGCTTGAATAATTTGTCACCTTGTGAGACCGTGCAATAAATATACAATTATATATTTTTTTATTTTGCCAATCGCAAGTAAAATTTTCGATACTTTACAATTTTTTTTTATGAAGGACACAAACATTTCAGTTGATATATTATATTTTGTATTATAAAATGTGATAGTCTTGAAAAATATTTTTTTACATTTGCTTTTTGTCATATACAAAATTTAATTTTAGGTTTTTTCCCATTTTTATTGTTATCGGAAAATGTTTTACTTTACTATTATATTTATCGTACTTATTTTGTTTTTTTTTTTTATTGTATTCCCTACCCTCCTTTTCATTACATGGTACTTTGAATGACAAAACAATGAAACACATTATTAGTAACGATGTAAGACAATTGATTTAATAATGTTATATTATTCTACAGTGAATTCCCGATTTTACATTTTTTATTTGACAATTTCTTCAATTTGTATTTATGTTTTTATTATCACTTCATAACATTCGTTTTTATAAATACGACCTTAATACTTAGTTGTTCCACTTTTAAGATGTTAACTGTCACTTCTTTGTGGAAAGGCATTGTATTTCAATAAATTAAACACAATATTTTATCAGTTGATAATACTCACGATGAGTGAAATCGGTCCTGATTTTTCAGTTATAAAATTGTGAAAATGGTACTTAACACGTTGGCTGCGGAATACGCGTCCAACACATAAACACCTATATTTGACAAACTTGGCTGATTAAAGCCACCTATAAATAGTAGATCGCTATATCCTGGCATGTCAGGAATCACTCTGAGCTTGTATGGTACTCGATATTACCAAGCGTTTCCCATATGCTATATTTAATATGTGCTATAAATAGCAAGTGTTTTTTTACAGCAGTCCACGTGTTAAAACTTTCTTTGCAAATTGGCACTTTAATTTAAATAATCTTGCATATTATTACAAGAACAGATTTTTGTAAAATATTGAAAATATAATTTTATTTTTTCAAGGGCCAATAATGTCCATGTAAATGACCGAAAAAGGAAATATTCAACGAAATTTAACATTTTTCTCTTAGTTTTGTAAAACTGAACGATTGATTCAAGTAAAAAATATGAAACACTGTGAAAAAATCGCAATGTATTTTAGTTCTATAAAACTTTTATTAGATATAGTTGATAGCTATTTCGGCTCATGCTATCGTCAGTACGTAGTCGTCGCCACCGTCAGTAGTTCTGACGACGGATGAGCCAAAATAGCTATTAACTATATCCTTATAAATATTTTGTAGAACTAAAATACGTTGCTATTTTTTCACCTGTGTGCAGAAAAAGAACTTCCACGTCTTTTTTTAACAAGACATACTGTTGACATATTCTGATTTCCTTCACTCCTATATTTTACATTACATATTGTTTTGTTATGATCGAAGCTTCAAATTGCAGTATCTTCAAAACATTGATGGCCAGCAAATGGTTGATATCTTTCATATATCAAAGAATTAGAAAGAACGATTTTCTATGTTCTTAAACAAAATTGTCAATAACAAATGTTACTTTTTACAGGGCTCAATAACATTTCGACATGGTATATTTCTAGCTAAAAGATTATTATGTAGTGGAAATTTAAAATTTCAAAAGTTTTTATATTAGTAGCAAAGAAAAGTGAGAGATGGGACCCTTTTAAAAAGTATGACAATTCAAAAAAATAATATTTTGAAACTTCAATTAATAATTTTTTTCATCTTAGTATAATGATGATCTTTTATAAAAACATTTAAGCTGAAATTTTGGCCACTAACAATACCAAAATAGTCCAAGTGATAATTTTTAATAGATGTTACATACTCGCTATCATATCTTCAAATTTTATTTTACAGCATTAAGAAATTTTTATATTAACGCTTTCACTGCTAATCTAAAAATCCCATGTAACAGTGTCGTGCCCAATATATATAAATTATAAAAATGTGTCGCAAATTATTAACAATATGCATTATTTCAAAGACAATACAAGCGAGCGTCGGCAAGTACAAATAACTTGAAGTAGATATTATTGCGTCTCATATTGCACTGATAAATCTGCTTCAAGTCATAATGTAATGGTCGGTATACACGTGTATTTATTCTGAATTACATTTTAGTTTTTCAAGTTTTATTATATCCTTTTCAAATTACGTATTTTTAAGATATTCTACGTATTTTGCCACTAACGGCCCGGGTTTTGCCATTCGGCATCTTCAGGCATTCTCACACACACATCACACGGATGCAACAGAATTGACAAGACTGAAAGACCTTTCGCGAATTCTTCACGCTTTTTCAACGCTTCACGAAAATTTAAATAAATAAGTATGATCGCCTAAGGTATTAGGCGAACATAAATGTGAAGAGGTAGTGAGAAATGGTGCCGATTTTGTTTATTAATTCCGCGATAGAGTACGTGCTGACTCAACGACCAAAGTCCAAGGGTGTAAGTTTTCATCGACTATGGAAAATATATTCATTACCAGGCTTGCATAATGAAGAGGAGGTAAATTTATCGATGTTAGAAATCGTTTTGTGAAACGAAAAATTGTTAATTATATCCGAACTCTTCTAACATTCGTTTATTCGCGGGAAAATAGTTGCAATCTGAACCTTAGGGCGGTGGTGCAATGGTTTTGATTTAGATCGTTAGTATTCGGCGCAGAAAGAGGTATCCATTCTATACTTACCGAATACATAGTCCAAAGTAGATACTTTTTCAAACACGTTTATTGTATGTATATTACCTTTGTGTCATCTCTAGAAATTGTTTATGCTTAGCATTTGGATTTTTTCAATACTGAGGCTTGCCATAACTCTTTATTTTTTTATTATGACTTTTTGGTGTGATTGGAATCAAATTTGTTGTTTTACGCGTGGTATTGAATTGTTTGTATCTATCGACATAAATTGTGAAAATGCTGGCAAATTGAAAAGAAAGTCCATTTTTTCATGATTGTAATATTTGAATTATTGTAAATATTATATAAATTATAATATATATACTATACACACAAATTTCTACACTACATTATTCAAAAAGAAAATCACAAAAAAATATTCATAGCGGCACGTCTAGACTCAGCTTTACTATGCAAAAAAGCGTTACGCGCGGTAAGATCGAAAGGCGATGAAATCCGAAATGTATATTGTCGGCTAAAATTATTTTTTTACATTTCGGGCATGAACACGCTAGGCGGATCGTTAGCACGGAATGAGTTAAGAAAATATCGGATAATTAAATGAAAGAAAAAAACGCTCATGTATTATTATTGGCCAAAATGAAAGCAACAATCGTATATATAATGTCATTAGTAGACTGTATTTTCTGAAAATTTTCTTCTTAGCTATTACAAAAAAAAAAACTTTTAACTATTATGTAATTTTCTTATTATATAACCATCGAAATGTAATTTCCTATTGTTGTGAGTGATAAGGGTTGTATCTAGAATATAGAATAAAATATTACATTAGATTATATTGCTTTGGTATTTATTTATTGATATGAAATATTTCTCTCACTAAGTTGACCCTACCTTACTTCCAACCAATGTCATACTAAAATTTGACTCGGTAGGTATATTCTGAATAGACATATAAGTAAAGTATATTCGCTTCGTTTGGAATTTACATTGGGGGTTTCAAGAAAACAACAGTTAACAGTTATCTCCCATCTCATAGCCAATTTTTCGTATATCTTCATACAAACTGAAGTATTTTAATGATTTCGCTATTAGTATATATCATCACTATCGGAACGAGGCGATTCACAGACGTAGGCCTAATGCAAAAACTATACACATCGGTTATGTCAAGTTCTACCGATAGACAGTTTCATCAGTAATCCCGGGTGTGCTTAATTGCAATATAGGACGAAGTAAATATTAATGAGAGGTCCGGGACAGCGCGTACGCAGTCCCGACTACCAAAAATTACGCGCCCGAGTTATCCGCATTAGGGATAATCGCAAGGGTCAGCCCAACCGTAGTGCAATGGAAGAGCCTCGCCCTGGGGGAACCGCCTTCATGATCACGGTATCCCCTACGCCAGGTAAGTATGCTTTCACTCGGTCTAGCCAGAGAATATATAACTGCACTGCGCATTTATCTATACGACTAACAATGGATGTGCGTACTGCCATCTATCAACACGCAGTTGAAGCCGTACGAGTATTCGATATACGTATATGTAAATTAAACAATATTATTTTTTTCAAAACAATTTGCTTATAAATACACTTATGGTTAAAGGAAATATTTTTTTTCAATTTTGACTGCGATATATATATCAGAAAGGTAGTGGATGTATATTTAGTATATTATACACGAACTAAAATGACAATACTTCATAAATACAAAAACCGTCTTAACACAATCTATTTTTAATGTTTTATTTTATAAAAAAATACGAGTGCGTTAAAAATATATAAGTATGTTATTAATTAAAATATAATGATATCCCGTATATGATGTCTGTTACATTTGACTTGAGTAATTTCAAAATAACACGATACACACAATTGGTTTGTCATGTGAACAAGATTTGTTCGAATGTCAATATGTATAATACAATTTTTCATGTGTCAAAAAATACAATCTTAGTGTCTTCAATCTATACTCTATCTCTAGTCTATACAGTCTTGATTCTATAAAACAGTATACATTAATTGATATGCCACGAATGTCTCATTCGCGATCTTTAATTGTTTCGTCACTGTCATCACACAGGATCTGAGACAAATATATTTACCAGAACATTTTACGACCAATATGTAAGTACATATTATGTTTTATGACCGCATTACCTTGCAATAAAAACGGTTAGCGTCTCTTCGTCGCTTGTCAATTGAATACGGAAATTTGTTCGCAAAGAAATCATTATTTTTGCCGTTCTTCATTTTGCCACATGAAAGAAATTATGAAACATTATTAACATGACATTCAAAATATGTTTAGCCAACAGTAACTGTAATTATGACGGCTTAAATTATGATCAACAGTGTCAATAACATTTAATTATAATATATCCAATATTAAATATTTTTAAGATGGTTAATATTAAAATGTCAAGTGTCATAGGTTAGCTTATTTTATTCGAATCGCACGTTGGCAGTTTATAACATAATAATCTTCTTAACAAAAATTAAATTAAGTTTTATTTTCAATGAGCTCGTCTTCTGTAAACGTTTTTTGCACATAAGACATATTATCTTAGAGAATTATGATTTACGATTTATCTTTTTGCAGTGCGTACTTATATAGTGTTGCCAGTGTAAATAAATTCAATAAAAATTCACGATAGTGAATGACGCCATTAGGCACTTACTTAAAGTAATATTTTATCGATCAATCTTTTGGCATCTGTTTTTTTAAAATAATTTTAACGACTAATATATATTTTTTAATACTCTATTACTGAAGTTGAACTATGAATATTGTATACATATTTTTTCTTGTTAGGGCTTTATAGCTTATATTAGAAGTAATCAACTAAATGTTGCCGAGATATATGTTCAAATTCACAAAAATATAACGATGCATTGTATATAGCTTCGTAAACAATTTAAAAAGCTAAGTTTAATTTTGTTTCATCGTAGTTCTGACGACGGCTGACGCCGATATAGTTATCAAAAACTAAATATAAACATTTTAAAAACAAAATACATTGTTATTTTTTTATTATTACCAAATAAACTGTAAATCAAAAAATAATTTGTATCGATTTAATAATAGAAGTTTTTCTAATTTCATAGAAAATAAGACATGACGATTATGATAATTTTTTAAAATAATAAATACATTTTTTTTAGTTCTATTTTCACAATCTATTTTACGATCAGGACTAGTTTCGCTCATCGCGAGCATTATCAACTTATCAGTTTATGCCCAAAAATATGTTTCGTTATTTAAAATATAATGCCATTCCACCAAAAAATGACAAGCCAAAACCTTCAATGTGATTTATGATCAATGTTATAAAAATTCTGATTAATATTATTACATTGTTAAGGTAAGATTCGGTTTCACTCATCGGGAGTATTATCAACGATTAAATAGCACATTATGGTTTATTATTTCAATACAATATCTTTCCACCAAGAAATTATAGTTTACATTTACACATTGAACGTATTAATACTGGTAAATGTTTCGAAATTAACTTTATATAAGTGGATGCATGTGATTTCGAATTGTCAACTCAATGACCATTTCATGAAGAATTAGAGCTAGTTTAAGTCGCTCCAATGAAGATATCTTGACCATAAACTGTATTAAACATTTATCGTTTATTTTAGGCCTCATTAAATAAATACATATCCGGGTTCCACTATATATATCGGGCATTAAAATATTATAAGACATATCGTTTACACGGTCAGTATATTTTGATGCATTGTTAACTATACAATTTTTTACGTTTGTTAGCTAAAGGGTAAAGTTCTTATTTTTTCTTTTGTTCAACGTAAGCTGTTTTAAGAACCGCCGTCTGCTGAAAGCATTCCACGGTATTTGTTTTCTTTACTAGACTGGGCACAGTGGCGTCACATGTCGGATATACGTGGATAAAAAAAAACAATTATAAATAACACTGTAAATAAATATAAAGTCTATTCGAGACTTTTTCTCAGTGTCTTAAATTTGGAAATAAATGTGATATACTATCGCTTTTAAAGTGTTGACTGTCACTTCTAGTTGGAAAAGAATCATACATATAATAAAAAAAAAAATACATTTTTAGTACTAGTTCCATAATTATTATATACTTTTAAGTAGGGCTGTGAAATCACAGATATGGAGTAGCGGTGTTTTGATCGGAGTCGGAGTTTTGAAAAAGGAGTGACTCCGACTACTTTTTCGATTTGATTTTCTTTTTAAAACTATCTCAGTGAACGAGAGGAAATAAATCGTCTTTGTGTCCCAATATAGTAAAATTTAGCTATGTTTCAAATTGTTTGGTTAAAATAGAAAAATTATCAATTACTCACACATTTTGTATGTTATTGTAAGCAGTAATAAAATCAAGAAAAACGGCATAAGCCGAAATAGCTATTGAATATATCTCTTATAATTTTTTTAGAACTTAAATACGACGCTATTTTTTCACCGTGCTATAATGATAATATAATACATATTTAAAAAAAATACAATACCACGGCACTGCTTGGATGATGGCAGAATTAAATAAATTAATGAACATTCAAACGGCTTTTTATGAAAATAGGCCACGGCCGTCGTTCTGTCCCTTAAGTAAGTATATTTATTTATTGTTATTATTCCAGAACCCAAATTCGGATTTAGTTGTTTATAACACATTTATAGCTAATGCCAATGTTAGAATTTAATTAATTAGCACGGAATAGAGTCGATATTATGAAACCGTCTGGTCGAGAACAGTTAGTAGATAATATATATATATTTGATTTTAATCTCTGTTGAGCCGTCTATAAATATATGACGTCACACTTTACACTCCAGAAGTGAGGCACTGTTTAACAATTATATTATGCTTTTACCAAAAGTTCTGTACTTACAAAGTTGCTTTATATTATGGACAGCATTCTATAATACTTATTAACAACAATACATAAGTATTTTAAATAAAATTAGAATTTAGTCAACGATCGTTTCATTAATTTTTTAAATCAATTATAATGACAATAATTTAATATACTGTATTTTTGTCGCGGCAGCGGTTCGGGTTTGTGGTGCGAAAGTCAAACCACATAGGCTACCGATTTGAAATAAATGGCCCCCGGTTCAAATCGTCGTCAGGGTGGCTTTTCGTCTATGCAATGAAAGATGTATTTCACTAGACAATATAATATGTTAATTATACGTATATAGTGATGTTCATTTAAAATACTCCATGTGAAACCAAAACGTTAGTAGAAACGAGGCTATAAATAATATAGCGGGAATAATTAGCTAACTACTAGTCCTGTACGGGTTAATTTACTCTATTCGGATACTAACAAAGTTTAGGTCGTCGCGGACAACTGAACAGCTTCTCCCATGGTAGAACTCGTTTTGAGGTGCATTTATTAGTGTACCATATACTACACATGATTGGCAGACCGGATGTTGATATGAATACAAAAATAGTCTATTGATTATGGACATATTATTTCAAACGAACACAAAGCAATTAACACTTTCAAAATTTCTCGAAGAAACTGCTGTTTAGACCATAGTTTCTCCACCGGTGGTCCGCAGACATTTTTGGGTGGTCCGCGATGTAATATTATTTCTATAAACAATCGAATTTTATATTGTATTTTATGTATTTTTGTATTATATATTTTTTTTTAAGTCTGTTTTAATATACTTACATATTATTACATCTGCATTCGGTGTTGCAAAATTAATTGCTTTGAGTAAAAAATCAATTAAATATATATTTATTATTTTATTGTAATGCTGATGGTCCGCAAAACATTTTTGGATTTTTCAGTCGTCTGCGGATATAAAAAGGTTGACAAACTATGATTTGAGAAGAACTATCAATTGAGAAGGCTAATTACAGTGTATTGATAGTTAACACTTAAAATTATGATAAATTTGAAAGTGCCAAAATTTGCCTGATTTGTATCCTTGAAAATCACCATAAATTTAGTATAACACCAAACACTACTGAAAAAGTTCTTGAAATATTTGTTTTTGGAATATATCTGTTGTAACTCAGTAGGGGACGGGTTGCAATTTGAAAAAATCTTTTGATTGATAGCGATTTAAAAAAAACCCATACGCACACATTCTCAATTCGTTTCTTTTAAGTTCTAAGGACAAAGAAAATCATCGAAATCAAAACTTGCCGTAGCTCCAATTGACTTCAAACGACAGATCCATCATTACATTTTGTTGTATAGGCTAGATTCTAGCCGTAAGAACTATGCACCAAAATATAATTAACTACAGAAGTTGTTTTTCCTGAAGCGTATGATAGTATTTTGAATTAAGACGAAAAACACTTTTGTTAGAATATCTGATGATTCAGTCGCCACGCTGTGTTTATAGAAACCATTTTAGACAGCGTGTTAATCAGTTATTAGAAGTCATATTTTTAGATGATAATTGTTTGAATCATGCAATAAATCTGGCATTGATATTGTTTATTGAAAACATTCAATTTAGCCCACGCCATTTTGGATTCAAAACATATGAACTAGACTAAACTGCGGTGCAACGGAATGATCAAAGCGGTCTATTGACGGTGACTAGAATTTTTCGAGATTTATGAAGAATATACATTTATATGAAAAATATCCACGGTCCTCGCTGCTACCCCCGGGCCCTATTGTTTATATCACATAATATTTTTCAAGACTTAAAGAAAGCCTGCAAATTATTATTTAATTTACACTTGAAGTTAATTTTATTTTATCTATAAAATAAAGGCTACAAAAACTTGTAATCGGACCCCATATGCCAATTCTTACATGTTTTTAAAATATCTTACTTTTTTATTAGAGGTTTAAAATATAATGATGTTTCACTTTTAATGTGTTAACTGTCACTTCTTGATGGAAATATATGATATTTTATAATAATAAAAACACATTTTCTTCTTAGTACTTATTTCTACAATATGTTTTATTTTCAGGACCGGATTCGCTGCATAGCATTGTACACTCACTCATTGGTGGCTTGCGATGGGCGAAACCGATTCTGATCATAAAATAATTTCTAATAAATTGCTTTGTTATTTTTACAAAAATAGCTATGATGAATCTGCTATTTTAATTAAATAAAAAAACACATTGAGTTTAATACCACTTCTAGATTTTTTATTATATCAATCAATACCGGTTTTGGTAATCGAAGTTTATAGTGCTCGATTAGCGAAACCGATTCCGATCATTGCATTATAAAATGTGTGTTGTTTATTAAGATGGTATTACTTTCCTGCAAGAAGTGACAGTTAAAATATTAAAAGTGAAAGAACTTTCTTTAGTTATTGTTTATAACATAAAAAAAACAGTTTTATTATCATAGCTATTTGAGATGTATTGAGATTTATTGCATAATATTTCAAAATAAAACTAGGCACTCGTAATTATGAAAAATTTTGTTTTAAAATAAAATCAAAGTTTCTAAAAAGAGATTGGTTTCTGACAGCTGAAATCGTTCCGATAAGGAAATGACTTCCAGGTTTTTCGACTAGAGAAGATTAATTAGTTCCGTTTTCCGCCGCCAGGGAAAGCCGCTAGCCAGTCTCAAATTTAATTTCACAGAAAGCGGACATGATCCGTTAGTTCCCGCGAATTTCACCCGTTCAAAACTAGTCTAAAACTATGTCAAACCGTTAAACTATACGATCACATAAATAATTAAATTTCCTGTGTATTGAAATAGATTTAATTAAGCAGCGTGTGTTTTTAAACGGTGTTTTTACGAATGTTATCCGGGTGGCAGTGTTAAAATTGTGTTAGTTTACATTATAAAACAGAAAAGCAGTGATGAATAAACTCGCTTCAGTGGTGTTGAGAGATTGCCGATGTACTCAAACAATACAATTTATATTATGCTTATATGCATATTAGACATTATTTGGTTTAATCAGGTCTGCTTTTGCACATATTTCAATATTTCTCATCTAAAATCGTATTTTGCTTTATGATTTTTTCTCTCGTGTTTTCAAGATTAGACATAACTGATTACAAACACAGTTGATAATAGTCAACAAACTTTAAAGATCGCTTTGGGGTGGAAGCGATCTACAGAAGGTTTAAGGAAGCTATTCGTGTTAACCTTGCATTCAAAAAAGATTCTTTCAATACAAAATCATTCAATCAAAACCTCTCTTTTGTTAGTACTGATAACAGGGCTTGCAGAAATGATTAGGTAACAATAATTCTATTGTTATCGTGTTTACATTGCGGTGGTCACGATTTCAATCAATTTTGCCATTTGTGTCGTACCCTATGAATCAGGGTGTACAAGAAAAGTTGGCTAAACATAAGTCCTATGCTAGACTATCTAGACTAGAAGTCTATTCTTTCTATCATTTCTCTAATCTCTCTTAATAAAAGAAAAGTCAAGCGACTGAGTAACAAACAGCTGTCGTAGAACAAAAACTTATGTTAACATACTTCTATCAGAATGGCATATTATTAAAAAAATGTATACATATTATCCGTCACTTATATTGAATACATGAACATATTTTTTTAAATTTATGATATCGACTGAAAATGCTTGATGGAATTTCTATATTAAATTAAAATTGTTGAAACTTTTTACGATTCCACGTGTTTGTATTTAAGTTATACATCATTTATTAGGCATATAGTTGATAGCTATTTCGAACTTATACCTTAAGTTTTGTAGAACTAAAATACACTGCAATTTTTTCACCGTGTTATAATGGAGATATACTAAGTAAATGCCAATTCAATCAATTTAATGAGGAGCTTTATTTTGAATGACGTGAAACGTAAAAGCTAAGAAAGATGGAATTATTTTTCACTTGTTAATTAGAGTAATTTTTTTCGACGTCCAAAAATCACCTAAGTAATGATTAAAATTACATTTTTTACCATTTCAGCTCCTAATGTGGAGTATATGATCTCATAATATAAGTTTTCAACCGTTTATCTACCATAAATGCATACTGTCCTAGTAATTAAGTTGTTCAGATTTATTTTTTCGAAATAAGTAAGGATAGTTTATTGATTGAATTGGTATTCACTTGGTAGAACTCCATTATAACACGTGTTAAGTAAGGATATAATAATGGGGTTATAACAGAACTGGAGATTGACGTAATCTCTCCAATTAGATCACGTTTTTAGGAGCGAGATTTATTTAACATTTTCGAATAGAGATTGATGGTAACATTGAAAAATCAATTAATAAAACTGTTCGTACTTTGACACGAGCTTGTGGGTACGGTATCCGAAACCATCGACATTTATCAATGCATCTTGGATTCAGCAACGATTCATTTACGTCTATTATATTTTCATTTCATCATTTTAATAACTGATTTATCGACAATCAATTGTTAATTATGAATTATTACTTCTTGATGAAAAGATATAATATTTTAATACATTTAATATGTTTCGTACTGTTGACACATTGTAGAATACAATGATCAGAGCTGGTTTCGTTTATCGCAAGCATTGACAACGAATGTTGAGCATTGTCTCATCTCAGTTGATCATTCGCACTCAACGAAATTATAAATCAATCATTTTAACATAATATTTAGAAGTAGTAAACAAAAAAAATATTTTTCACTTTATTATGTTTTTTAATATCGACTGTAGGTGCTTGATGAAGTTTTAATATAGAATTTGAATTGCTAAATCTTTTTACGATTCCACATGTTTTGTCACCAACGACAGTCTGAACAGTGGAATGCCTGAAGATGCTGAAATGCGAAATCGGGTCGTTAATGATAAAACATGTGGAATTGTAAAAAGTTTCAACAATTTAAATTTTATAACATTAGTATTGATATCGACATTTGCTAGAATTTTAATATTAAGTTATATATGCGGAATTATACATTGTTTGAACACTTCAAATGTATTTTATTAATTAAAACAATTTATATACCATATACCAGTACTTCGCAACATTTTGTCTTCCACGGCACACCAACGTTTTTTTTTTAAATTTAAAATTTATTGATTGAATTGACAATTACTTGGTAGAACTTCATTATAACACAGTGAATAAATAGCAATGTATTTTAGTTCTACAAAATTTATATATGTACAGTTAAATTCATATATATTAGATAACTCTGATGAAGGCGTAAGCCGAAATAGCTGTCAACTACATATCTTATAAATTTTGGAGAACTAAAATTCATTGCTATTTTTAATAACCGTGGTATAATGGAGTTCTGCCGAGTAAATGCCAGTTCAATCAATATATGGTTTTTGATTGATAATATAATACATACTTGCACTGCACGGCTTGGATGATTTTCACCGTGTTTCTAAATTTTCCAATTTTTTCCCTAAATTTCTTCTTCTAATCAAGCATTGCACGTAATTTTTCGTTGCTATACAGATATATATATATAAAAAAGGTTGCGCAAAGAGCGTTGTAGCAAGGAAGCCGTTCATTTCGCTAGTGCCCGAGTGACCCAAATACTAATCGGCATTAATTCTATGGCAGGTGCCATCTACCTACATTTAGATCTAGTTAGTTACTTATTGCTAGCGATTAAATTATTTAATCTTCTTTAAATTACACTTACTTTACTTACAATATTACTTTTACACCTAAAACTACCCCTGTAATACGTATGTGTTTATATAACACTAGCGAGAACCTACTTAAGTTGTACAATAAAGAGTTTATTCGAAATTTGAATTCAGTTTAAGAACAATCGATGGTTTGCAAAATGTCATAGGAAATACATAACCTCAAAGTGTGATATTTTCGCAAAGGTACCCTTTTAAAGTATGAATTGTTTTTGATTAGATTCAAAGAAATCGAATTGTATGACCATTTTTAAAAGAAATTTTTATTCAGTGAAAAGTTTATGCCAAAATCATATTTAGTTTACGAACAATTAATGGACAGAATACAAAATGTCATTCACAAAATGTGGCATGGTTGATTGTTGTGTGAGATATTTTTTAATGGTTATAAAACTTTTCAAATGTGATTATCGTAATCCAGAAACCTTCGCGAAGGTGGAAAGAAGATATTTTGAAAGTTTCAAATAGTTCCTATCCTTAATATAATAATACACAAAGAACATAAATACACATAAATACACACAAATAAACAAACAAACACACGATAATATACATAGATCAGTTATGTCCAACACACGAGTTTACAGATTTGCATTATATTTACAATATGTCAGCTTCGTAGCGCAATGGTCAACGTAGTTTGCTTCTGTAAATGACCTCACGTGCTCAAACTCTAGTAAAAGCATCGTTTTCATTTTCCATCCCATCTCAACTCAACACATATTAATTTAGTTGTAATTTTTTTTGGATATGTGTGGCTCACCAACTATCTATTGAACAATTTGAACAACTGAACGAGCTATGTAAAACTTCGCTATTTTAAATTTGAGTTGTTGAAACTTCGTACGTCTTCACAATTTTCGTCATTTCTGTTGCATTTATATAATATACTGCCAGACGATGTCGAAAGGCGAAACCTAGTTCGTTAGTGACATAGTAGTAAAATTCAATATTAAAACTCCATCAAGCACTCTTAGCAGATATCACAAATCTAATTATATCAAAGTCAATTCTGGTGCAACCGTGTGATATAATACCTGAAGATGCCGAAAGGCGAAACTCGGGTTGTTAGTGACAAAATATGTGAAGTAGTACAAAATTTCAAACAATTCAAGTTTGATATTGAAATTCCATCACGCACCTTCAGTCAATATCATAAATCATTGGCAACTTTATATTATTGATGTATGAATCTAATTGTTTCTTAAGCACTGTAATTCTCTTTCTTTAATGTTTTTTTCTTCCAATTATTGATATTAATCTCATTATGACAAATATAAGATCATTTTAATTATTGACATCGAATGCTGTTCCTTAATCTTTTTCTAACAGTCACTAGAACTTTGAAACACAATTGAGATATTCAAAAGTAACTCCTCGAGAAACGAGAATCAGAATTGTAACTAATTTCTTGAGAATTCTTAATCACAACCTCTAATGCAGTGGTGTCCAACCGGTCGATCGCGGGCCAAAATTTAGTCGATCCCGAAAACCATCAAGATTTTTTTTAAAATTCTAATATAGTAGTAAAATGGACCCCGAAAGTCGAACCGGTTGGCTCGACAGTATTGTAACTTTATCGCAATAGCACAGACATCAAATATTATAATAGCAAAGCAAATTCAAGTAATTCTGGGTATTCATGGGAATGTAACAGCTGCGCCCATTGTTTTGAAAGAGCTTGCCGTATTTTTTTTTTTTAATCTATATACATATCTTTTGTTTGATTGACCGTAAGGGATCATGTTAAAATTGCTAATCCATAACACGTGATTATTTGAACACGTGTTATGGATTAGTAAATCTTCAAATAACGATAGATTTCAGAAAGGTGCATCATTTCGTTTCACGGTTTTGCTCTTAATACACCTCAAAATCTCTGCTGTGTCTCTGTTGCAAATCTGTTATGAATATATTGTGAACAAAGTTTAATTTTTCGTTTCATCAAAAATCAATAATATATCCATCCTTGTTTTAAAAAAAATATTTTGTCATTAAAAATGAGTGCTGTGAAGAAATCAAAATTGTATCATTTTAGTAATGATTGGGAAGAGGAGTTTTTTTTCATAATGAACAATAACAAGTGCTTTTGCCTTATATGCAATGTGATAATTTCTCTACCAAAAAGAGGAAATCTAAATCGACATTATAGTACTGTGCACGAACATTACAATCGTGATTATCCTCTAAATTCAAAAATACGAAAGGAACACGTACAAAAATTGAAGACTACACTCCATTCGCAGCAATCATTTTTTAAAAAAGTTTGCGACAAATCCACATCCGCAACAGTGGCCTCTTTACGTGTGACACATATATTGGCGAAACACAAGAAACCCTTTACTGATGGTGAAATTTATAAAGAAGGATTCTTAGCAGCTGGTGATTCATTATTGGAGAATTTCAAGAACAAAGATGAAATTATGAAAGCAATTCAGAGTATGCAATTATCAAGAAACTCTGTGGCGAGGCGATTTGAGTTGTTAGCAAACAATATGCGTTTACAGCTAAAAAATGACTTCGAAGCTTGCACTCACTTTTCACTTCAATTCGACAAATCGCTTGATGTATGTGACACGGCGCAATTGAATATATTTGCACGTTTGACTTTTTCCGATTGCAGTACGAAGGAAGAACAAGTAAAGGTAATTCCAATTAAAGGAACATGCAAAGGAGAAGATATATATAACAGTATTAAAGACTTCATTAAATCAGAAGAATTACCACTACAAAAACTCGTATGTATTACGACGGACGGTGCACCATCCATGGTTGACAGTGACAATGGTTTTATTGTACTTTGTAGGAAAGATGTTTTTATCATATTACTGCATCATTCACCAACAAGCATTATGCGCAAAATTCATAAGCTTGGATCGAGTGATGAAAATCGCCATAAAAATAAACAATTCCATCAGAAGCAAGCCGTTGCAGAGAAGAAAATTTAAGTTACTACTAGAGGAATTTGAAAAACATCACTGTGATTTGCTGTTGCATAATGAAATTAGATGGCTAAGTAAAGGACTAGTCCTCGCTCGGTTTCGGGAATTATTACCCGAAATAAAACTTTTTCTACTCGAGAGAAATGATGACAGGTCAAACTATCTACAAAACAAGAAACGGCTTTTAAAACTGGCGTTTTTAACAGATTTAACATCGAAGTTAAATGAAATTAATTTAGAATTACAAGGGAGATCCAAAACCATCATAGATATGATTTGATCGGTGAATTCTTTCAAAATGAAATTGAAGCTATGGATTTCAAAGCTGAAGAAAAAGGATTTCTCTTATTTCAGTCATTTGAAAGATGAGATTGGTGAGAATGTGGATATATATGATTATGAGGAATATGCTGTTATATTGAAGAGAATATCGGAAGAATTCGACAACAGATATGCTGATTTTAAAAATTTGAACACAATTTGCAGCTTCATATCTTCCCCATTGGATATAAATGAAAATTTAATAGAAGGTCTTGCTAAGGATATAGCCATTATATTTTCAATGGATAGCTCTGATGTAGAGTTACAGCTAATTGAGTTAATAAACGATGTTACATTGGTCAATTTCAAAACTGGTGCATGGAAAGTATTGAAACCGATTAAATATTCGTATTTGATAGATGTTTATTTGCGGGTTTTATCATGCTTCGGAAGTACTTATTTGTGTAAAGCCTCATTTGCTCACATGAATTACATAAAATCTAAATATCGGTCACGTTTGACGAATAATCATCTCGATGATTGTATGCGATTTGCATCAAGTAATTATCGGCCAAATTATTTGTAGATTGGCAAAAATGAACAATGTCAAATATCTCATTAAATTTGATTTTTGTATTATTGTAAAACAATAAAAAGTTGTATATTTTTTTTTATTTGCTTCATAAAACGTTAAATAAAATGTTTATAAGAAATAAATAATAATACTGGATCATTTTTTTATACACATAACGATATTCCGCCTTCAAAGTGTATAGTTAAACATTTAAGACTTATATAAAATATTAATTTGTCTATAAGGATTTTATTAGAAGTCGATCCCAAGCAAATTTAAAATGTAAAAGTAGCTACCAGTGATCAAAAGGTTGGACACCACTGCTCTAACGGTTTGAAATCCAAGTATAATGGTGTAGTAACGAAGTAACTAGCTAGGTGCCGGTTGTTAACGTCGCAGTTATACATAGATGATGTGTTAAAAGCAATATGAACCGAAATAGATCTCACAACCAATTTGTGAGACTGACTTCTATTTCCACGGTATTCCGTTTGACAGGCGATTTGAAATCAAGACTCGACATTCCCGCCTAGTCGTATTTTCTGTGTAGGTAACTATAGCTAAATAAACTATGGTCACAAATAAAATACACCAATCCGTCGCTTGGCGCGGTACTCGTATAGCACGGTTTCAATTTAACGCCGTTCTAATTTTGTCGAAACAAATTAACAAAACTGTACTTTGTTCGATATGCTTTGATGATAGATGTGCGAAATTATATTCATGTTTCGTTTATGCTACGTTACACGAATTCATTGTTTCAACTCTTAGATAATGTTAAGCAAATTTTATCAAACATATATTTAAAAATATATTAGATTTATAAAGGTATATTAGATTTTTGTCTTATTACAACTTTTTACGATTTCACGTGTTTTGTCACTAACGGCTCAGGTTTCGCCTTTTGGCATTCTTCAGGCATTCTATCACACGGCTGCAACAGAACTGACACAAAAAAGTATATTAGATTACAAATCTGACATTGAAATTCAAATGAATAACGTAACTTTTATTTACAAGAGTTTATTAAAATATAGCTGGAATATTTGATGTCATTTAGGTGATTGTCACGCTTAGAAAAGTTTGATAGGCCAGTACTACATGTGGTCTGCGGGCCGCAACTTGATCGACTGCTCTAGCCGGATACTCTACCAAAATGACCAGAATATCTTTTTCAAATAGAAAAAATAATACCCTAAAATAACAATGCTTATTTGTAATCAAAATCCAAAAGTGTTGACAGGTTTATTAAAAAAGTAAAGACTTCAAAAGAAGAGTAAAAAAAATACTAGATATAATGTTAAAATAATCTTGTTAGGAATAAACTTTACAGTTTCCGTTGAATGAAAAACTAACCAAATAACTTAATTGGTTATTTACTTAGTTCTCCGCTCTTGAGCTCGGATGCTGTAGGAATCAAATTATCTTTTTAATCAATTTGTAGTTATTTAATTGAATTGGATTTTACATTTTTTTGTAAAGAATGTTTATGAGTACGATTCATCGGCCTGGATTTTGTAAGACGGAAACAAAACGTGTCTTTCGATTTGAGTATTTTCCTAGTTCCTAAATATATATTAGATAATGTTACATAGTTACAAAGTGAATTTCTTATAATGATACTAATTCGTTATGTGAAACACTCGTTAAGTGAAAAAAATTTTCCCATATGAAACAATGTATTAAGATGGTACTTCCCCTATCTGCGTCACTCGTTAAGGAGGCACGTTTTTCACAATCAGCTTTGCTCGTTATGGGAATCACTCATAACTAGATATGCTCGTTATGAGAGGTCATATATACTGTATTAATATTTTATAAATTGGTATTACTTTTTCGCTGTAAATAACAAATATTTTCGGGAAACGAACTAAAACGATCTTTATAATTCACTTATTCCAGCTGTAAAATTAATCGACGTTCGTATCATCGGATAACAAACAATTCGGATAACGAACATAGTGTTGGAACAGATTATGTGCGTTAACTAGCCCATTTTACTTAACATTGTTTTTATGGGTGCATTATCAGCTTTTATGTGCGACCTAAAATAATAAAAGATTTTGAATACATTGGTACTTTTACATATTTTTTATTTATTGTTATTTTGACTTTGAAAAATACATAAATGTATATATTTACATAAAATAAAAAAGTTTTAATATATTTTGAAATCATAATTCGTACAGTGTAATTTGTGTTATATATACAGTTTACTAGATATGTTGTGGCCCACTTAAAGAAGGAAAAATCGAAATGTGGCCCGGAGAAAAAAACGTTTAAGTATAGCTAAACTGGTTTATATTAAATGATATGTGGAAACATAAGATCGTAGTTTTAATGTTTAATTTTGTTTTTGGTTTGGTTGGTTTCTTTTACAACACACGTGCCCTCAAAATAAAATCACGGCTTTACCAAATGGAGAAACGACAAATTTCCTGCAGTCAAATTTCACGTTACCAACCGTCTATATTTGATCGTGTATTTCAAGTAGGTATGCACGGCGTCTCACTTGAAACTATTTCGAAATGAGAGGCTCTTCGGCAATCGAATATCTCAGAGTCTGAACGAGGTGTGAACAGAACACCACTCGAAACCGCTCGTCTATAGACATCGCAAGAATCATATTGCAATTTAATTAAATGGCGGCGAAAATTTTATGGGTTTCCCGTGGGCGAAGATAATTAACTTAAAAAAGGCGATTATTTTGTTTATTAGTTACGATTTAATCAAACAAATAGATTTGTACATCCGATTTGGTGTCAAGGGTGTTTTTTTTTGTACAATTGAGTTCTTGGTATATTTAAACACGTCATAAACGAATTAATATAATATAACACGGTGAAAATTTTATATTAAAATTACATCGAGCGCCTTCCGTCGATATCATAAATTATCTAATTATATTAATTTTATTGATTGAATTGGCATTTACAAGTTTTAGCTCTACAAAATTTATTGGATAGTTTATAGCTATTTCGGCTTTATACCCTCGTCAGAACTATGTTTAAACGTACGTTTACTTATCTATATTTACCTGTGTAGAAAAATTGCACAATACATCTTTTCTTCTGTTTTAACACCATAACTTCATATATCTTATAAATTTTGTAAAACTAAAATACCATTGCCATTTTTTCACTCCGTTATAACGGAGTTCTACAAATTAAATGCCAATTCAATCAATAAAATTAATATAATTAGATAATTTATGATATCGAAAGAAGGTGCTTGATGAAATTTCAATATCAAATTTGAATTGTTGAAACTTTGTACGATTCCACATATTTTGTGACTAACGACCCGGGTTTCACCTTTTGGCATCTTTATGCATTATATAACGGATGCAACAGAACTGACTTTAATATAATAACATTTGTGATATCTGCTGAGAGTGCTTGATGACATTACAATATTGAATTTGAATTGTGAATCCTCATATTTTGTCATTCACAACCCATCTTCGGGCATCATATCACACGAATGCAACAGAACTCACCTTATATGTTTATTATGAGATGTGTTCACAGAAATCAATGAACATTTGATGAAACCATTATATTTGTTTTGAAATAAATAACATCAGGAAAAGGCGCTTTTCAAATTAAAATTAATCATTCCTTTAAAGGTTTCCGGTTAATCAACCATATTCCTTAAATACTCTTCGTACAGCCGAGAAACAAGCGTGAAAATTTACGATCATCAAATATATGACATTACTCGTGTTATATCGCACGCAATCCGAGGTGCGGAGGAATTCGTTTACGCAGACGGTTTTTCCAACGCCATACAAATAAATAAACTTGTATATTTTATCGAGTAGATTACCTATGATATGCGCGTATATTGAGCTTTTTAGTAGAAGCTCTCAAAACGCTCTAATGCTTACGAATTCACGTATCATTAAATTCGTATTTTCACCAAGACACAGCAATTTTCACTGATTACATTAACAGTTACATTCCACATTTGAAGGCTCGCAAATAACTCAAGTTTTCGCATAACGTTATCACTTTATATAACATATATAATATTACAGATGGTTTCTGTGATAATCTAATGTTTTTTTTATATATTAATTCTAGTCTTTATATATTTAATATCTTTGTTATTTTACTAAGTGTTTAAGTAGATGTTACACTTTTTAACTTTTTTTGAGAAGCATATTTAATATTTTAAGCCTTATTTTAATGTGCATCATATTACACGGTGAAAAAGACAATCTTTTAAGTTGGCACTTAATCGGTAGACCTCCATTGTAGCACGGGTTTTTCAATGTGTCATGTAGTTAATAGCTATTTAAATTAACAAAAACACATTTTTTAGTACTTATTTCCACAATCCTGCTCTTGATCTTAAAATATTTTGTAGAAATAAGTATAAAATAAATATTTTCAACGGCATTTTTTTTCATACTCAATATGGACGAGATTAAGCTCAGATGAACACAATTTTTATGAACCCTTTGCAATTAGTACAATCTGAACCATGGGATATTTAAAATACAATCATGGTAATTTTCCATGCAATGATTTGCATTTTTTAAAATACTGTATTTACAATATTGGTCAGAAACCTACTATCCATTGGTAATTGTTTTACCCGCTAGAGAAGTTACCCGTCAAAAAAAATGATTTTTTTAAAATACTTTAATCTTTTACGGACTACGCAAATAAAATTTACAAAATTGATATTTTTACCAAACATCTCAAAAGGTTGCTGACCACTGCCTTAGGGTTTATGTTTTTCTTGTGTCATTCCTTTTGTATATCACCGATGCATATTTATTTTTATTGCGTAATTTACGATATCAACAGAGCATTCTTGATAGAATATCAGTGTCAAATATGAGTTGTTGAATCGTTGTACATTTCCAGATGTTTAATTTAAATGTAACCAATACTACAAAATCGATTTTTTTACCCAGTCTCTCAAAAGATTGCTGACCGCTGCCTTTTAAATTTCTATCCAATCGATATATTCCCATACACAACCTAATAAATGTCCTTCCACATTGGCAGTTAACATGTTATTAACCTTTGAAAAGCGAATGAAATAAGCGTATAGTAAAATTGTGCTAGTTAAGTGTATTTTAATCGCAATTTAATGCCCAATAGCAATAATTGACTAAAATAATATTATTTATCACCTACGTATATGTACAAAGAAAAGCGAACAGCTTCTACCGCGTTAATAGGTCTGTGATATTTAATAATGGGTCAACAGTCTATTTCTGTTTGGTTTCGCATACTGAACACACCTATAGATATTTTCGAAGGGGCATTGTAAATATTGTATACTAATGCATATATCATTACACAGTGACCGACTAACTATCATGGACACACGAGACTTTCGATTTTTACTAAGAGAGAAATTGGAACTGGGTGTAACTCGAGTTTATTCGTATACTCGTGCACAGCTTCTCAACCTTTTTACATCCGTGGACCACCAAAAAGTCTAAAAATGGTTGCGGGGACCATCAGCATTGGAATAAAATGTAAATATTTATGTAAGTGATTTTTTATTCAAAACAATTAATTTTGCAACACCGTATATAACAATGTGATTACGCTGATCTAATAATATTTAAGTATCATATATTAAAACAGACAGTCATAATTTTATAAGTCTTTCCACCAACCAGTGATATTTGTCACATATTAATATGAGTTATCGTTTAAAGCTATTCAAATAATTATATAACATTTTTTTTGTATTTTCGTATGTTTGCCAAGAATACAAAATATTCTATATAACATGAAAGATGAATAAATATTTTTAGATATTTAAATTAAACGTGATTGGATCTAATTTCTAACTAAAGCCATATTTTGACTGCAGGTCTATCCGAAGACGCACATGTAAATAACATCCATCGTACAGTATAAACAAAGATTAATATTTGTTTTTAAGCCAACATGGTATACAAATCGGATATAAAAAAGATACAATTTTATATACGTCATTAATACCCACTAGATTTTCATTTTATCGTATTTAGAAATTGAAAATATGCTAAAATGTATCCAAACGATTTGAAAATGAAAAACATGAACATTTTTAACATATTCAAAAAATGATGAATATAGAGCGAGGAGCTTCATAGGAAATATTAAAATGCATACAAATGTTTTTCTTGAACCAACAAGGGTAAAAACAGATTCTCAATTATATTTTTGATATGTTAACTACCCCTTATTGGCGGAAAGGCGCTATATTTAAATATAATTACACAATTTTTAACACTATTCTCACAATTTTACAATTTAGAGACAGGACCGGTTTCGCTCATCGCACTGATTATCATTACTTTACAATGTTATTAAGATTACATAAAAATATTTTGCTCCAACATTGAAGGGAAAAAAGAGATTCTTATTTAATTTTAATGTTTTGAATAATAAAAACACATTTTTTTAGTACTTATTTCCACAATATATTTTTTGATCAGGACCGGTTTCGCTCATCGCGAGCATTATCAACTGATAGAATACAATTTAAAACAAGTCTATTTATACAAAACAAAAAATTTATTTGAGTTAATGGTAGCAGGTGTACAAAACCATAGGTACAAGAACTAGGAAACAATTTACATAAAATCATACAATATTGAAACAAATAAAGTAAATTAGTATAAAAATTAAATGTTCACAATCACTTATTAAGAATTACAATTACAAATATGGTAAATCAATGAGCGAAACCGGTCCTGATCAAAAAATATATTGTGGAAAGAAGTACTAAAAAAAATGTGTTTTTATTATTTAAAATATAATGCCTTTCCATCAAGAAGTGACAGTTAACACCTTAAAAGTGATTAATTTTAATGTGTTAATATTATTATAATATGTAAGTATAATAAGTATGTGTTATTAAAGTTGTATGGTCAATGTCGGAATTGGAGTCGTGCTTTTTTAACAACTGCACACACCCCTGAAATAAATATTTTTTTAACGTATGATAATTGTTCTTTTAAATTTCAAATATAAATGTATAAAGATTGAGAGTTGGTGTTTGTCAGGGTGCGAGCCGGTTAATACAATTTTAGCAGCAAGTTAGAGGATATTTTTCCTTTATCGTAATGAAGTTCTGCCAAGTAAACTCTTATACAATAAATCAGGGTTGTGTAATTTTTAAATAAATTTTGCGCAGTATTAATGTAACTAAACTTTTATCAATGTTAATATTTATGGACACGTTGCCAATCAAAATGTGTTGAAGCTTTTAATGAAAACGATATCATCCAATTGATAATTTTGTAACCGTCAAATTTCAAAGTTTCGATTGAGAGTGTAGTATGTAAAGCACGGCTGTGGAGTCGTTCAAAAGTACGACTCCAACTCCAATATTGACCAACAACACGACTCTGACTTAAAATATATATTTTTGTAACGTATTTCCTATTTCACCTATATATACGCATTAAATTAAAGATCAACCAACCAATCCGGCAAATTTTTCATTGAGATATTCTTCAAAACCGTCTTATCGAAGAATTATTCGGAGTCGCTCGTTTTTCACGACTCCCAATCCGGCCAAAACAATATTATTTTAAATATTTAATCGACTTCTAAATCAACATTGGTTTTTAGTAAAATATGTTTTTTATTGGTAAACAATGACAAATACAATTCGATCCTCGACAGTATTTAATAAAAAAAAAATTTGAATTGTTCCGATAGAAAATATTTCAAAAAATAATTGTATTTAGAAAACTGATGAAGATATAACTCTAACAATTTTTTCAACAACAATTTTTTTATATAAAATATATTGTAACATCTGTTGCGTTTTCTTTACTTCAGCTGTGTCGACGACGTTACTGATTGATTTTTCACTCTTCCCGCCTATAATACCCCGAGACGACATTTCTAAACTACTCTCTATTTTTAACATAGTTTTGAGTTTATTTTGGGGAAACTAAAATATTCCTAAGGAGGCTTACGTGGGCGTTAACTCGTGCCACGTATCGTAAAACTTTAATATCGAGATTTATAATGTTTATATTTTATTTTTATTACATTTGCCGTACGTTAAACGGAATGAAAACACGATTATTTGATTACGAATGTCCAGATTTTTGTTGCTGGGCAAGTGTACGGGAAACTATCCCCGCTTATGTTTATAATATAATAAAATACAAACTTGCGTCGTTTGTATCGATACATTTTATTTGTTATTGAATTGAAATTATGTTGTTAGAACTGCATTATAATATGATTCACATAACAAAGCACGTATATTGATTAAATACACGGTAAAAAACAGCAATGTTTTTGAGTTCTACAAAATTTATAAAGCATATAGCTGATAGCTATTTAGGCTTGTGATAATAAAATTACGATATGGGCAAAATGGGCAGTGTGCTGTGTACTACTCTACAAGATTTGTCACTCACGACCCGGGAATCGTCCTTCGGCATCTTTAGGCCGTCTACGACACGATGCAATACAACCCACGAGTTATTGCTTTGATTTTTGATCAGTTCTATTGCATCCTGGATATATATATAATGCGTGACAAAAAATTTGCAAGTGTGCAATGTTTCAATTATTTAAATTTGATTTTCAAGCGAAGCACCATCAGTCGATATTATCATCCCCGTGTTCAGTAAAGAAAAAAAATTCCACCCCATTTATTTTTGTTTATTTTTATATTTATAATTATTTATTTTAAAAATTCGAATCATTGTTTGCTTTAGGAATAAATACCTCTATGATACCGCTAGCTAGTGGTCGGCAATCTTTTAATAGACTTGGTAAAAAATAAAATTTGATTAGTTGGTAAAAGCTTAAAATATTTTTTTACAAAATAATAAAAAAAAATATCATCACGTTTTCAAAAATGGTTGCCGTCCCCTGATCTAAATTAAAAATTAAATTTTACAAATCGAGTACATTGAAGATAATCCAACTCTTGAAATGTTATTCTATAAAAAAAATTGCTCTCGCTTGTCAATAGTAACAAAGCATTGTCTATTTTTTGATGAAAGTAAAAAATAAAACATATATACTTCACGCTACAAATACCCTCATTGTTATTGTTTATGTAATCATGAAGGAATATTATTATCATGTAAATAAACAGAAATAACTCAACATGATTTATGTAAAATTTTATGTGTGTCCTGTAAATAACGAAGTCTTTCGCAAAGTTGGCATCTTTTCAAAAAAAGTCCAAAAATACGCCATAATTTATAAAATAATTAATCTTCGGAATCTGCCATTAGCTCGATTTTTTCTTCAAACTTTGAACGTTGACGTCAATTGTCAAAATTCATTAAGTATGCTTTGCATAGTTTTTGCATCACATTTTAAATTATTGTTCTTTTGTGGTACGCATATATTATGTGCAAAAAAAGATAACCCTCGTATAGTGTCAAGATAGATACCGCGCTATAGGAACTCGCTTTATAGGAGATGAGGCACCCATATAAAATTTTCTGATTTTGTAAGTATTGTAATTGTATGGCCTTGAATTATTGTTTTTTTTTCTTTAATAATTTGTTAGTTACACAAGAATACGTCTTTTACGTGTTTTATCTTCTTTGAGCATATTTTCTCCCTTCATGGTTCTCTGTCATCAACCAGTTGCTTTGTTTCCTCTCCTGAAATACCAGAACCCCTCAGTTCTATCAAATATATCCTGTTGAAAGTACATGATGGTAGTTCAGGACACCGGAATTTCACTGTTCATGACAAGAAACAGGCAGGATTAGAGCCATCTAGAAAAGAAATATCCAAATCACATACTCAATCCAGTTTCAGCGTTCATATATGTATAACATTACATATAATTTGACCTTGAAAATGTAGTGTTTGTAGAAAACGTCACACGCACTATAGAAAACCGTGTTATATAATGAAGCACTATAGGAGGGTTTGACTGTACTGCGAATACTTATTAATTTTCTCGCAGCGGAATAAGCCGAATAAATATTATATTAATGATTAAAATTATCACTTCCAGCATAAAGAATTATTTACGTACCCTTTATGGAGTATAGTTCTACATATTTTTTGTCCAGTAACTCAAATATTATTTTTCAATATGTTAAGGTCAAGATAGAATATGACTGACAGTTAGCTTACCATTCTTATTATGTGTCACCTTTTAAGGCTAAATAATTAGAATAATTAAACAACCATGTTTTTGAACACATAACATATTCATATGAAAATACATATTATATGATTTTAAAAATCAATTTATCAAAATGTCCGTAGTGAGAGTTTCGTCTGTGTTCATTGCAATTGTGGCTAGTGACTTTGAAAAAATTGGCAATACTTTCTTCAATTTATGAACTGTAGAGTTGAAAAAATAGAGATAAAATTATCCCGAAAATCATATAAAATCTTCATTTATCAAACTGTATCAAAAAGCAGAGATAACTGTTTTCGCATAGTACAATATATAGCCTAACGGAATATACTGGATTCGCAACCAAGGTAATCGATCAATCACTTCCTGTGAGACAGGAAGATCAATCAATCTGACAATTATCTATTACCCTTTAAATAACACGAAAGTTCGTACCCCTGATTGACTACCTCACTTAACACAAATTTCCTATAGTGCTCAAGTTAAGTAATGTGATAATATCTCGATCGTTATATAATATTGTAATTAATTTATGATCATATATTCAATTTAGTTAATGACACAGAATTAGTTCATGATGCTATAAATCTGCTTGTTAATGCAATCAATTACTTCACTTTTTTAACCCTTTGAGTGCCACCATTGTCAACTCTTATTTTTTTTAAATAATAAAAACAATTTTTTTAGTATTTATTTCCACAGTTGGAAATAATTACTAAAAAATACGTTTTTATTATTTAAAATATCATACCTTTCCATCCATAAGTGTCAGTTAATAATTTAAAAGCTTAATTTTTTTACGAAAATGCAACAAAACATGCACAGAATATTATTTAATACATTGCTTTTATCAGTTGTACTCAAAGAAATATGAAAAAAAAAACATGTTTATTTTTCAGGGCTGCCACACAAAAATAATAAAAAATATATAATTTGTGACATAAAGCAAAAAATATTTTTTATAAATTCTGTTCTTTTTATCAGAGCTCATCTTTGGAAACGGTTTTAAAAATCGATATATATTTTCTTTGGATCCAATGTACGATTTTGGATGTATTATATCTTAACCCGTTGCGTGCTGAGTTCTCTTATTTTTAAGATGTGAACTATCAATAATTGAAACGTTAGTAGTCAGGGGTAAACGATCAATTTCTGATACTATTTTTTAACCTGTTGACTGCTTAAAAATGATGTATCATTGTTGTACAGATATATTTTGTATCATTACCTGATTTTTTTTTATTATTTCATGAACCATTTGTTTAGTATACCTGGTATTTAATAACTCAAATAACCTTGTTTTAATTCGCATTGTATCAGTTGATAATGCTCGCCATGAACGAAACCGATCCTGACATGAAGAATACAAAATTATGGACATATAGATCGACCACGTTACTTATGCGCGTGGAAACGTAGCGCTGTGTGCATTTTCGGTTTTACACAAAATTTTCTAGAGTTCGAAAATTAAAAATTTAACAAATACATTTTACATAAAAATATTTATCTATATTAGGTTTCAATGTTCATAAATTCCGTGGCTTTTTACTTGTCCTTTTTGCGGTCTATTCATTCGTTTTATCCAGGGGCTTCGAATTTAGTTTCATCATCCGCCGCATTACCGGGTGCAATGTTATAGCGGTCGGTCAATAGTACTCAAGATTATATTTCTCTCCACTAAGAAGTGACAGTTATCATCTTAAAGGAATGTTTTGAATTAGTCTTATATGTACTTTTCTAATATTCTTTATGTATAAAGCAATTAAACTTTTAAGCGTATTTTTATATCTAATAATATAGAGCCTTGCAACTTTCGATAAGTACCAATGTTCATTACTGGTGTCGGTAATATGGGATGACCCGACTCACCCAAAGATGTTGGTGACGTCAAACGGTCAGTATACCGCGTGTGGTTTACGAGAAACCGTCACTGTACCGCGTATAGTTTACGACTCGAGCTGTCACTGCATCCATAAATTTCAAGAAATACAATGTGGCCCATAATAAATTGTAAAACTTGTTGGAAAATTTTATTTTTATATGCTTTAAAATAGTGGGCAAGTTTTGTATAATAACTTATTATAGAATTAACATACTCATTGGAATTTTCGGTGCATGTGAAATGTGTGTTTTTCACAAGGCTGTGGAATCGGAGTCACGAAGTACCTTGTTTTTCACGACTTAAACTACTTTTTCGATTAGGTGATTTTGAAGAATATCTCAATGAAAATTTTTCCGGATTAGTTGATTTTTCTTTAATTTAATGCACATAAATAGGAAATGTAGGAAAACACCTGATAAAAATAAACGTTTTTAAATCGGACTCGTGTTGTTGATGAATGTCGGAGTGGGAGGCGTGTTTTGTTTTGACGATTCCACAACCCTGGTAAAAATTCCAACGGTCTTCAATTAAAAAGAATAATTAAAACTTGACTATTAATACACAGTGAAAAAAATAGCAATGTATTATACTTTATTTCTACAAAATTATTATTTTTTTAAAGATATAGTTTATTGTTATTTCGGCTCACGCCATTGTCCGAACTATGCTTATCTATATAAACCTATGTAGAATGATTTTTTTCACATATTGGCAAAGAACAAAATAAACATTAGGTGGTCACACAGTGAAAAAATAGCAATGTATTTTAGTTTAACAAATTTTTTATAAGATATAGTTGATAGCTATTTCGGCTCACGCCATCGTCCGAACTATGCTGAAACGAACATTTGCTTATCTATATATACCTTTGTAGAAAAGGTACACAATACATCTTCTCCCTTGTTTTAACGACCTTGCTTGTTTCTTGCTCGCAATAAAACCTAAAATTATAATTGAAACTAAAAAGACGGATATATCAATAAGATTACATATGGCACGAAATTTTCTATTACGGAAACAAAACAACGCCCTGTAGTGGGTTGAGCAATGGCCATCGACGTATATCAGTTTGTTCGTTAAGAATCCTTTGTTATAGTTGATATCTATTTTATGGTATTATCTGATTTCCAGTCGTCCTAAAGCCGTCATCTTGCGACTTTTATTACAAAGATGCAAACACTTAGGCGCTGAGTTTGAATTTATATTAAGCGATTCCTTTATAACGTGATTCGCAAATTGTGAACCTGTTTTTTTATATCGGACAGACAGGTAGAAGTGTATCCACTCGAGCTAAGGAACATGTAAGTTCATCATTCAACAGTAAACTAAAATACATTGCTATTTTTTTCACCGTGTTATAATGGAGTTCTACCAATTGAATACCAATTCAATCAATATTTTGTAATTTTCTTAAAGTCAGTTATGTTGCATCCGTGTAATAGAATGTCCGAAAGGCGAAATCCGGGTCGTAAATGAAAAAAACATGTGGAATCGTACAAAGTTTTAACAATTAAAATTTGATCGTAAGTTTTAAAATTTACTTAAGCATACGAGTTGTATGACACAATAATTATGCTGTGAAATTAGGTGTTCAATATTAATATAAACGTTTTTCAGTTTTAAATCATGAAAGAAAGAGTCCGAGGCAATTAACCCATTTGAAGTGAGGTGTCTCCACCGAACGCTTTGAATGAATGCCTTGGCAGAAAACAGAACGAAATAATCATTCACCCACAGAATTCAAAACGTAACCGACCAGCTGTCGAACCCTATTTCACAATTTATATCTGTCAACTTAATTGCATATAAATCAATTCATTTTTAAGACAGCTCTCGTTGAAAAAGCTTCGGTTCTTATCAATTAGATCAGGGGTGGCCAACATTTTTTTAATAAAATATGCCATTTTAAATAATAAAACACATTTTTTTTAATGCTATTTTATATGGTATTTTTTAAATTATATCCACAATATATTTTTTGTTCAGGACGGGTTTCGCTCATCGCACCAAATTGTTATATTTACTTGCGGCCCACCGCCTATTTTAAATTCCTGAATTTGACCCTTTATCCAAAAGTTTACCGCCCTCCTTCTGCTTTAAACATTTCAGAATCATGTTCAAAATTGCTGTTTTGTATATGAGAGAATGGTTCAAAAGGGTTTTTTTTAATTTAATTTTTATTAAGGCAAAAATTTAATCAAAATTTTATAATATCGCCCAACCACAACCAAAATTAAGAATTAAGAATTTCGAAAGCGATGGCTTATATTCTTTTCGAGGTAAGCTACGTGACTATAAAGGGGTCTCGTTTTATCGTGGTTTGTCCAATTTTATCAAGAAAAAACAATTATCACATTCTGTTTTATCTTAATATATGAACACACTGGAATATTTGAAAGATTGCCCTATATATCCTACGCATTCAGAGTTTCCATTCGAGTATTAAATTTTGAATAACATGATTTCATAGTTTCTTTTTGTAGAACAATTCTCCAGAAATGCGGAAGCTTGAGACGGTGACGATTTTTTTTAATTTGATTTTTTGAAACCTTGTACGATTCCACATGTTTTGTCAAGACCCGAATTTCGCGTCTCGGCATCTTCGTGCATTCATGTAAGAATTCTTCGACAAATAATAATCAACTGTGGTTAAAATGCAATTGTGTAATTTTTGATCACCTATTTTGAATTGGCAGGTAACGGTAAGTATGTTTAAAGATGCCGAAATGTGAAACTCGAATCGCTAGTTACAAAACATTTGGAGTCGTACAAAGTTTCAATAATTCAAATTTGATATTGAAATTCCATTAAGCTCCTTGACTTGTTTAATGAAGTACTCACGTGAGTTCTGTTGCATCCGTTCGATATAATGTCTGAAGATGCCGAAAGAGGAAACATGTGGAATCGTAGAAAGTTTTAACAATTCAAACTTGATATTGAAATCCCATCAAGCACTTTCAGTCGACATCATGTACACATTTAAAAAATATATTTTCAATCAATTAGGATGTCTGTTTGTGTTATTTTAATTTAAACCACTCAACAGTAGCACACTCCTAAAATACGGGGTGTAACGAATACAATACTCGTACAAATAATTCTTTTATCTTTATTTTCCTATCTTCTAATCGAAATAGAGTGCTTGTTCAACTAAATAACAAGTTTTTCTCAAAGAAAAACTTGTGTTGAGATAACGTCCTTTGAGAAGCTGTACACTTCACATTTGAAGTTGAAAATAGCTGAAAAGAGATAATATGTTTATGTGTGACACATGTGAAAGGCGTATTGCTTATATTAGAAAAATATTGACTCCATCTAACAATAAATATTGTAAAATAGCAAGATTTTATCTGTTTTTACTACAACATGCAAATAAAGTTTCAAACGAATTTCAATTAATGTGTTCAGATAGATTTTCAATAAATCCTTAACTTTTCAATACCGGTGAAAAAAATAGTTAATGTATTTTAGTTCTGCAAAATTTATAAGATATAAATAATGGAAAGCTATTTCGGCTCGCACCTTCGTCAGATAATTATAATAACTATCTTATGAAGGCGTGAACTAAAATACATTGCTATTTTTCCACCATGTTATTATAGAGTTCTTCCAAGAAAATGCCAATTCAATCAATTAACTTTAACCTTTCCCCCACAAGTCGTGTAAGAATATTTAACACTGAGTATAGTTAGTGATTGGTTAACGAACAGTTCGGACAACGAACGCTATCACGAAAGATTTGTGTGTTCGGACAACGAATACATATTCAGATAAAGAACTAAAGCGATATTTCTAATCTCCTCATTATATTTGTAAAACTAATGGATGGTCGGTTAGCGAACATAGTCTTGGAACAGATAATGTTCGTTAACCGATCACCCACTGTATTTCCATAATAAATTTTAAAGTTTTGTCGCTAAGCTAGCTTATATGGATTATCAAGAAAAATCAGACCATATTTTGGTATAAAAAATAAGTCATTTGACGAATCTTTGTTAATATTTTCATCAGACAGTAAACGATTCGGATAACGAACACTATCACGAAAGATTTCTGTGCTTGGACTTCGAACATATATTCGGATAACGAACTTAAACAACCTTTCTAATACGTTATAAAAATCTGTGATAAATCGATGATCGGTTTAAGAACAATTCGGATATCGAACATAGTCTTGGAACAGATAATGTTCGTTAACCGATCACATATATGCTTCTCTTTTCATTTCTATACTCAAATATTGTATAATAGCTGTTTCTTTGGTATAGAAGACTATTGGCAGATGCTATATATAATATTTCACAATTTATACTTAATTTATGTTATATGATCGAATGCATTCACAAGCAACATATTTAACATTATTTGAATTTACGAAAAATTCTTTCGAATTCCTACTCGCATGGCTTACTCGCTAACCATTCAACAACGAGCGAAAATAATCAATGCGGTATTTTTCAGGTTCATTTGAATCTGCCGGGAATTCCTGCCCATTAAAATATCCCTCGTCGATTCCCAGAAGAGCTGCTTTTGTTTACACAACTCGGCCGGGCAATTAAATTAAGATCCGTAACATAAACTTGGTACAACTCGCTCGGCCAATATTTACTATAGACTTAAGACGTCGCTGTTAAAGTGTTATTATCAAAAGATCCTAAAGTCAAGGCGAAGTGCTCGGGAAATGAGTCCATAACCTGAAATAGGTGCCAACAATTTTAGAAACAAACTTCCATATTATTTTCGACAGTTCAACAAAGCGAATTGTTTTATCAACAACTTGACAAAAGGAATAAATTCACAGAAACAATAACGTACAGAAAAATCCATACATTTATAATGTCAGCAAACTCTAAGATTACAATTAAAATAATATACATCGCATCTTACACGAAATTACTGTTATCATGGATGTGTTTTATATATTTATAAATTACTTTGTGTTATACATCAAGTTGGTTACAAAAACAATATAATTTATAACTTTCACACTATAGAGAAGCGCATGCGTTACTCCCCCGTATAGCGGTCCCCTTTATAGCGTAGTCTTTTAACAAAACACAACTTTTTTCAATGAAATTTAAAATTTCATATACTTTATTTTAATAAATATCATTTTATAGATAAATATTTTTTGAAGCACGTGTATTGAAAAAAATGTCAGTAACTACAATAGCTGTCTGTTCCTTGATTTCGCTAGACGTATCCAAGGTCAATGAAAAATTCAAGGCCATATAATATTTACACATGGTAAAGTGCTGATTTCTGGTAATTCACACAATACAATTGAGTGTCTATTCCCTTACAACCGTGTTTTCTTAGCTGGTAACCGGAAAAATTTTCATTTTAAAAATGTTAAAATTTTCATTTCAAAAAAACTAAAATACATTGCTATTTTTTCACCATGGAGTTCCACCAAGTAAATGCCAATTAAATCATTAAATTTTGAAAACGTTTTTTGCTCAAGGCGGCTGAAAAATATAGTTTTCAAATTAAGAAGGCTATGGCATGAAATTTTTTGAGAAGCACTACCCTATAACAAAGTATTTCTATAGCGCAGTTCCAATCTCTACGCCGTAGGGAGGTCAATCTTACTTTATGTGCAAATTTTGCGACGCACACGGGCGGCTGTTTTGAAATGTTATCAAGAATTTAACTTGACTATGTTATGAATATTTTTCAGGCATTCGATTGGAAAAACTCCGCCATCATGTCGGGGATGTCCGGAGGAAGTATGCTGCGCACGCGCAGAAAAGATGCCAATGTCAAACCTAACAGAAGGTAATCAATTTAGCTTGTACTTTTTTATAAAAAAGAGTTTTTGCGAGTGGTTTGAGGTAAACAACTCGACTAAATTAGGGACAAGTCAGGTGTAGTCAATCAATTTGAAAATATCATTTTTTTTCTAATTTTTTCTGTAAAAACCTATTTTTATTAAATATGATTATTAATTATGAAGCTGTTTGTGGCTATATGTGAGAACCGCTCCTGTAGACCATATCAAATCAAACAATAACCGACGATCATTTTCGGCGCACATCTCAATGCATCTGTTCTAATAATACAATTATGTTTACAAATTTTATGACCCTTATCCAGCGTATTGTTTAAAGTAACTTTTTCAAAGTTCTTCTATGAAATCCGTGTTTACTTTTTCAATTGCTGTCAATAGTAAATATCGGCAAAAAAATCGCCAAAGTCGGTCTTGAAACTATGAAAAGATAAAAAAAAAACATTGTATGGATATATTAGAATCATTTATAAAATATAATATGATAAAAATATACACTTATTAATGTATTTTTCAGGTTGGATAGAAAATCTTCACGTGGCATGATATACGAGAATGAAGAATTACGACTGAGGACAATTAATATTAACGCAGAAGTTGAAAGAGGTGACTCTAGTTCTAATATGAATGAAGTGACTCTAGTTCTAATATCAATGAAAAGTCGAGTTCTTATTAATGTTTTTTGTAGAACTGATATCGTTACTTTATGTATATAACTGTAGATTTTGTGTATTTATTATAATAATGTTGTCATCAATCACAATCCGAAGTTGTCTTAGTATTTTTATTTAGATAGACATACTTAAAAGTAAAAAAGTATTTATTTTAATATTTTTTAGTATTATTGTGGTGCTGCAATTCGACAATGACGACAAGTAACAGTGTCTGATGAGATTTTTACAGGTTTTGGGTGTTTTTAGGAGCTTCTTACTTCTTCGTGAGTGCATCAGCTATCATTTTGAAAACGTTGACGCCTTCTAACATATGTTAGCTTCTCTTGAATTCAGCATAAAATTGTTGCACAACAGGACCATAAATTGAAAAGCGGAATTGTTTTTAATATACGTACATACTTCGTTTTATATAAAAAGCTCGCATAATGATATCCACTAAAGCATGCGTAAAATTTTATTTGAAAGCTCAGCTCACGAACGGGTGTCGACGCTCCGATGTTATTATGGGCAACATTATTTTTATACAATAAGAAATAAAATTCTATACAGCATCAGATGATTATGCTCGCAATGAGTAAAGCCGGCCGTAATTATTATATTAATGATACAATGTAGAAGATAATCGAAAAAAACTGAGTTCTGTTTTATTTCTACAGTTCTAAAAACTACAAAATAAAATTTATTATTCATTTATTGTATCATTCACCTTAACTACAGAGCACAGGGTTTAAGCCTGCATTTTGATTTGTATAAGATTTGTTGATCCTTGATGTGTAGTGATTTCTTGATGATGGAGGCACAAACTTAATAAATAGTTTTTTGTTGTGAGTGTATGTCATAGATTCTCAAACTTTTCGTCCAATGACACCCCTTTGGTTTTATTTACCCTGAACATATTGTCTATACATATTAACTTTAAATGTGGAAAGAATACTATTATTATGAAAGGCTTTTTTTATAGATTTAATAATTGTAAAAAAAAAGAAAAATATGTTTAATTTTTCTACATTAAATACATCCAATAAAAACAAAATATAAGCCAAAATTTAGATATAGAATGAAACTCATCAAATCATAGTAAAATTCTAACAAAAAATTAATAAATGGTTATGATAAGATCGACTTGATGTTATGATATCAATCGAACAATATTTTACTTCAAATTAATCAGGTTTAAAATCAAGATTCATATCATTTAGAGCAGTAAAGCCTGTCAAGCGAACCATACTATACGTGCAGTCTAGTAAATTTCATCCGATATGTGGACCCTCATTTTTCCCTCTATGACATATGCCCCCTGCGAGTCTACATGGATCCCCGGGGTCCTCAGGGACCACACTAGGAACCTGAAGAATATATTGTGTGACTTAAATAGAGTGTATCTTTTAATGTTATCATATATATAAAGCCGTTATTTAATATTTAAATGAATTGATATATTTGTGTTTGAATCTTAGGACAGACTGATATAAAGAAGTTGAAGCGCGAAAACGAGCAGCTACGGCGTGAAGTTGGAGCGCTTCGGGGAGAGTATGACAAGCTGGAGAGGCTGCTGAGGTCCAGACACCAGGGCTCGAACGACCACAACTCAGACCCTGAGGTAAACAAACCAGCTGTCAAAGAACAACGCCCTGGGGATTCTGAAGTTTTAGAGCAAACAAGGAATAAATTCAAGAATAAATTGAGGAAGTTACTTTTTAAGGACGAGGTGATGGTAGAAACAAGACTACGCATGTATCTTCATTGCATCAGATTTTTTCGTTTAAATAAAAAAGAGCAATGTTTTTTAAAATTTCCTTCAGAGTTATTCATCAGTTTTATACATCTGGAAACATATCAATCTAAAAATTATTGATAAAATATTTTTAAAAATCTAGTAACAGGTCGCTCTCTTTTTCTTTTTATTTAATATCCAGGCGCTTTAGAAAAAATATTTGATAAACACTGAATTTTAATATATTGTAGAGAAAAAAAAATTTTTGCTACTCGGGCTCAAAAAGGTTCGCTACCTCTGCTCTATATAATTATTTTTCTGAAGCATCGTAAATCTTCAACGCGTGCTAATATTTTGATAAACGTTTAAATTTTTCTTCTGAAATGCTTAACGCGTAAAAAATTTTATATCTATCAGAAATAACTATCAATTATATATCTAATAATTTTTGTAGAACTTAAATACATTGCTATTTTTTCATCGTGTTATAATGTAGTTCTACCGTGTAAATGCCAATTCAATAAATTAATTTAACTTTCATTTTTCGATAGATTCAACGATGACATTGTGAGAGTTTATTTCAAAAAATAAAAAAATAGCTTTGTTATTCTACTTGGTGTGTAATTAAATGTGACACAAATTAAACTTGTTTACTTGTTTGACAATCATTTTCAGACTTATTGCATCGAATGGTTATTCATTACTAAGGTAAAAAAAACATTCAAATTCTAAGCCTTTAAACGAAGAAAACCCTTATTATACAGTTTCATTATCAGTACAGTATATTTATCATATACAGTATCATTTTTTATGTTATATGTCACTTCTTGATGGAAAGGCATGATATTTTAAATGATAAAAACACATTTTTAAGTACTAATTTCCACAATATATTTATTGATCTAGACCGGTTTCACTCATCGCAAGCATTATCAACGTTGGGCAATGTATTGTATTATATCAGTTGGTTATATTTTTAATGAGCGAAACCGGTACTGATCATTTTATTAAAATAGTTAAGTTTTATTTATTTATTTGAGTTATTATTTTTAAAAATACTACTTTTTTAATTTATAAAATACCTTTTATTGATTGAATTGGCATTCACTTGGTAGAACTCCATTATAAGACGGTGAAAAAATAGCAATGTATTTTAGTTCTACAAAATTATTTTTGACAAATATAGTTGATAGCTATTTCGGCTCACGCCATCGTCAGAACTATATTACGAATAGCTATATATACGAATATATGTACGAATAGTTCTGACGATGGTGTGAGCCGAAATAGCTATCAACTATATTTGTTAAAAATAATTTTGTAGAACTAAAATACATTGCTATTTTTTCATCCTGTTATAAAATACCAGTCAAATGACAGCTCGATCTTATGAATGGTAAATTATATATTTTTTTTTATTGCATACCAAGATTTTCAATATTTTGTTGTTTTGAATTTAACACTAATATTGGCTCGTGTACAGGGTGGGCCGGAGATAGTACACCATTGGACACCGGCTCTCAACCCAACAACTCTTCGTGACTGCGAATTTCTAAGATGTCGACAAAAGTGGATGATTTGTATTAAAAATAGCAAGACAAATTAACAAAATGTTTTTTTTTTCTAAATACGTTAAAAGTTACAACACAATATATATTTATTTTAAATAACACAAGACAGTCCAGTCTTTATATTAAATAAATTTCACGCATTTTTTAACAAATCAATTTAATACGATACTTATTAAGTATTTACGTTTATTCCTACGCAATAAAAAAACCTAGATTAACTCTCATTTCAAGAAATGCATAAAATCAATGTACCACGTTGTAGAATTTATTAGCACTATATAAAACTATGTGGTTAAAACAGAAGAGAAAATGTATTGTGTACCTTTTCTACACAGCTGAATATAGATAAGTAAATGTAAGCTTAAAAATAAATCTGATGAAGCCGTAAGCCGAAATAACTATCAACTTTATATAATACTATGTAGATTTTGTAGAAAAACAATACATTGCAATTTTTTCACCGTGTTTTAATAGAGTCCTCAGTAAATACCAATTCATTCAATAAAACTAGGGCGTTAGAATTGAAAAGAAAATATATTATATACCTTTTCTTCACTGCTATGTATAAATAAGTAAATGTACGTTTAAACATAATTTTAATGACGGCGTAAGCTAAAATAGCTATCAACTATATACTAAAATACATTGCTTTTTTTCACCGTGTTTAATTGATGATTAATTATGACCATTTAAAAATGAAACAAATATTATATTTAAATCACTAAAGAAACTTTCGAGTCAAGTAGGTTTCTATAAACCATCACGGATATAATAAAATAAAATAAATTGCGAAAAATTAACAATAAAAAAGACTATCATTACGAGGGCTATAGATAAGGGTCCAATGATGTGCTGACTGGCTCACCCTGTACCAAAAATGGTGAGTACTTCAAAAATTAAATTTTCTATTCGTTCTTGTGTTTCCCGCCAATATTGAGACAAACTGGCAAAAAACTTTAATATGAATTATAATATAATACAATATACGTAATACAATATTGAAATTTTTAGATATCAAACATCGATTTGATAAACAATAAATGAGAATCATTAACTACTTGCAAGTGTTAAGGTCTGGTTATTCTTTGGTTCCAGGCTTCAGACAGTTGCTGCAGTGGTTGTGAGTCTGAATGCTGTAACATCCAAAACGACGTGAACGCAGCCTGCGACACTCCTGGAACTCCTCAACAGAAGGTTGGGGAAGGGTGCTGTGGTGGTGCTGGCAGAGGGGGGCTTTCGGCTGTCCCTGAAGAAACAGGGGCAAGAACACCCCCCAAGAATTCCAAGGTAATATTTCTTTATTATAACAACATTAACATATAACAACATAATTATATACATAACGTTGTTATTGTTCATTTTAGTGGAGTTCATTTTATAAGAAGAGTGTGAAGCTATAGTTAGTGGTTGTGGATACAACCACTAACTACCATTACTAATATGAAATATAATATCGTCTATCGATAGACAAAACATTGTAACTCTCAGTTTTTTAAAGTTATAATGTATAAAGTTTATATCACATTTTATCAAAAGAGTGTAACCAACAAATTTCTTAATTATATAAAATTCCTTAATAATAAAATAGTATCTAAATTTTATTTTTAAGTTGGGAACAATGAAGGTTTCTCAAATTTACAACTAAGAAAATTGACTTATACCACATAAGTGGTTTAATGAAATAACTTTTAAGTTGATTCTATTTTGGGTAAATAAATCACTAGTTTTGATATTTTGTGTCTCATGAAAGTGTTGCTATATGCGGGTTACGTCCTTTTGATAAAACCCGTGTTATATAAAGCGTGTTGTATAAAATATGTCACAATTTATACACCTGTGTTGTATAAAACCGTGTTATATGAGGCTATGTGTATTTTTTATTTTCAAAAATAAAGTAATTTTATATATAATACAAACTTTCTTCGATATTTTTTTGGAACGCAAACCGTAATTTTGTAAAAACTTCAATTTGTATTAAACGGCATTTTTGTTGAGCCATATAACCGTGTTATAAGAGGCCCGAGTGTATAATACTTTGACTTATCGTCAAAGTCTGACAACGTTATTCTATTATCAGAGAAAGAATACCAAACGCTTCCCTAAGGCCATTTTCGCGAAAAATACTTTTTGTCACGTAGTTGTATCACGGGACCGTGTTCGCTTTATGGTGTAACATGAGGTCGAATCCAAAGTTTCCCTGGTCGGGAATTGCGCAATCAATCCCTCGGGCATTTCTGAAAAACCTTTTTCAAACTGTCGTAAATAAAGCCGACCACGTCATCCAGCGCCAAAATATTTGTGACAGTTTGCACAGTTTTACAGCAATACAAATTGTTGGCAAAGTTTCAATGTTTACGCCTCAAAATATATCTATTCACTGTATTAATCTGACATTCTCAGAGCAGTTATGAGGTATTAAAAAGACCCAATTTATAATGATTGTAAAAAATATTTTTTGGTCGCATCAAATTAATAATTGAATTTCAAATTTAAAATCGTTTTTTGTATTCAATCATATAATTTATTGCAATAATTTCATGGCAAATCTTTTTTTTATTGATAATACTTAATAGCTTAAATAACTTAAATAGTAAATGTCAGTACTTAGTATAACTCCATTATAACACGGTGAAATTAAACATTTCTTATAAATTTTACATTGCTAAATTTAAATATGGTACATTGCTATTTTTTACCGTGACACATTTTTTTTATTAGTTCATGGTAATTTATAATTTGACCAATCACTAATTTGGTTTTAATTAGTATTTTTTGAATAACCACATCTCAAATATAAATTTATGCTATTGACACCATCTAACTGTTTTTTTTAAATACTCCATGTTTTCCATAACTTCATATTTTTTCACTTTTAAGGTGTTAACTGTCACTTCTTGATGGAAAGGCATGATATTTTAAATAATAAAAACACATTTTTAGCACTTATTTCCAAAATATATTTTTTGATCAGGACCGGTTTCGCTCATAGCGAGCATTATTAACTAACTGTCATATTTTTATTATGGATGTTAATTGCTCAGACCTTAGTAGATCTTTTTGATTCACATTTTTGAAGGGTCACATTTTCAATTAAAAATAAATGGTGGCTCGCATATTAAATTGTTATATTTTACATTTATTTTATAAAATTCCATTGTAACAACGAAAAACTAAAGTGAAAAAAAAACCCTACCAAATATTGATATAATTTCTGGTTCAAAAATTTTTGGTGGAAAGGCATTTTATTTTAATATTATAACATGACAAAATTTTTGGTACAATCCCACAATATCATATTATTGAGTTAAGGGCAAGCTTTATTTATCACGGGAACTATCAACATTTCTCTTTGACCGATGACGTTTTTATCGCCTTTCCACCAACAAGTGAACGTTAACACATGTAAAGTAATCAGTAATATTACAAGTTTAATGAATCATTTTGTTGTGAATGCTTTACAATACCATTAAAAAAATCAATTAAAATAGTGAATTATAGATTTTTTAAAACTTTCATAAATCACAATGATAAATTCGGCCCTCTTAAGTAACGGCACCCAGTGAGTGCAGCTTTTATGCCTTGTGACGGATCTGGAAATTAGTATCAGAGAATTTTAGTAGAATGAAGAGCTTTGATTTGTTAACATGTGGCACACATGTAGTATCCGCCATTTTGTTCTAACGTCAACAAGAAAATGTAAAATTCAACAAGTAAAATATATTTAGTTACAGAAAAAGTGCGCTTTTTACAGCAATCAATTAGCATCATTGTGTTATTTGCCTGGCTTGTCTTATGACAGGTGTGTTCATTTTGACAGAGATTATATTTAAAGTTTAATTAATATTTATTTCGTGATGTTTTCAATCTGTGTAAATTCTGTTCTTTGGCAAGAAGTTTTACAAATGTAAACGTTTTTCCGGATAAACTTTTTGAGGTTATGAATGAAAGGTTTGTTCAATATAAATTTACTCTTAATTAAATTGTCATTAAATCAATAGAACTTTATTATCAAGGTTAAACTAGTAAAGAATTAACTTCACAAGTTTAATATAATATATTTTTACGAAAGATGTGAAACTCAACACATTTAATTGAAAAGCCATTATTCTATTAATCCATTCCATACCGAGCTGAATTAAGTACGTTCCAACACCGTCGATTTCAAATATTTATTAAATATCCTGGTGCTTAACAAATTTATGAATGTTAACAGAATAAATGAGACTATAATTTGGGACGAAAAGCTCATTACTCAACTCAACAGTTGCGACATTATCTAACGAAAGGTTATTAAAACAAAAATGTGTACAGGGAGTGATCGGTTAACGAACAAAATCAATTTCTAAGACTATCTTCGCTATCCGAATTTTAGATTATCGATTTACCATAGATTTTTACCTGGAAATAACATCACAGACCGAGTCAAAAGCGCGCTGTTTTCAAAAGTATGTCGATTAGTTTTACAGATTATATGGATTATAAAGATCATTTTAGTTTGTTATCCGAATATGTGTTCGTCGTCCGAACACAAAAATCTTTCTTGATAATGTTTGTTGTCATATTTGTTCGTAATCCAAACTATTCGTTAACCGATCACCTACTGTATTCAAGGGTATATATTTAAGGACAGTGTTATTTTATTTTTTCTTAAAATACGTACATATTATGTTATATGTCCAGTTACGATCATGGTATTTTTCCGAAATGGGGAATAATATATAAATGTATATTTTATATATGTAATAGTTTATATAGAAAAACCTTCTTAAGAAATATAATTTATGATATTGACAGAAGGTGCTCGATGGAATTTCAATATCTCATTAAAATAGTTGAATCTTTGTACGATTACACATGTTTTGTCAGGTTCCACCTTTTGGCATCTTCAGGCATTCTATCACACGGATGCAACAGGTCAGATCTGACAAATGACCTGCTGCATCAAAACTTGTTGAATCGTACAAATTTTCAACAATTCAAACACGAAATGTAATCACAATCGTTATATATATTATTGTTTTTAAAGTGTTAACTGTCACTACCTAATGGAAAGGCATGATAATATAAATAAAAAGAACATCTTTTTTAGTACGTATTTCCACTAAATATTATATGATCAGGACCGGGATCAGTTAATATTGCCCGCGATAAAAGAAACCGGTCCTGATCATATAATATAAAATTGTATTAATATTTTGACATCGAAAACCATTTGAATACCGGAATCCCGGTTTTGAATGTATCGGTATAGCAACCCTTAATTACAACAGATATCTAGGTAGAATATAATTGTCTGAAAGGAGCTATTTTCATCCATGTTTTTATTTCGTTTCATAGAAGTGGTGAGTAATATCTCAAATAAGTTCAATTTCGTTTGGCCGATGGCCAGTTTTTTCCTCGCTTATCACCATAACAATTCCTTCTCTACTCGACCGAAACAACTTGCCTGTCATGTTTCAATTGAATAGTGCACGCGAAAAAAGCACACTTAATCATCGGTTTTGAATTCTTTGTGCCGATGTAACGGCAATAATATACTTCAGTGACGACATATTTTTACTGGCGTTTCAGTGTAATAGCATCCCAGCAACAATTGAAATACAATCTTCCATGCGTTATAAATACTTTCTTGTGATATTACATTCGTTTTCAGAACTTTCATTAAAACCATAGACAACAAAAGGATTATTAAATAACCGGCGAGTCCTGGCATGAATTGCAATGCCACTTAAAAAAGAAAATGTTAATGTTTTAATTTTGTTCACTGAAGTGCTTTTGGGTACCCAGTACATTTATTTTTCCGTTTGTTTATAAATAAATAAATCTGACTTTTTTTACGACGCGTGAGCAGGCCACAAAAAAATATCCATTTGAGAAGCATATCCACATAATCCAGTGTATCAATTAGTATTGTTCACTATAAGCAAAACCGGTCCTAATCCAACGGTTAGTCTATTTCAAAAACCTTTCGGAGCAAAGGCAAAACAATTAATTTTTTTATAAGAATTTGATGAAAAAAGTTAATTCTCGCGATGAGCAAAACCGGCTTAAAAATCTAATGATTGTTCTAGTTTAAAATTTCAAGTTTCACCTCAATCGGATGAATTGTGTAGGAACGCGCGTAGGACATACAAACAAACAAACATTAATTTATATATTTTTTTATATAATATAAATATAACGCAATGTTTAGTACTATTTTTACAATTTTATACTATTGACATCAGAACTGGTTTCGCTGATCGTTTGAATTATCAATATTTTATTTGTAAACAGTTTTACTTTATTAAAATGTATATTTCATGATAAATTGTAAATTATTCTTTTTGTTCTTAAATCATTGGTTGTGTACACCTGGTATTAATAAACACAAAATTTTGAACAAAGAGTCATGTTTTAATTTTTATTATATCAGCTGATAGTGTTCCTCGCGATAAGAAAAATGGGCTTAAATCTTGATACTTTTAAATAGTCGAAATAATATTGTACTATATATAGTGCGTTTTATTATTTAAATTGAATATAATTCACTTCGACCAAAAAGTGAAAGTTAAAACGTTAATGGAAACATGTTAAGTTAATGTGTGAAATGTCATCTATTAAATGTTGAGTTTGTTTAATTATTGGCGTTTATTTATGTAAATGTTTTTTTTATGAGAAGGATTACTATTGTCAATTCTTTGTTACACGATTCTATAAAAGCCTATTGTTATAGAAAAGTTTCATCTTCCAAATGGTAATGCTCCGAAATTTATATCCAAAATGAAATCAAGCAATAATTCAAAAGTTTATATTGTATCAAGGGACAATAAAAATTCTTCGAAAATATTTTAAATCCAAATAAAAAGCTCTTCTTTTGTTGTATAAAACTTTTTCAAAATGGTACGGAAATGCGTGAAAAGCTCGAAAGATTATTTAAATTATTGAAATTCTGTGTGATAATTTTTAAAGGCATTCAAAATATTTTGTATTGTATGTATGTCATTTGGTGGACCTGGTGTAAATTTAAAGGAGGGTGGGATTTTAAAAAAAGAACTACTGGTGCAGACCAACTAAAAAAACAGTAAGGCATCTAATACCCGGAATGGGGCAAATAATATTGATTACTAAGAATGTCTCAATGACATAAAGTATTATGATATTGAAAGTGTACCTTCTCATTGCAGGTCTACCAATCGTGCAGTAGCTGCCAACAGCAAAGCCCACCCTCCACAACCAGGTCAACTCCGTGCGAACTAAAACCGGATAATTACGGTTTTTCAACAATGGAATCGCCCAACCAGGAATACTTTAAGGCGGTTGTTACAGTTCCTCTATCGTCGCACCTTCCTGAAACTCCTTGCATCTGTCTGACTCCGTCGGCTATTTTTCCGAAAACCGGTCTAGACGTTCTGATAAACAATAATAATTCTTTTGAAAATTTCGAAGGACTGTCCATCGCTCCTCCTATAGGATTTATCATTCCACCGTTTCAAACTAGTGATGAAGAATCGTACCAAATAGTGCCTAACGTTGAAATGGATAGTGTTGTTGAGAGAATAGATGCTATGACTTCAAGTGATGACGTCAGTAGTGCAAACACTGTAAAGTGTCTAGCGCCAATGTCGAATGAACTCGTCCCACTTCCGAAAAACAGCAAACAGTTTCCAAACGGGGGTAACGTTGAAGATTTACTTGGCGATATAGAATCCGTTACGAGTAGTAGTCCGGAATATATGAAAGATTCATATTTTGTTTGCAAGACGAAGAAAGTCGTCCAACAATTGACCACTGTACAAAATACAACTAACATTAGTAACCTTAACACAGGAAATGCGTGCGGGTGTAATTGTAAATGTAAAGCAAGTAATACTGCTGAAAACAGATCACCTCCCGATGTAGTAATCATTGACTCGCACGTAGAAAATCTTGGACCACAATTTTATAGAACTGAAAAAAATATAGAACTAAATTATGATTATCCAAAAGCTTTTTTTGAAAGCACTCATGATGATCCTCAGCCGATTATTGAAGAGTCAGCCGAAGCTGTAGAAGGTGGCGTAATTAAGAGCATTGATTTAACGCAAACAACACATACAACAACTGAAGTTAACAGTACTGTTATGTTGTTTGAAAGAAAGAAAATCTTAAAAAGTAAGAATAAATTTCCATTTTTTGCCAGATCACACTCCGCTCCAACAGAAACTATAACGGACGAACCAATCTATGCCACAGTAAAAAAATTACCCAAAAAATTAAGAAGACTAAACATCAGAAACTTAGAAAATGAAATAAAATATATACCACCGTCTGAAATCAAAGAAGATCCAAGTAAACGATTGAATGACGAACAAAAAGTCGATTTGTCAGAATCAGAGTCGACAGATATGCCCTCAAAGGTGAATGGACAATTAAAAATTGAAAGCCTCAGTGAATCTTCTGAAAGATTGGATATAAATGGAGACGCTAATGTGATACCAAATAGTCCGTCCACCAGAAAAAAGAAAAGGTTTTCTATTTACTTCAAAAGAAAAAGCAGCAACAAAAATAAACTTAAACTAGACACAACGTGTGTAGATTCTGTGGCTACACAAGAAGAATGTGATAAATTGCTTACAGTTAAAATGAACACTGGCGACTCGGATAAACTTTTAGATATATCTTCGTCGTTAGATTCTCCGGACGGTTTAAGGTTTAATGATGCGGCACCAGCTTACACTTGCAAAAGACATAAAAAGCCAAAAAATTATGGGACCAGTCGAGAATTAAAAAATCACGTTTCGTTATGTAAATGCTCATGCGGAGGTAAAGTCCACCACGGTGAAGATTGCGAAGACAAAGTGAAGTTCGGTGTTTGTTCTGGTGGTTTTTGTAAAATGCATCACAATAAAGGTTGCACTAGTAAAAGGGAACATGCTCATCATTTAAAAAAGGGTCAAAGTCCTTCAAGACACTATTTTAAACACGACAGTTATCAGGTATATAGGTATAATTTATTTTAATGTATTAATCTCGTTTAGACCATAATTTCTCAACCGGTGGTCTGCCATGTGACATTATTTCGAAAAACAATCGAATTTTATGAATTATATTTTTGTGTTACTGTCTGTTTTAATATTTTTAAATATTATTATATCAGCTCACAGTGTTGAAAAATTAATTGTTTTGAATAATAATAATATTCCAAAATTGATGGTACGCAAAACATTTTTGAATTTTTTGGTGGTCCGCGGATGTTAAAAAGTTGAGAAACTATGGCTTAGACCGTTGAACGTGGAATTTGCGTCGCGTCGGTCTTTGTACAGCGGCGGGAAATGCGGATTCCGCGTCGTTTTACATAATTAAAATTAATCACTCATAGCTCTTTGAGAATTTAAAAAAATATATATAGTAAAATTTTTCATCATTCAAAAGCTATGAAATTATGAGACACACATTTATTTATAACAGGCAATATCGTTAATTATTAAATAAAACCATTTTGGCAATGTGATATAATATTAAATTTGAATTGTTACACTTTTTTACGATTCCACATGTTTTGTCACCAACGATCCGGGTTTTTGCGTTTCGGCATCTTCAGGCATTCTATCATACGGATGCAACACAATGTGATATTGTACGGCTTATCCCAAACACTAAATAATAACAAATCATTTCATATTGGTGTTGAGAAGAATCAATCATCTTAAACACTATGTCAGCCAATACGTATATTCATTGATTTTATAAGAATATTAACATTTTTAAGTGATCATGTTTACAAAATAAATCTTGAAGTAATGATAGCAAACATTGACAAATTTTTCGTCAATTTTCTATGAATATTTTAGGATATAACCACGGGTGTGATGATTTTAATTAAACTTCGCAATTTTATCAATTACTCCCGAATCTGCCTCTCGTCTGTGCATACTTAAGGCGTATTCATTCCGTCACGAATGGGTTAATTATTTTAAAAACTTCAGCGAAAAATTGTGATGTGAAGCAATATGAAGATATTCAAACGTGTTGACATTTTTCTCTAAATTTTATCATATTTAGAGATACAAAAATACAAATTATCAAAATTCATTTGTGTCATGAATGATGAATGTTAATATAATATATATGTAATATTCAAGATTAAGAACTATATATTTAAAAGGTCTATCTTTACAATATTTACAGCTGTTGTTTAGTTCATAATTATTTACAAGCGAAACAAAATAATGTAATGAATTATACTATTTTTTATTAAATATTAAAACACACATTTTTCAGTACTTTTTCTATATTTTTATAATGTAGTTATCGGGGTTTCCTAAAGACTGTTTCAATATATATTTTTTTAAATACGACCGGTTGATAGTGCTCGCGATGAGCGAACTGGTCCTGATCATGAAATATATTGTGGAAATAAGTACTAATAAATGTGTTTTTATTATTTAAAATATCATGCCTTTCCATCAAGAAGTGCCTTTTAAAATAACTAGGTTTCAAAAAGCCATATTCACTTATCTGATTCAACATAAGGCCGCAGTAAAGAAAACATTGACAACTCCCCCTCTATCAACTAGATATTTCAATTTATAATATAAATTAATCAAAACACAATTTTTAAAAATCTTTTAAGAAAAAATACACGTTTACAAATCAAATTTATTATTTTGTACATTGTAAAAAAATGTTATACATATGTATGTATTTAAAGAAATCATGTTTTATTATATACTTTTTTGTTGAGATCCATTATTATTGCCGACTGCTGCGTATCTATAAGAAACATAATACACAATGAAGTACGTACATCATTAAAAATATTTTTTAATATTACAGTTTACCAACTTTTAATGGCTAATTTGCTTCTACTTTTTGTTAAAGTATTTAAATAATTGGTGAAATTTTACTTTATTTGCGTTTTTTCAGTCAAAAGGGCGTAGGTTCCCCACGCCAGGACTAGCCATTTGAAAGCTCCGATAAGCGAGAAATTAACCATGTTTCAAGTTACAATGATAAAACAAATATTCGAAATAGCAAAAAGAAATTCGTCATTAAACTTTATTCCGTTTGTAACATAAAAAGATAAGCACAGAAGGTTATACTGCGTATTTTTATTTTATTGTTATTTTTAAATTTTCAGGAGATTACCACTTCTCATTCCGAGAGAGAGCGCACCAACAGTCTCTCGTCCTCAGGCCATTCCGGTTTTAGTCTATCAGCCACAAAACACACTCCTGGAACCAGAAGGGAAGGCAGTATACCGTGGTGTGGGTGTTGGGGAAACAGCTGCATATAGCGTGACAGGGTGTTGTGAAATTGTGAACATTTAAAATGATTATATCATACTACAAAATAAATACGCTATAACATGATTATATCGGTTAATACACAGTATCGATTAACTTTGGGCAATTAGTGTATATTTATCGTGACGTCACTGACTCAACAAGGTCGTGATTGTGCATATGAAATCTTTCTCGCTTAGTTGTGTGTACTGAATTGTATGCACGCCAATTTTTTTTCATTTTAGTAAAATAGATTACTTTAATAAATATTTTTTTTGGTGAAGATATTCAGTAGAAATGATATTTTACATACAACGAAAAACTGTCCACGTATATTATCTTTATGATTAAGATAACTTCTGTTTTAGTTTTATATAAAGGTTATATTATTATTTAATCTGCACTCATTGACAATCTATTCAGTAATTTTAATTGTATGTTAATTACAGTTACATTACTCAGACATTGATATTTCCAAACGATTTTTAGACAAATTAAATATTTCCATATTTAGACTAATAATTTATAGTACAATACTATTCCAAAAACTACCAATTAATTTAATATAACAAATTTATATTAAGCAGAAAATAAATATCAAAAGCGCCATTCTTATCAGATATCTTTAGTTTGATAGCAAATCTTATTAAAATGCCAAATAGTAAATTATTTTTTTTTTCATTACATTTTAATTAATTTTAAAACCTTCTTTTTTTTTAAGAACTTTTCATTGTGTATATCGAAGTATGTTTTGACTAAGGAAATTTTAATTGAAAATTCTTCATAATATTTAATTTTCTAACTATATTCTGTACACACTCATATATCTATGATGCTATTATATATTGTAGTTGTATGTACTAACTGTCCAAGTATTAATAAAAAAAAACACATTTTATTATAAATAAAATGATTTTCATTTCTTTATTATTTTATAGTTGACGAATGGACATGGAAAGGGTGTTCGATGGAATTTCAATATAAAATTTGGATTGTTAAATATTTGTACATTTCTACAATATATGTTTGACACTCACTACCTTGGTTTCGCCTTTCGGCATCATCAGGCATTCCATCACACGGATGCAATAAAGCTGACACAAAAAATAGTTTTCATCGGTTATATACAAGATGGAATATACCGAAAATCATAAAAAATAATCAGTTTTATTGCATCCGTGCAATAGAATACCTGGTGATGCCGAAACGCAAAACGCGGCTATTAAATGAGATGAATTATGTGTGCATGACATGGAACCTTCGTTTTCAATCAAATCATCGGTCGGCACTCGTGAAAACTGACACTAGTGAATTTTGTTGACAGTAACAATATTTATGTGTGCAAAATGAAAAATATATATACAAATTCGTATGAAAATATGTTATTTTACAGAACGATATTAGGTGTCTTTTTTGTTTATTTGTACACATTTATACCTTTTGGTTATTTTTGCATTGCATCTAATTTTTATTATTTTTAAGACAACGCATTGTTCCTTTCACACAAATATATATAATATTATATGGACTAGAAATTTAGAAAATATATTTTGCAATCAAGCAAGTATTTAAATATTTTATCTCAATTTCACGTGCTTTAATGGTTTCGCTCTTTGTTAATTGTATAGAGTTTAATTCGATGCTACCTTGAGTACGATTATCTTCGTAGAATAACATTTCAAACGTCCTTATATAATATTATGAAACAACTCTCTGACTGTCACTAACTGAGTTATGATAATCGCATTAAATGTGTTCTGTTGTGTGACCTTTTCAATGAAACATCTCTAAACTGTTTTTATTGCCAATATAATTACTTAAATGGCTTTTTTGTCATTAATTCCCACAAAAATGTGAACATTTTCTATCAATAAATTAAATTAACATATAAAATACACCCTTCTTTTCATAAATGCACGATAAATTAAATTAAACTCTGCAATTAATGAATGTATACAGTCAATTTACTTGCACTATATATTGTGTAAAAAGTATTAATGGTGTCAATTTGCAAGTCTTAGTTATTTTCGTGGTATTTGTCATGATTAAGGACTAAACCAGCCTATACCACAAAATCAAAGAAACATTAAAATACAATATATAAAAATTGTGTACAATACACCACTGCTGCAAATTATAAAACCATATTTTTCTGGCGAGAATTTTTTTAATATTTTGTGTGCCAAACCAGCCTATCCCACAAAAAATTTGTCCAGTTAATCTTGCTCTTTTAAGATCAGCATGTAAACGCACTATTTTTAAGTTTTTCAATTGTTTTAATATAAGAATATCTAAGTTAGATAAATAAAAGAAAATCTTTAGGAGCGCAATTTTTTATCCATAAACTTTCGATTAACATGTACTGTGTTGCATAGGCAGGTTTGGCTCTTATCCATTCATTACTCTACCGGGTCAGTAATCGAGCGTTTCCCTTCGTAGACTTCGCAACGGTGTTCAGGTACCTGATTCCAAGTATGGGCAGTTTTATAAATTGATTGCAATTGACATGTGATTGAGCGAATTGACACAAAATATTTTGTCAATTCTATTTTGTGTTATTTGGACGAGATCATATTACCAAAATTTTAACAGACTCTGGTGTAGTAGTCAACGTTGCTGGTCAACGTAATAATCCCAGAACGAACGGTTTTTTTTCAGTCAAATTATGAATAGCTGCTCAAATGAATGTATTTATCCAATCCTTAAGGCAGTATAATGTCGATTACCTTACTACTAACCTTACCCCTTATCCTTACCCTAGACTTATCAGTATATATTTACTCTCTGCGAAAAATAGAAGTTTTTTCCGAGATCATCGATTTGTGAACATGCTCCACGTTAGGAGCGGGTATGTTTTAAAATTAAAAAAAACATTATATACAGAGTAGCTCTCACTAAACGCTTTTGAAGGGAGCCTAAAATTACGTGATAATTCCAAATGATATTTTTGGGATCATTTTCGAGGAGTGAACTATTAATTCTCACCGGAAAATCATTACTAATAATAAAATTGAATTCAATACTTCGCAATTCTATACTGCGAAATTGGCTCTGGTCTTTACATTATAAAATGAAAAAAGTAGTACTTAACACTTTTATAGTTTCTTGATATTATGGCACCTCTAAATTAAATCATTTAATTGCAAACACAACAGCAAGGAATTCAACAAGTTTATTATTAATGAAATATTTCTCCACGAGGAAGACTTTTACCAGTATTAAGTACAATAAAAAAAATACAACACACACTTTGAACAATTAAAAATTAAATCAATCGAACGCTTTACAGGTTGAAAACCACTGAATGTGCATGAGGCACTACAAATAAAAAAATCTTGCATTTTTATGTCACTTCCTATCAGTCAATTGAAATGCATATAACTTGGTACTCGTACTTACTAGTTGTTATGCATTTGTACATAAATTAGACAATAACAATTAGCGTTATTTTTCACTACAAGTGTTATAATCATTACATAGTAAAAATAAACGGAATCTTTAGCCAATAAAATTTGAAATCGCGTATATACGATATATGCTAGTTTTGGTGTTTATATCAATGTTTACTTTTAAATATCGTTGTGTCATCTATCAATCATAAATAATTTGAATGACGTTTCAAATGTATGTATGTTATTGTTAAGTGTTTTTTATTTAATGATCTTAAAATCGCTGTGTTAGTTGATGTCATTTTCATTTTTTTAACCAATTCTCTGCTTATACGCACAAAGTTTGTTCTAATACTTAATATTAAAAACAAACTAACTCAGAAGTGACAGATTAAAAAATCCATCGGTACAAACAAGGCTGTACTTTAATACAACAATTAGCTTGAATGCAAATGTTTTAACACTGTAAATATTTAAATTTTATATCTGAAATCAAACAAGGCTATTTGTGTTTAGTTTTTTTTTTATATTATACCAGCTTTTATCGCTTGTAACGTAGAAGTAATACAAAGAATTGCATTTTATTTATACAAATACAGTGCATTTAACATCATAGTTCTGATGAGGGCATAAGTCGCAATAACCATCAACTATAATATATACCTTATAAATTTTGAAAAATAAAATACATAAGTATTATATTTTTCACCGTGTAATAAAACAATATTTAGTAACTTCAATTCAATCAATACAATGAATTCATACTAAGAAATGACAATGGACAGCTTAAAACTGTTAATACACTTATAATTTTGAGCGTTAACCGTCAACACCGTGCTATTGGTTATTTCAACAGTTGGGACTTGAGATTTTAGCAGTCAGTGGACTAGAAAAATGCTTTTTAAAGTATGTAAGCTCTGTCTAAACTTGATTTCAGAAGATATAAGAATATTATCACTATTAAAATTTTCTAAAAGAAGTGTATGGAAATATAGCTCTTTTGGTTATTTATGATAATTTTCATGATTTTTTTTTAACTATATCACTTTGGAATTAATTTATTGAAATATTCAGTTTTAAAATACCTTTTACGTGACTAAGCAGGGAACGGGTTTCATTTTTTTATTTTTTTTTTAATTCTTGACTCAAAAGTAATACTAAATCTATGATGTCAACTAAAGGTACTTTGAACTAAGGAAACTTTGTACGATTCCACTCATTTTTTCACTAACCAGGCAGGTTTTAACTTTCGGCCTCTTCAGGCATTCTATCACATGGATGCAACAGAGCTGACACACAAAAAAAATGATAATTTGGATCCTAACCTTAGTGTCTGTGTCTTACCTTTGTAATTAATTACTTTGGTATAAAACCCATACTAACTGTTTATTGTCTCAGTTCTGTTGCATACGTGTTTTAGAATGCATGAAGATGCCGAATGGCGAAACCCGGGACGTTAGTGACAAAGTGGACTCGTACAATTTTTCAACAATTCAAATTTATTTTAAAATTTTTCAAATATCAAATATAAATTATTTAAATAACATTGGCATCATTAATGTATGTAAAGTTCTCATGAATGACTTTTAAAACTTCAAAATAAACTATATACATCCAGATAGATTCATTTGTAAATAACAACAGATCTGCGTATAGTATATTACTTATTTTAAAACACGCTATGAGAAGAAAGTTTCCTAAGACAAAATGGTGGTGAATCTAGGAGCGGTATTAGAGCGTTGCAGAAGCTTTCATGTATTCAAGGTAAGAGCTTTTGGTTTTCGTAGATAAGTGAAGGTAATTATTTTTTAAATATTTTACAAACGATAGTTGATCTTTTTATCAATAAGTGATAAAAATATATATTATTAATATTGATCCATGCATGTGAATCTATTATTAAAATAAAAGATTGCTTTCAAACGCATGATACAAACAAACAAACAAACATTAATTTTTGTATAAACAGATTGAATACACAATTTCATTAATTTTTATTTTCCTTCAGATGTCCTTGAGATAAATATAAAATAAAAACTACTAACTTCATTATTCCACTTCGTGTGTTTCAAGATGTAACACGTGCTTCGCCTTATTCGATTATTTGTGTTCATAAAACACCAAATTTAAGATCGTAACATACTCCCGATCCTTTCCACGCTGGGTAACTTTAATATGCACGCTCTAGTTACGCCACTACCCCACATTATAATTTTTGATATAGGACATAATTCTACACATATGTCGGTATTAAGGGTGACCATAATTTTATGCTTGAGCGGTAATTTATTATAGGCTCTATTGTTTTGATAAAGCGGCTGGCATCTCAGGGCAACCTTTCTATTTATGGCACTTGAGAAAGTGAGAAAAGGTCAAAAGTCGGCGAACAAACTCGGTGAGAATAATAATAAGTTCAATTAAATTAAATCATATCACGATCGTTTTTCGGTATTGTTATGAACCCCTGCCCAATACGGATTAAAAAGCTAAAACCACGTCCGAAAGCTGCGGCGACAATTTACATCATCATTTATTATCATTTATTTTTTTTATTTTATATAATCACATGTAATATAATATATTTCACTTCTTGATGAAAACGCGTGTTATTTTAAATAATAAAAACACATTTATAAAGTAAATTTTCACGAAACATTTTATGATCAGAATCGGTTCCGCTCATCGTGAGCGATAAATCAAGCGACATATCAATCAAATGATAATCATTTGGTAATTCTCGCGATGAGCGAAACCGCTTCTGATCATAAAATATATTTTAATATAAAAAAATGCGTTTTTATTATTCAGAATATAAAAAATATCTAATTCTTTAAAGTCAGCTTATGTCATCAACTCAGTGAGGAACATTAGGCCCGTATGAGTACGAATTATAGCCAACAGCAATTCTGTTCGAAATGCGTGCTATTTTAAATAATAGAAACACATTTTAGTACTATTTTCACGATATGTTTTATGGTTCGTTAATAATAAGTTGATAATGCTCTCTATGAGCGATACCGGTCTTGATCATAAAATATATTATAGTATTTAAAATGTACTTTCATTATTTAAAATAATATAAATTATCAAATACCTTAAAGTCTGCATTGGTTGAGCGAGGCCTAATAGTCCCGTGTGAGTACGAACTTTATTGATACTTAACTTCCGAACATATACAAAAAAAATGATTTATAACTTAAATATTATAATAAATTTGAATTGTTGCAACTTTGTACGATTCCATTCCGTTTTTTTGTACGATTCGATACGATTGTTTTTATTTGTACGATTCCATTCCTTCGGCATCTTCAGGTATTCCATCGCACGGATGCAACAGAACTGACATTTTTAAGACATATGGAATATGGACATAGACATAATCGTACAAAGTTGCAACAATTCAAATTTAATATTGAAGTTCCATCAAGCACCTTCAGTCGATATCATAAATTAAATATTATATATTGCTTACTTAACTGAATTGTGTTTTTTTTTATATATTATTTAGCTGTCAATAAAGAAAATATTGTTAGCTTAAATCACTTGATGAGTGAAAATATAATAGAAGATTGCTAATAATATTCAATATTTTTAAACTAATTCGAAAAACCTTTGTCCTTTCAAAGTTTATTTTGACTGGCAGGATATAAAATTAAATTTTTATATCATTTAAATTTCTTTAAAGCAGAAGTTTCAATTCTATATTTAAAATAAATTTCATTTGAAATGTTTCCGCTTAAAATCTAATTATTCCACCAAATGAATTCAATTTATAATCAATCAATGAATCCTGTTTTAACCCTGCTTTAATACAAATGTCAGAATTGTATTTCTCCCCAAAGAACACGAAAATAGAATTTCAATTATTGTTTTCTGTGAAGATAAATCAAGGTTGAAGGAAACGTAAAATAACACCTTTTACAATTAATTCAATTTTGAATTTTAATCTTTCATAGTGCGATTTTTTTATCACGGATGACTAAGGATTTTCCTTTAGATATTTTCAGCAATCACACGGATGCAATGAAATTCGCGGTCAGTAAGTCTTTTATGTAAGAAGAGTTATACACCAAAAATATAGACCCTAAGCTTAGGAAGTAAATATATGGCTACAAATATAACTAATGATTCAATTATAATCACATTTAAATTAGAAATGATTATCTAATAGTAATGACTTTATATTGAGAGGCTTTCACAATAATCAGTCAACATTAAAATGAAATTGGTGGATTTAATTCTTAGAAAATTACTTATTTTAAATGAATGTTCAGTTATGTTGCATGCGTGTGATAGAATGTTTGAAGATACCGAAAGGCGAAACCCGGGTCATTTATAACAATACATGTGAAATCGTGACAAAGATGTTGACGTGAGAAGCTAAAATAGCTATATATCTTATATTTTAAATGTTGTAGAACTGAAATACATATATTTTTAACCGTGTTTTAATGAAGCTCTACAAAGTAAATGCCAATTATTTTTTTTTTATGGAAATTGTATCATTATTGTCAATAAACTTTAACCTTTGTATAACACGGATTCGTATTGCACGACTATGTGGAACTAAATGACTGTGTTATACGAGGTATGCGTGTTTTAATAAAATTGATACAAAATTGTAACACTAAGACGTTATTAATATTAATGACTAAAATATTTTTAATGATTCTGAAACTCGATTTTCTGTAATTTTTCCAAACTCCAACAAAAATCACGAACTACCCGAAAATATTGTCCTATGAAAGAAAAAAATGTGTAGTGTTAGATTCAAGTCCATAACTAGGAATTTGCAAATAGTATCGAGTCTATCATTAGGTAAGATCTGAAAAAAATAATATCATTTCAATTTTCGATGTAAATTTGTCCGCACTTGCATAAATTAGAATCCTTTCGTCGTTTTCTTTTTCTACTCGACATTTCTATTTTCTTTGATAAATTCTGTGTTGAAAACCCATATCACAATATTGCAAGGCTATTTTTTACGAGTTCATTTGCATGTGTCAAGTTCTGGTTGCGAATGCGTGTCAGCCATTTTGGTTGACCTGTCAAAATATTTGACGTACCTATTTTACAACCACCAAGGAAGTGTTTGGTGGAAAAACTTTCTCGAATGAACGCTGGAATATTATTTCGAAGTCATTTCAGTAGGAATGAGTGCGTATTTTTTTAATATACTCAGAACAGTCGATGCGACATCACTTTTTCCTTAGTTAATTACGTTTATAAAATTAATAGTTTTATAATGAGTATCTGATTTAGATAATCAATTGGAAATTTGCTTTAACTGTTCCCTGCTGACACGCATTAAAAATATTTAAATTTCCGTATGTTTTGCCACTCACGATCTCGGTTTCCTATTTGTGCATCTTTGGGCTCTCAGTACGTCATATATATTATAAACATATATATATACGATGTTAATTGTTCACTGACTGTGAGCTATATTTCATCCGTCTAATAGAACATAGTATCTCAACCATTTTATATCCGCAGACCACCAAAAAATCCAAAAATGTTTTGCGGATTATCAACATTGGAATTAAATATAAAATATTTGCACAATTGATATTTTTTCAATAATTCAAATTTAATATTGAAATTCCATCAAGAACCTTCACTCGACATCCATTTACATCATAGATTTTTTAGCTTACAACCTGCTAATTGTTTGTTGTGTGTATCATATTGTGTATCATGTTTTTGTCATGTTGCAACAGTGTGATAGAATGCCCGAAGATGGCTAGAGGCGAAACCCTGGTCGTTGGTAAAAAAACAAGTGGAGTCGTACAAAGTTTCAACAATTCAAATTTACTTTAAGATTTCAACTGAATGTGCTTGATGGAATTTCAATATCGAATTTGAATTGTTGTACAATTCCGCATCTTTTATCACTAACGATCCGGTTTCGCCTTTCGGCATCTTCAGGCATTTTATCACACGGATGCAACAGAGCTGACGAATTTAATTGATTGAAGTTGCGTTGAATTAATGTCTATCAATCCTGAAAACTGTTGAAAAGATTTTAGAAACCAGCCTGGATTGTTACTGTAGTGTCGACTTTTGATACTAAAGAAAAAGACAGGACTTCAATAGACGTAAAGAAAATATGCCGGGCATATATATAGTGATATAATGACGACATTTGTGCCCCCTCAATTGAGGACTCGGCGTCAAGTGCGTATGCATGTTTGATTTACAACTTAACTACTATTTATATGTGAGTAAGTATCTGTGCGTTTGTGTATATGTATGGGGAGACGGTTTTGATATAAAACGTACTGCCGGCAAAATAATGGCCTCGTGGGGTGAGGAGCGGTGAGCCGAAAATTGGTAGGGGATTCGGTCGATATAAGCAAACGTGCGCGCGCACCTTAGGGAAAATGCGAGGTTCGCCGTATTGTTTAGTTAGCTAAGTAAGTTAACGGATATTTTCGTTGCTTAAAACAAAAAAAAAATAACATTTGCTACAAAGTATATAGAAAATGAAATGTGATTTTGTTTTTGTATTTTTTTGGCGCATGGCGTAGTTTTTAGTACAATTTTAGTGACTCTTATGATTTTACTGAAGTAAAATATTGTACTTAAATAACGAAAACAATTTTTAGTAAAATTTACATATTTTTTTTAGAATATTGTTAGAAACTCTTACGATTTTGCTGAAGTAAAAAATTGTATTTATACAATGGAATAACACTTTTTAGTAACATTTCCATATTTTCTTATCACTTAACTTAACGTGTTAACTGTCACTTCTTGATGAAAGGGCATGACATTTAAAAAATTTTAAATAATAAAAACACAATTTTAGTACTTATTTCCACAATTCATTTTTTTATCAGTACCAGTTTCGCTCATCGCGAGCATTAAAATATCACTTTTAATGTGTTAACTGCCACATCTTGATGGAAAGGCATGATATTTTAAATAATAAAAACACATTGTTTTGTACTTATTTCTACAATAAAATATATTTTCAGGGCCGGTTTCGCTTGTTTCGAGCAATGTCAATTGAAACACTGTCATCAGCGAGCACTTTCAACAACAATCAGTTGATAATGCTTGCGCTGAGAGAAACCGGTCCTGATGATGAAATATATTGTGGAAATAAGTACATAAATATGTGTTTTTATTATGTTTTTTTGTTACTATCACGACTTGACAATGTTCGCGATACACTTTACCAGTCTTCAATATCAAATTATAATTTTTAAATCGTTGTATTATTCCATATTTTTTGTTACTAACTCATCAGTTTTGTTAAATCCGTGTGATAGAATGCCTGATCGTTAGTGACAAAGCATGTGAAATCGTTCAAAGTTTCAATAATTCAAATTTAAATTGCATCATGCACTCTTTAATGAATCAATTATCAATTAAATCAATAGTTTAACACTATAACGCTTTTTGATACGACGAAGAAATTGTAATTGTTTGATTGATTGAATTGGTATTTATTTGGTGAAACCTTATTATGACACGGTAAAAAAAATAGCAATGTAATTTAGCTCTATAAAATTTATAAGGCATTGAGTTTTTTGTTTATTATTTTTGATTATGATTTTTTCCTATGCGATAACACTACGAAACTACCCTCATAATGCCAGTACCACGCATGCGTCAAACACCTCGCGCTCGGTGTACACTTGTTACAGCCCCCCAGTGGAAACTCAGATATCTGTCTGACAGAATGTGACCTTTGTAGAATCGTTGTCAAACAAGAAAATAAAATGTCGCCGTGAAACGGCCCTATAGCCCAACTAATTCTAACGTAATTATTAGTGTAGTGCATCGTTCAATATCCATAGACAATATCCGGGACTTTACGGCGCCATTTAGCACCATAATCAAGTCATTTTCCGGTAACCGCGATCTATCCTAGAATAAGATAAAACATAGCTTAATGTCTGTTAAATAAATGCTTTAGCCACATTTGATACATAACTTGAATAGACAATTAAACAATGGGTCCGTTGTAGTAGTAAACTGAAAGAAAAATACTCTGTAGGTACGTGAAAAACAGAGATTTTCCTTCGTTGTTTTCGCATTATAATGGCCGCCCAACTTTGACATTTCCAGTTAAACCTGGAAACCGTTCCAGTCGAAGGCTGTTACGCGCTACACACTGTTTGTTTGCGAAATACTTCCCATCGGAAAAAGCTTTTAATGTACGAGTGATTAAGAAAAAATATTCCACTGTTGCAATGCGGAAATTGAAGTTTATGCGGAACACTTGTGTCACACTTCAGACTGATCGATAAAAAGGACATGAATCATGCAAGAGTATTCGCTTTTATGCATTAGAAGAGACAAATATACCGTCATATCTCTGCACAGAAACAAAAAAATCGTTTAATATTATTCGTCGTGTAGCTTTGTTGTTTAAATTAATATTTGTTTTTATATCCGCGGTCCACGGCCGTTAAACTGTCACGTTTTAATTGCGTTAGATGTTGTGAGAGTGTACATATTGCAAATAGACAAGATTTATCTCCCGAAGAGGTACAAGAAAACTTTAACATCATGACAACAGAAACAGCTAATCCCAGCCAGGTGAGTCCAATATTTAACCACATCAAGAAAGCCTTTATATATATAATTTCTCACAGGTATTCCCCACTCGTAATTTTGTCGAAATGGTTAACTACCTTTGTTTGAAACGATAATAAAAACCAATGATAAAATTTGTCTTTTTTCACATCCAAATCGTAGATGTATCAATGATTTCTTCACTTTTATACTTTCAAATGAAGATATATAGAAAAAACAACTTATACCATTTAATTATGCTGATTTTTATTTAGATTATAATTTTAAAACTACGTAACTGTAAAACGGCAATTTGATTCAAACTACACAGAAAAAAATATATAAGGTACAAAACCAGTCTTTTTAATGATTTTGTACCAGAATTAAAATATATTAAATTTATACCACCCTAAATTTTATAAAGAAATATAAGCTAATTTAAATTGTTACAACTTCTATGAATTTAAATGTTTTGTCACTAACGACCTGAGTTTTGCATTTCGGCTTCTTCAGGCATTTCATTACACGGATGCTACAAAGCTGACTGTCAGTTGTAACAATTCAAATTTGATTGAAATTCCATCAAGCATATTTGGTAGTACACATTTCGATTATATTATATATTAAAATAAAAGCATTTCTTGAAAAAAACTATCATTTACATGCTTTTGCCATTCTTCAATCAATATGTGTAGTTATAAATCATAAAAAACATTTTTATACTATTTTCGAAATATATTTAATGATCAGGACTAGTTTTGCTCACCGTGAGCACTATCATCTGATTCAAATTTGATATTGTATTTCATTTCTATTCTATATAATTTATTTTCAAATTTTAATCGACTGATAATGCTGGCGATGAGCAAAACCGGTCCCGATCATAAAATATATTATGAAAGTATGTTTTTCATCAAGAAGTGACAGTTAACATCTTAAAAGTACTAACGTAAAGTAATTTTGTAAGATTCCACATGTTTCGTCACTAACGACCCGAGTTTTGCCTTTCGGCATCTTCAGGCATTTTATCACACGGATGCAACATAACAGACTATTCCGACTTCTTTTAAGCAAAATTTTACGAAAACGTTTCCATTTATATCTACAACAAAATATAAACGAAGCTTAATGTGATTTATTTATGATAGTGACTTAAGGTGCTTGATGAAATTTCATCAATCAAATTTGAATTGGTAAAACTTTGTACGACTTTACATGTTTTGTCACTAACGACCCGTTCTGATCAGTTGTGTTGCATCCTTGTGATATAATGCTTAAAGCTGAAATCCGGGTCGGTTGAGAACAAAAATGTGCGATCGTACAAAGCTGTAACAATTCAAATTTGATATTGAAATTTCATCAAGCACCTTCAGTCGGTAAATTAGATCTTCTTTTTTTTTCAATGATAAAAAAATATCGAAAAGAATTCTTTTTTCTTTGATTTTTTCACACCTTATGTAATCGATAATTACAGAAATATTACTAAAATAATATTATATACAAATATCTTGTGTCTTTATCCAAATATTGGCTTACTTCTTGAAAGTTTATTTTATAGATACTAAATCATACAATTTGTTTTTTAAAATTGCAATAATTTTCATATCTGTTGAATGAAAGACATTTTTTTCTCTGCCACTGAGTATTATAAATGATCTATTTTATTTGAAGTAGATATATACGACGTAATGACGTATTTTTAACGGTTATATAATACCTTAAAATTACTTAATTTAAAATTCATTTTTATCACAAAATTTACAATGTATTGTCAAAGATTCTGCGGCGTAGACCCGAAAATCGTAGCACTTTTATAAAACCGTCCCAGCTGAAATTTTAATATTTAAATTTCACTCAATATGACGTGCTTAAGTGTCTTTATTAAATTCGGTCAATAATATGTAATTATATTCCACCGCACGGCATGCGACATATTGTTATTTTTATTTTTATAACCCTGTGTGTCCCTTGGGGGGTGAATATTAAATAATTTGCCATCTGTCGGTGACTCAGCACGAAATTTTGCTAACTGTCCCCCGTCCGAAAAAAAATGTGTTTTTTTTGTGGGTGGGGTTTTTTTTTAATACAACTTTTAGTGTGCGATAAAGAAATAAATGATTGTTTGTACTTTGATAGTGTCGGCTTAGTAATTTGAAAATTCTCAATAACTACACTAATCCCTTTTGAAGTTTTGTTGAATTTTAGTTGGTCGATCCTTAATTTAATACACATAAATAAGAAAGGTAGGAAAAATTGACAAAACCACACTTTTTTTAATCGGAGTCATATTATTGGTCAATGTTGGAGACATGTTTTTTTTAACGACCCTTAATATACACCCTTAAGCTGGGAGACAAATATATGGTTGAAATAACTGGAATAAGATGTTGACGAATGGTGAAACCCATGAATTTAGAGACAAAACATATGAACTTGTACAACGTTTCAACAATTTAATTTTTCATTGCAATTCCATCTAGCACCCTTAGTTTGTGTTATAAATCAGGTGAAGATGTCTTTCAAACACAATTCAAATAAACTGTATGATATCGACTGAATCGTTGAATCTTTGTACAATTCCACAGGTTTTGTCACTAACGAGCCCGGTTTCGCCTTTCGGCATATTCAGGCATTCTATCACACGAATGCAACAAAACTGATAAAATATATATTTATTTGATAAAACTGTTCAATTTTTAGATAATTTTCAATGATACTTTTTATACAATATTCAATACACCCAGTCCTTTTTTACGCGAATTCGATTATACGCGATTTTTTTGGACGGCACCACTACATTTTTTTACGCGCTTCACTCGTTTTTACGTAATTTTTTCCCCAAAATTGTTTTAAAGATGACATTTATATATGATGCTAGGCATCATTTCATTATTTTTTAAATAAAAAAATATGTGTATTTTTAAAACTTAATTTTGTACAGCATTCCATTTTTTTTAAATACACATACAATTGCCAAATGTTAACAAGTGTATCGGATACTATGCGAATTTATGTTTTAGCGTGTGTAAAAAAATATAATGAAATTGCGTGAAATCATTTTTTTACGCGCCTCTTTCTGGAACCAATGTATCGCGTAAAAAAGGACTGGGTGTATCTCACAATAACGATCAAAATGTGTTCATATCTTTGTATTGCTCTTCCGTTTAACCCTATAGTTGCAAAAACATCTTATTTAGTTTTGGTTGCTTTTGAGATGAAAGCCGGATTTTATGGTTTGATGTCATCATTCCAAAAGTATCTATACACATTCGCAACAGTCATTACGATATTGATTCGAGAGAAAATTATGCTTCAAGTTATATAATACAAATTTTATAAAGAGAGTAGTGATAGAAGGGAAAGCGCGTGCATAGACTCGTGATTAGTCAACCCCTCACACCACGCCCCGTCTTTTAGAATCGGATGAGTGAGAGAAAATTTCAACGTCACATGCAGTCATGCTTTTGAACAGTTTCGACAAATCGATTTAAAAAAAGTAGTTAAAAAGAAGTTTACGACCCTTTTTACCAGTGCTATGAAACCGGTATGCCGCGAGACGATTTGTGCCGCGGCACATTTTCTTTACAGAAGAAAAAATCTTATGACTCGTCTATATTATTAAATATTTTATGAAAACGCAATTGCAATCGCAAGAATCACAAATAAATATTCTTTCGATGGAATATTTTTTATTTACATGCGTAAAATTTATTAACATAAGACTGTAAACTATATAAAAAATAATGAATCACTAATTCACTACTAACAAATAAGTAAATATTGACTTGTGGTGTGCCACGAAATTTTATTAAAAACGTTGGTGTGCCGTGGAAAACAAAAGGTTGCGTAGCACTGTTCTAAGCCATAAAGAACGGTAGATGCGAAGTAAACGACAAAACACAAAAAAAAACCTTCAAGATTCTAAATAAGGCTTAGAAAGTAAATATTTTCGTTGTTTAAAATGTATGGGTTTTTCACTTGATAAATAACAATCAACATCATATTTTAATATACGTAAAAACTAATCAATAATATGGAAATGTTGCCATATAAATTATACAATCGTTAGCTGTCCAAAAATGAGGACTGACAATTTTCACATTTTAAATTTCAAAAAAAAACTCGTTAAAGTCAAATATTATATAAGCGACCTAAAAAATTTACATTTCGATTTATAAAATATTCCTGACGCCACAACTTTACATTTAAAAAGTTTTTAGTTAATTTTTTTATGTAAAAAAAAAAAACATAATAATTTTATTAATTTCACGACAAACTTTTCTGTCAAGCGGAAAGTTCTGAATGAGTTTCATAATAAAGAAGGAAAATCAATTACTGCGAGAGTTTGGCGTGACCACCGGCAGCAAGTGAATTTATGTTTCACTAAATCTTACTCAAACTTTTGCTCAATTATTCGAAGTTTTTTGTTTTTAAGTCACGTCCCTCGATTTTTTATTGAATTAAACGCCATGGTGAAACAAAAGTACTTTCCTTGTGGAACTTTTACACTTTTACTTTACGTAACTTGACTCAATCATGTTTTTTTTAAATTATAAAATAAATATTTATATTTATGGAGGTATTTCATATCTTTATTATAAACACTTTTTTACTGTTAAATTTCACTTCTTGGTGGAAACGCATTATATTTTACATTATACCAAAAACACATTTTTAAAAACCATTTCCACATTTAATATGTTTTTAATCAAGAACAATTATCAATGCTCGCGATGAGCTAGACCGGTCACTGTCATAAATATATCACTTTTGAGGTTTTAACTGTCATTTATTGATGGAAAAGCATGATATTTAAAATATAATAATAAAAAATCATTTTTAGTACTAATTTCCACAATATATACAATGATCAGGACCGGTTTCGCTCATCGCGAGCGTTATCAACTGAAACACTATCATTAGCGAGCACTATCAGCTAACTATCGTTTGTTAATGCTAGCAAATAGCGAAACCGGTCACGATCATAAAAATATCACTTTCGAGGTGTTAACTGTCATTTCTAATTAGAGAGGTATTAGGTTTTGAATAATAAAAACACATTTTTCGTATTTCGTATTAATTATCGTGACCAGTAGAATTGGTTCTAAAAAACATTTGGTGTAAGGAAATTTTGAATACTATTTTGTGTCATTAATATAAGAAATAAATATTTTGCTTAATATATATATATAAAAAAAGTTTAACAATTTCATTTAAAATTAATAAAACTATTGACTCTAATTATTTATTAGTTCAAAAAAATATTATTTGAAAGAAATACGTCACATTAACGATTAAATATTCTAGCGATCATTTGTTGGCTGCAATTATTTATACGGTCAATTAACGCGGCGGTTAATTGCTGGCAATACATTACGTACACTATTGTAATATCATCTTAAATGATTGCTGTAATCGCATATATCAATATATATTTGAAATATTAAATTGAAAATAGATTTTCTTTTACACTGGAAAGTTTTCCAGTATAACGCATAATACGTGAGCCTCATTTTCCATTCCACTTATCAAAGTAAAATGATTCGTTCAATTGAATTAAATCTCACAGTGAAACAGGTAATCAATCGTTACATTGTCCCTTTGTTAAATATAATATTATATAACTAATAGTGACCAATATTTGAGTGCGTATATAATATAATTTCAAACAATTTTCGATATTTCTAGACTATTTAAAACATATCCACTTCTATGATAATTTGAATTCTTGAAAAGTTGTATGATGTCACTAACGACCCGGGTTTTACACTTCGTCATCTTCAAGCATTCTATCATATGGGTGCAACAGAACTGACATAAAATAAGCAGTTAGCATCGGTTATATACCAAAAGAGTTAATTACAAAGGAAAAACACAAAATCTAATGCTAGGATCTAAATAAATAACTGGAATTACTTTCTATAAAAATTAAATAGATTCTGTTTATGGATTCTCCATGAAATGATTTTACAACAAATAGTAATATATTTTCATTAAAATGCAATTAGGTAATTTTAGACTTAGAAATGCCTACTAATTTCAAATTGGCTTATAACGGTAGTAATTAAACATCAGGTGACATTATATAGGAATTCAATTTATAAGATTGTCGACTCATTAAGCCTATCATACTTAAGGGGGTATTTAGAAGATACATATACATTTGTTATAATTATGTTTTCTACATGTAATTTACTTCTTTAGTATATAACCGATGTTAACTGTTTATTGTGTGTCAGTTCTGTGGTATCCATGTGATAGAATTCATGGAGATGATGGAAGACGAAACTTGGGTCGTTAATAAAAAACATATTCCATCAAGCAACTTCGGTTGATATTATAAATATATATGATAAATGAAGTTTAAAAAAACGTTTATATATAAATCGATACAAGTTTCAAAAACAATATCGTTTTCTCATATCGGCTGCCAACGCAAAACAAATACATTTATTGGGTTTATTTGTATTGCTAGCACGTCATCTTGAAACAACAGTTATGGCAGTGTTATAAACCCCATAAAAGCCTCACCTTGTAAAGTACATAAAACGAAACAGTAATAGACAGTTGTGACTAGCCTTCGAAAAAGAATACAGTATGAAAATTGCCGGGCTTAGCGAACTCTACGCTAATTTAAGTTATGTAAGTCGATGTTGGCGTTTAATGTAATCGATAGAAAGGAAATCGAAAAAATGCGTGTTGGCAATGCGTAAATAAGGGAACGTTTCGCACAAAAAGCTCTTTGGCCTAGCTTTAATATTGAAAGCTAGCTGCTTACGTTTTATATTTTATACGCATAAATAATATATGCAAAGGTGTCGAAAATTCTTGTTGTATAAATACAAAAGTTTTCTTCATTTGATACAATAAATAGAACAACACAATTTTAAATCATTTTTAGGGTTTTAACTGTAACTTCTTGATGAAAATGTATGATAATTTATATAATAAAAACACATTGTCAGTATAAAATTTGAATTGTTACAACTTTGTACGATTCCACAAGTTTTGTCACTAACGACCCGGGTTTCGCCTTCCGGCATCTCCAGGCATTCACATATCACACGGATGCAACAGAACTGACATTGTTAGTAATTATTTCCACAAAATATTTTACGATCAAGACCAACATAACCAACTATTTTTTCATTGTTTTGCAATAATAAGTATTTATTGATTTAGAAGCCGATTTAATATTTAAAATAATATATTGATTGAATTGGTATTTATTTGGTAGAACTCTATTATAACACGGTGAAAACATAGCAATGCATTTTATTTCTAATTTTTTTTTTTTTAATTTAAAAAAAGATATAGTTGATAGTACTGACGAAGGCGTGAGCCGAAATAGCTATCAATTATAACTTATAAATTTTGTAGAACTAAAATACATTGATATTTTTAGCTATTGAGTCGGAGTCGTGAAAAACGAGCAACCACAACTAATTTTTCGATTAGACGATTTTGAAGAATACCTCAATGAACAATGTTATAGGGCAAATAAATAGGAAAGGTAAGAAAAAAGATGCCAAAATAAAGTTTTTTTAGTTGAAGTCGTGTTGTTGGTCAATGTCAGACATCTAGTGATATAAAAATCGTTATAGTTACCAAAAAGTTTACATTTTAATACTACTAAATTTAGAAACGAATTCGTCTTTTCTGAACAAAGGAAGCCAAAAAAATGAATCTATGATACATGCAATCTTTCTTACTATACATATGTTACAAATCCACATACGCAATCATATAATATTGCATATAGATATAGACAAAAATGAATATATTTTTAATAACTTTGAGCCAAAACATAGCATTAAATATAACACCAAGTCTTAATTAAATATTTTGCTAAATTAAATTTCGTTATTCATGAAATACCGCAAATGTAGTGAATCTTTTTCTCTTGTCGCAAATATGATTTCATAACATTGAAATTAAATTTACAAGTCTCCATCTTGATTTGAGGACTTCATATTTTACTTTTCTCTTGTCGATATATTATCACAAAACTAACATTGTACATAACATTTCTTTTTTATATAAATATTCAATATTTATTTAAAGAAATTTTCACATCAATCTATTACTGTCATAGAGTTTCTTGCATGTGTTCTAATCACAGTTTGTTTTTTTGTTTTACGGTTTAAATACTGTTGTTAACATAAATATAATAAGTGGAATAAAATGTGTATCAAATGACTAAGTGGCATGTTAATGTATTCTTCTAATGCATTCAGGAACAAATTCTATATTAGACAGCCTGCAACCCTTGTTTACTTAAATAATAGATAATTTAATGGCTTGACTAAATTTATAGGGTTAAAGAACGTACTATTTCAAACCCTTCCCTCGTTATTTTAACACCGATGTTTTCCCCCGAATTTTTCTATCAAATATCATATAATATTGTACATTTGGCTTACAATAAGAAGGCTAACATTATAGATCACTTTAAAATACGGATAAAGCTCTAAACATTTGAGAGTACTTATCGATACTGGGTTTGAAAGTGTTACAAGTCAAAAAATACAGTTTAAATTAAATTATATAAAAATGCTAATAATTCCGATATAAACCAGTTCCATAGTATAACTGTGATTATTTCTATTTCTAATATTATCTTTTTTTTTAATATTCACCAGTTCTATACTGTAACAACTATAAATATTACAATCTGGAACGGGTGTTAACCAATTTTACTGCGTTGACTGTCAATTCTTGTTGGAAAGCATTACATTTTAATAACGAAACACAATATACAAAATTTATAACGTATGTAGTTGATAGCTACATTGGCTTACGCTACTTAACTACTTAAACCTTAAACCCAGAACTAAAATACATTACCATTTTTTCACCGTATTGTAATTGAGTTATACGAAGTAAATTTCAATTCAATCGATACAATATTTAGTACATTTCCTCAATATTATATATTCCAAATCAGGACTAACATCTCTCATAGATCTGTTGATAATACTTGCTCTGAGCGAAACCGTTCCTAATCTGAAAAATATTCGATTGGGAAAATTGTACTATAATTTGTATATTATCTTTAAAGCATTATGCCAGTTTACCAAGAAGTATCAGTAAAACCTTAAAAGTGATATAAAATAAGCTTAATTTTGGCTTAATCATAATTTTGACGATGTAGCGGCCGAAATAACTAACAACAACAGCCGTGTATTTACAAACGTTTGTAGAGCTAAAATCATAGTTATTTTTTACTTACTATCTTCAATCTATGAAGTTCCGAAATCGTTTCTAGTTTTCCAAGACAATAAAGTTGTGGAAAGAGTACTAAGCATTATTTTATAACACGATGAAAAAATAGCAATGTATTTTAGTTATAAAAAATTATAAAATATATAGTTGATTGCTATTTCGGCTTACGCCCTCATTAGAGCTACGAATATAAACGCTTGTGATATATTGTATTTTCTTCTAAAGTTGATCTTGAGTGATTCTATTGAATTTATTTTGAGTGTATGTATTGTATTTCAAGTGTTTCAACAATTTTATTTACATTTGCCATATTTTGGAACATAATACTTCGATGTTACAGCTCATCTTTTTTATCTGGTTTATATTACCATAATCAAGGCATTATATAATATTATACATAGTATAACGTAAATTGTACGTCATTATTAAAAAATCTTTCATATTTTGCTCTCTGAATTTACAAGCTCAAAATATAATAAAGGAAAACACAAAAACAGATAACAAAAGAATACCCTGTTTCGTACTGACGCAGATGTTGCTCATATGAAAATAATATTACGAAAATCTGCTTGCTACGTATGAATTTATACATATTTTTAAATTGGCAGTATTTGCAACACATTAATTTAGAAGCTATAGAACATTGTTCAGCCTTAATGATCGATTATGTAAACTCTGACGTTTCGTGGTGCAGTGGTCAAAATAATTGGAATCCATGACGGATATCTCTAATTCAAATCCCAGCAAAAACAGTGGTTTTTTTTCAACCGTTATATCTTTAAAAATATGCGAAAAGCTAATCTAATTTGAATTGTTGAAACTTTTTACGATTCCACATCCATTGTCACTAACGACTCGGGTTTCACCTTTCGATATCTTCAAGCATTCATCTCACGGATGCAAGAGAACTGACGCACAATAAACAGTTAGCGTCGTCTATATACCAATGGTATTGATTAAAGGAATTGAAATTCCATCAAGCACCTCTAGTCGATATCATAGAATAGCTAATCATTTGTCTTTTTCTAGCACTATACATTCAATCGTTACTCAATTCCCTATAATAAAGTGGCATAGCATCGAAATAACAAGCAACTGTTTCGGAAAATCTACCAGGGCTGTGAAGTCAAATTTGTAAGTAGCGGTGTTTTGGTTACAGTCAACGAACGATTTTAAAAAATATCTCAATGAAAAAAAGGAAATAAGTCGTCCTCGTTTGTGTTGAAATAATGTAAACTGTATTCCAAAAATTAAAAATTCATTTTATAATGCATTGAAAATAGTGATAAAAATTGATCGAGACAATAATTTAAATGCTAAAATGGTAAAAAATCATAAATGATTAATTGCATTGCCTCCAACTCTGGTATCTGTAGAACGGCTATTTTGCGCTCTTAAAATCATTACTTCTGATTTGAGACCTTTGACGAATACATATTTAATAGAGCAATGCTATTTTAAATTACAAATTCATGTTAATTTTTTTTTTCTTTATGCTTATAGAATATGTAATATGAAAAATTTGCTTTAAAGGTGGTAGCTGTCACTTCTTGATGGGAAGGATTTTAAATAATAAAAACACATTTTTTAGTACTTATTTCCACAATATATTTTTTTATCAGGACGGGTTTCGCTCATCGCGACCATTGTTGATAATGCTGATCAAATATATATTATGGATACAAGTTCTAAAAAATGTATTGATTGAATTGGCATTCACTTGGTAGAACTCCATTATAACACATTTCATTTAGAATTTTGAAAATTTAGTGTCATTGTGTTAAAGTAACAAGCTAGGCCGTTGGAACAGGAGAGAGGATGTGTTGTGTGCCTTTTCTGCACAGCTATGTATAGATAAGCGAATGTTAGTTTAAGCATAGTTCTGACGATGGCGTGAGCCGAAATAGCTATCAACTATATTTGTTAAAATAATTTTGTAGAACTAAAATATGTTGGCTATTTTTTCACCGTGGTACTAAAAAATGTGTTTTTATTATTTAATTTTTTTTTCTCATTTTTTGCAATATGTTTTGTATCACTTTTAAAATGTTAACTGTCATTTCTTGGTGGAAAGGTGTGATATTATAAATATTAAGAACACATTTTTGCACTATTTTCTCAAATATTTTATGATCAGGACCGATTTCATATCAGTTGATAAAGCTCGCGATGAGCGAAATCGGTCGTGATCATAAAATGTATTGTGGAAATAGTACTAAAAATATGTTTTTATTATTTAAAAAAAATTGTATATCACTTGATAATGCTCACGATGGACGAAATCGGTTTCAATTATAAATATATTGTAAAAATAGTACTTAAAATTGTACTTAAAATTGTGTTTTTTTTATCTAAAATATAATGGTTTTCAAACAAGAAGTGACAGTTAGCACCTCAGTTGTTTTATGTTTACTATAATGGAGATACAATATGGAAACTGAAAGTTATCAAACCCATAACCAAGCTTTTATGACGTCATCAGGAATCGTGGGAATAGCGTGACTGACATGTACCTGTCACAACCGAAATAACAAAAACGATCCCACCCTTGTATGTGAGTTAACCCTTTACACCCAGAGTCTTTTTATAAAGGAATAATGTTCTTTCCCCTAATTCGTAAATAAATATATAAGTCATGATATATGTGCATATGATCGATTTTTCAATAACAATAATAAGCCAGTGGTGAGAAACTGTTTTAGCTTGATGAGTGGAAATTCAAAAAAAACCTAACTTGACTCAAGTAACTTAACCTTAGTTGTACCTTGAAATATCCACTGTCCGACTAAAAAGTTCATTTTTCAAGGTTTTCTCCTACCTTTCCTGTAAATGTGCATTAAATTAAAGATCGACTAACGAATCTGGCAAATTGTTCATTGAGATTTACAATATAATATTTCGAAATCGACTAATCGAAAAATTAATCGGAGTCGATCGATTTTCACTCAACTCCGACTGCGGCCATTACATCGCTACTCTGCGACTCCGAATCCAACTCCACAAACCTCGATATGTGTAACTCTAGTGTAAAAAAAAAAATATTATATATTGACGTAAAAAAATATTTTAAAAATTTTTGACTTTTCAAAATTTTTTTTGCTAATCGTTAATTAAATAATAACACGGTGACAAAATAGCAATGTATTTTAGTTCTAAATTTTTTTTAAAAGACATAATTGATAGCTATTTCGGCTCATCCATCGTCATAACTAAAGCTCTGTAGACTTCTAAAGAACAGTAATTCTAAAGAGGCGTGAGCCGAAATAGCTATCAACTATATCTTATTAAAAAAAATGTAGAACTAAAATACATTGCTATTTTTTCAATTCTTGAAATTGTCCATGATGTGATTCATACGTATGTACACTGTACCGAGCTCAATTGCGTTGGTCAGTCATGTCAAAGTCACAGTATGTCATCATCATTTAATTGGCACTTACCTCGTGATTGTGTTGCTTGGCTGCTATATGAAGAGCATTGTAGTTATCAGTATCTTAATTTTTTCAACGTGTAATAGAGGAGTTCTACCAAGTAAATACCAATTCAATCAATAAATATTAACATTTTGTTCTCTTTAAGTCCACGAAAGCTCTCTAAGTAACATCTATCGATTAGCATCAATAAAATATGTCAATGCGTATTCCGCACAATATTTCGGTTTGCCATCACTGTGTTAGATGATAGCTTTTTAAGCGATGCGTTGATACGAACACTCGCAGTGCTATTTTTTTACTGCTTGGTATAAATGTGACAATTATTCCTCAAAGCGATGAAAAATTATATCTTTGGATGTAATAAAGTGAAAAAGGAATTGTTTTGACATGTATCTTACATTCATATCACTTCAATTACATAATAAAAATGACGTAATAATCATTGCGTTTGTGTTCACACTGGGGTAACACAGTCAAGATTCCGTCATTCGAGGGTTCACTGTAGCGGTAATGGGACACAACTCGGTTCAGCGAAGCACGACAGAACGGGGCGAGGCCTTCTTTCCAATAACCCGACGCCGTGAACTTTCAAATAACACTGAACTGCTTATTTTTAGACTCAAAAATAATATAATAACCATGACACAATGCGAAATGTAGTTACCGTCTAACTGGGAAAAACGTGACAGGAAAAAATGACACCACTTAAGACTTCGCAAAAAAATCCGACCTGTTAAGTTAATGAAAAAGGCATTTTTTTACTTAAGACTTGCTCACTTTCATTTTTTAATTATTATAATAGTCGCAATTTTTTTTCGGGTATGTGGCGTATTGTTAACGTCGTTGGTTATCGTGATTAATGGCACTGGTTCGAATCCAAGTACCGACTATATAATTTATGATATCAACTGAAGGTTCTTGATGGAATTTCAACATCAAATTTGAATTGTTACAACTTTACAGCGTTACAGCTTGACACTAACGACCCGGGTTTCGACTTTCGGCAAAGTCGTCTGATCTATTGCATCTGCATCCGTGTGATAGAATCCTGAAGATGCCGATTATATATTGAAGTTTTTGTCTAAAAAAATTAATAATTTCTTCTCGCTTCCATAAGAAACACGGTGCAGAAAGAAACGTTAGTTAGTTCTAGTTCTTTACTAGTCCATATACTCTCTATTCCTGCTCATTGAAAAAGAGGTTTAGCAACTTTTGAGTGGCAAGCCAATAATATCAATGCATCACATCTCATCGGTAGCGGAGATGGATTAAAAAAAATCTTTATCGATTGCCGTTGTTAGAGTGAGTTTTATTGTTTCGATTTTTACACCATATCTTGAATCGTCTACAATATATTTACAATAATAATGTTCGCAATCCGAACTGTTCGTTAATCGATCAACCAATGAACTCGTTCGGCGAAAATAACGAGGATATCCGATCATAATCTCATTAGCATAAAATTATGGAAATAACATTAGATATCGCAACTTATTTATCATCATATCCTTCCTTTCCGCTAAAAATTAACAGTCAATACCTTGTCAGTTTGTGTGCACCAGAATACAAGAATGCTTAATGATGCCAAAAGACGAAATCCGGCACACAGTGCTTTAACAATGCAAATTCTAAAAATTTGTTAATTTCATTTTTTATATTTTCTCCCTTTCGCTTGGATAGTTTTTCACGTTTGGATTATAACATAGTTTCTCAACTAGTGTTCCGCAAAGTTTTTTTGGGTGAGCCGAATCAATCGAATTTTTAGTTGTACTTTATGGAATTTTAAATTGTACATTTTTGTTGCTGTCTGTTTTAATATACTTAAATAATATTATATTAGCATATGGTATTGCAAAATTAAATGTCTTGAATAAAAAAATCAATTATATAATTATTTATTATTCTATTCCAATGTTGATGGTCTGCTAAACATTTTTGGACTTTTTGGTGGTCCGCGGGTGTAAAAAGGTTGAGAAACTATGGATTATAACCACGGATGTCCAGAATACAGCTCGCTGGCTAACACCAACAATCCGCGCCGCTATATTATAGTTTAAAAAAAACGTGAAATTAAAATCTACAGTGTGTTGATATAATAAACCAGTTACTTTTTTATTTTTGAGACTATCTGAAGAAGTCGGGAGTCGGTGTGTGGAGTTTTAAAATGTTTGAAGATCCCTGGATTATACCCTTGTCTAAAAGCAGTAAGAAGTTAGCATTGTAAGCAAATATAATAACGATATGATGAATTTCCGATATATGAAAAAAAATGAGAAACCAAATTCATGCGAAAAATTTGGATTTCAAAAATATGAATTTATAGGTTTTCTCACGAAATACCCATTTTTCATATATCATATTCAGAAATGTGTTTATACGTGGAATATTCTCCTGCCTTTATTTGCGAATTTATTTATTCCCTAAAGCAATATGTTATATCATCGACATTGATCTTCTGAAATTTCGTGCCAAGCCGACGTTAGCTTGGTTTTGGCTCTGGGAAATTATTTGCTCTAGAATACGGCCATGAAAATTTTACACAAATACCGAATATTAAAGCAATTATTTTTGTCTTTGTTTGACATTTAACAATAACCTAATTACGTTTTTATTTGATATATTTATTTTACAAAATGTCCGCATTTTCCGTTGAATAACGAACAAGGCGATGTTTAAATTTATTATTTATGAAGATCTTTATTTTATTTTGTATATATCATTATGTACAGAGGATAATCGGTTAACGAACAGTTCGGACAATGAATATTATTACGAAAGATTTTTGTGTTTGTCACAGGTGTCAGGCGTATTGCTTATCTAAGGCGAATATTGAATACCCATTAAAAATATTACATTAAATATTATAAAATAGCAAGATTTTACAACAAAATACAAATGAAGCTTGAAACAAATTTCAATTAATGTGTTTAATTTGTGATACCGACTGAAAGTGATTGATGGAATTCCAGTATCAAATTTGAATTGTTACAACTTTGTACGATTACACATGTTTTGTCAATAAAAAAATATTCAACACTGAATACAGTGGGTGATCGGTTAACGAATAGTTCGAACTACGAGCAAACGTACAACGAACACATATTCAGATAACGAACTAAAAAGTTCTTTCTAATCCACTTATTTTATCCGCAAAACTCGGTTGATCGGTTAACGAAAAATTCGAATAGCGAACATAGTCTTGGAACAGATTATGCTCGTTAACCGAATACCTGCATCACATAAGAATCAATATAATCAATATAAAAATTAAGCAATTTTGTCAAATGGTTTATTTAGTCAGCTCTGTTACATTCGTGGAATAGAATGCCTGATGATGTCGAAAGGCGAAACCCCAGTCGTTAGTGAAAAAACATGTGGAATCGTACAAAGTTTCAACAATTCAAGTTTATACAAATACATTATATTGTCTAATATCATATTTCTCTTCTTAAAACGCCTCGCAGGCATTTTTTTAACAAACCAGTATCACGTTTCTAAGGGGAAAAAATACTAATGAAACATAAATTGAAATAACGGTAACAATTTCATTCGATATTTTCTTATTCCGAAATTCATTTAAAGAAATCATTGAAATTTGATCTCAAAGTAAATCTTCTTATTTTTGTGAATTCGTTACAAATAATTTGGAAGATGTAAAAATTTGCAAAACACAAGAAAAAAGGTTTCATTATGGTGTCGTGTGTCATTATGTTCAGGCTTGATTTTTACTTATTCGGTTCATTATACAGGAAGAATTTGGCACCATTGATATGGTAAAATCAATCACACGTGTCAAATAATAAAACATCTCCGTGTCATATCCTCAAGTCAATTGAAAAGTAGCTATTTTTATCAAATAAACTGTAAAAATATTAAAAATTAGTGTCAATAAATTATGCGTTCTGTTCAATTCGTGGAGGTACACATATATCAATATTAAATTTTTAACCAACAGAATTCAAATATTTACAACACGATAAAAAAATAGCAATGTATTTTAGTTCTACAAAATTTATAATTTATATGGTTGATACACCGCTATATATATTGTAGATACGTAAATGTACGTTTAAACATACTTCTGATGAGGGATTAGCTGAAACAGCCATTAACTTTATACCTTTTAAATGTTTTATAATTAAAATACATTGCTATTTTTTCACCGTTTTATACTAGAATTCTACCAAGTAAATTCCTATTCAACCAATCAAATAATTACCATTTCTTTGTGTCAAAAAAAATTTCACTGTTAAACTATCTAATTAATTGATTCATAAAAACATGCATAATACAATTAAAATTGTAATTGTTGATACTTACGATACGATTCCACATGCTTTGTCACTATTCCCGGTTTCATCTTTCGGCATCTACAGATAAAATACCTCTCTACCGTAGTTCCATTAGAAAACGTTTTTTGGAATTTTTCTATCTTTATTCTGCTATTTTCATGACAATTTGGCTCTTCACACCTGAAAAACTGCCGACCTCTGGTCTATAATAATTGACTCATTCTTTTAAGTACGATTTTTGTTGAAATATTTTTTTTATATAATATAAACAAAAAAATTTGGTTGTGTACCACTGTTCTGAATCGTTAGTCTCCTCAATACAACATTCAAAGATTGCTTATCAAATCTTCGTACAACAAACCAGCATTATATATTAACAAAGATAACACCGTACATATTCTTGGAAATTCTTTCAAAAATGATCTTATCTAAGGAAAATGTCAGGCTTTATTTACCGGTACGTATAAGACGTAATAAGACAACGAACAAACGTTACACTGATATACGCGTATATGTTTGTTCACTCAAATATGTTATAACAAAACACGGTTACGTAAAAAATCTCGAGTTTATGGCATTTTTTTTTTTAGACATAAACGTTGGTGGATTTTATTTTCGGTAACTGCCAAAGGCACCAGGTTTTTCCTCCGCAACGAATTTCTTTTCGGAAAATTTAATTTGCGCTTAGATGTTACAGTGTTATAGATATACTAAACTTGCGTATTTCTTTGATTGAGCTGGTGGGAACCGCAATGCGTATAACGCGTGTCGCCTCTAAACTAAGCCACTTTACTTATCTGGAAACTCGCTTACAACGAGATTTATTTATTTATTTTAGCGCAAAGGTAAATCGTCTTGTGTGTTTGTAGGACAATTTTAAATTAATGGATTGTGTTTGTTCACTTAGCTATCTCCGCGATAAGTCTGAGTGGAAACGTTGAACCAATAGGGACAAAAAAACCAAATAAAGAGATTTTTCGACAGTTTTATTTTTGCAACTTTAAAAGCGATTCAAAAAAAATGTAACACAAAAAGACTTCCCACCGAAAAAAAATACACACAGACAAACCGTTTTTTTTTAATATTAGTCAAATCAAAATATAAAATAAACGCAACGCTGCAGTTTATAAAGACTGTAAACTGAATCTTTATTATATCGACTGAATGTGCTTGATGGAATTTCAGTATTAAATTTGAATTGCTACAACTTTGTGCGATTCCACATGTTTTGTCACTAACGACCTGGATTTCGCCTTTCGGCATCTTCAGGTATTCTATCACACATATCACATTGAATCTTTATTGATAAGTGTTAAGTTTAAAAATGAAAAAATAAAAATCAATATCTGGGCATAAGTCTTTTTAACAGACCATACAATATATATTTTTTTATTAATTTGCCATTTGAAGTTTACACCCTTTTGTAAGAATAATGATTATGTTGTACACATCGTGATTATTAAAATAAAAACTAGTTTTTAAAAAATTAGGGTTACGTCCTTTTTTCTCAAATCGATATGATGTCAATTTGGAATCGTTCAGACTCGACACTTGCGAACCGGGTTTCGCCTTACAACATCTTTGAGGTTTTTATAAAATATACAAGATATAAATAAATTATTATGTGATTGTGTTTACTATAATGCTAAGAAAACTAGCCGTTAAAAATACATTGCTGTTATAATACTATAATACGATAATACTCGCGATGAGCAAAACCGGTTCTGATCATAAAATTATTGTGGAAATAAGTACTAAAATGTGTTTTTTATAGAAGTAACAGTTAATATTTTAAACGACATATTAATTCTAATCTTATAATAACTTCCTCAATAAACGGTGAGTATTAAGATCGGGTAGCTGATTGCAAGTCCTGATGTGTTCGTATTATTTCTATCCTCAATCTCATTTTAAAGAAAGGGTTTTAGCAACTGAATAACAAGAAGTTTTTGTAGGTTTTTTGTTGTTGATATAAATGATTGTTCAGAAGGTAAATGATACACACTGAGGTCAGAAAAGTCAATGACATAAACCGCTCTTATTAACTTTGCCATTCCTACGAGTAAATACATTCACCCCCCACTGTCACTTTACTTCAAATATATTATATACATTAATATTGATGATATAATGTTTATATTTGCTGTATTCTGAAATAAAAAGAGTGGAGAAAAAAATATTAGGTGGTTAGTTGCGCCATAAATAAAATATTTAAGAAATAAAAAAACCATATTATTTTTAGTCAATATTTTAATATCAGGCAACATTTAACGACGTAGTATGCGCTTGCACATGTGATGGTCGGTGGACTCGATTTAATCATTCGCAAAACAGGGCTTGAGTCGAGATATACTCATTTTTACGCACTACTAAAAATATGATTATTTATTGAAAAATATAAACGAATGAACGAACGAAAATTTTAAAAAACAGACGAATATAAGTCTTTCGCCGCTACTCAGACCTCATCTCCGATCAATATTTAAGCTTATTGAAATTGCCGCCTGTTTAGTTTCATTTTAGATTTTATTTTAATTTAAATTTTAGTTTTATTGCTAGCAGGATAAAAGCTAAGTTGGTAAAACAAAAGAGAAGATGTATTGTGTACCTTTTCTCCACAACTATGTATAGATAAGTAAATTTTCGTTTAATCATAGTTCTGACGATGGCGTGAGCCGAAATAGCTATCAACTATATCTTACTAAAATTTTGTAGAACTAAAATACATTGCTATTTTTTCCACCGTGAAAAATATAAAGATTTTTTTAAAAATATTTTTAGACTTGATACATAGTGATATAAAATATTAAAGCATTAGTAGTATTTTTTGTTTATTGCAATATGAAAGAATAAAGTGATTTTTTTATGGGTATGGCAAATCTCCCCATCGTTTTATATGCTATTTTTCGATCACAGTACTTTAAGAGTTGAGCTGCAAGCAGTTTACACATTATATACTCGCAAATTAGTCTCTTTGCTTCAACCCTTGTATTTATTATGTATAATTCTATAATGTACTCGGGTATTGTCAGACGTCGCGACGCCAAATCATTGCGCAAGAGGTACTAACCTATGCAACCTTTTGCAGTCTACATCAGTGACTGCCAACAATTTATTCTATAAATTCACATATGGTAATAATGCGGCAAAAATAAAAAAAATATTTAGATGACCGATTGAGAAATCTACTCATGAACTCTGTTCTATACACTATTCATATTCGTAGATTTAAAAAAAACTGTATTTTGAGAATAAAAGAATATTTAAATAGTATTATATATCAAATTTAATTCGGCTTTTATTTCTCGAGACTAGTTTTTAATTTTACTGCTAAATATGTATTATTTCTGAATAAGAAATAAATTACAAGACAAAAAATCCTCTCTTCTTCTTCTTGAGCCGTATTCGCTCCCATTATCTGTTAGTTTAGTTGTTCAATGAACACGCTAGCGAAGGTTTCTAAATAAGTACAAACATTAGATCAGGACTGGTTTCGTTCATCACGAACACTATGAACAGCGTGCTTCTCAATGTCTGTCAATGTGCTTCTTACATAGACAGCTTTGTGTGAACTGCTCATGCGTCGCAAAACATTTTGATTTCGGGTACGCTACAAACAGAAAAACAAACAACAGTGTTGTGTATCTTAAACCACTTCGCTTAAAAGAATTAAAGAACTAAAACTCTCTTTCTTTGAATGGCATTGCAACGCATGCTGGATACTTACTAATAGTTCATAAATTAAATGTTAAGGTACTTATAATATGTAAAACAATAAATAGTGTATAAACCGGTTTTCCTTTAAATTAATTCATATCATAAACAATAATAATTTCGAACGTATCTATGTATTTTTGACTTGAATTTTTTATATGTGCAATTATTCTATTCGATGCCACAATTTAAAAATCCTTCCAGACTCAGGGATCATATGCAAATGTTTGACTATCACTTTTCCACAGTCTGCGGCGTTTCTTCTATCGACCCATTTTATAGACACGCGATACGACCTGGTTGTCCGATTATAAAAGCGGACCCTGGATTACAGTATACATTCTATACAATATAGAATTGAATTTTATACAGACAGATTATATTCTACAAAAAAAAAATCGCATACTGGAATTATTGAACGTGTAGCCGAATTCTATTTAAATATTCCCCCATCATTTATGGACATATAAACTTAATCCGATAAAAATACGATGTAAATTTAATTAATTTATTCATTTTGTAAAAACACTGTTCAAAAATTACACATTATAATTTTATTGCTTATGTAACATTAAAAATATTTAAAAAATAAAATAAAAGAGACAAAAAATATTAGCTAGAAAGTCAACAAAACAAGTTCATGTCACGTATAATTAAATACATTAGAAATAGTATTTGTCTGACCTCACTCTCGTCCACATGAAATAAATCGACAACCGAAGCAATACTGTTGAACTTTGTTAATGCTCTTACTATTGGTATTCTTATTGGTAGAGTGGTTCTTCACTTAGGAAGAACAAACAATTCACATCTACGACTTCTCAAAAAATTATCCGGAATATACAATTTGATATTATTAATTATGGTAGAATTAAAAAATATTTAATACATTCAGGGCTGTGGAGTCGTTCAAAATCACGACTCCGACTCCGACATTGAACAATAACACGACTCCGAATAAAAAAAGTTATATTTTATCAGGTTTTTTTCCTACCTGTCCTGTTTATGTGCATTCAATTATAGATTGCCTTGGCTAGTTCACCTAATTGATATTTGGAACAATTTTAATATCTAACAGTGATATAATAACACCCATTTAAAAAAAAACCTTAATTACCCATATGAATTTGTGATTGTTGATTAAATTTAATTAAAATTAAAATTCAATTTTATATATAAGATTTTTAATATTGGTTTTATTGAATGAATTAAACTTTTTAGATTGTTTATTTAATACTTATCTCACGTAAATGATGTAATAAATTTGAATTGTGAGGTTAAGTTGTTCATTCAAAATTGGTTCATAATTTAATTGTAACCTGCTTATTAATAAAAATTTCTTGCATATCAATTTACGGTTCACCTTGTTTTGATGCAGTATTTTAACACCTCCACTGTGTTGAAAGAGCAAAAGTTGTATCGTCAGTGAAAAACATCTGATACAATTCAAATTTTATAAGTATTAAATTTTAGATAATTAAATTTTGATAAGAATGTATGAAAAGCAGTTCATGTTTAACAGTTTCACTAAAAACATAAAAAGCAATTAATTTTTATTAAAATTTGTATTTATTGTATTAGGATTTAAATTTATGCGTTTTTTTCTTATGTTTCAGACGGATGCCAGCACCGCATTCTTGCGGGCGGCCCGTGCTGGACAGCTGGACAAAATCCTGGCCCTCCTCAACCAGGATATCGACATCAACGTCAGCAATGCCGTAAGTACTTCATTTACAAATAGGTTCACTGATCCCTCGAATAACGCGGAACTTTTTTGTGCGGTTTCGCTTTAACGCGGTCAATAAAGATTTACTTGAGCACAGCATGAAAAAGTATACAAATAGTTCACAAAATATAAAAAAATGATAAACAAAGGTCACGAGTTTCTTAATGAAATAGATACCACAAAAAACTCCAAATTGAACTGACCTATTTGGAACCAGATTTGAAGAAAATGTTTGGAATGTTGGAAGACAGTGGTGGAAATGAGGATTAAATAATCAATGGAGGTGAAAAAATATTTTATTTCAAAAATTGTATATTTTGTAACTACAATTTTAAAAATAAATATTTGCAGTACTATAAACTGTGGATCTTTTTTACATGGAATTTTTAGAACAAATATTCAGTTTCATGTGAAATCTATAACTACATTTTTGTGGTTTGGTATTATGAAACTTTTTTAGGGCGGTTTCTATGTACACGATTTTGTGAACTAAGCATCTACCGCGTAATTCTGGGGATGAGTGTATCATTAAAACATAAATATTTCGAAAGTATGGTTTATTTAAGTATTATAAACTCAATATGAAAAACGGCATAGATTTTATAAACAACAGATATTTATATTTAAAATAATTCAATTAAAACACATTTGATAAACTAATCGCTGGTCCTGTTTGAACGAATCCTTTCATTCCTACTATATTTACAAAAAGAATGCATTACAAACTATGTTAGGTCTAGTGTAAAAATTAGTTCGAATAGAAATATTCTATCGGGAAACGATAAGCTCTTAACTGTTGGGCCGGCTGCTTGCAAAGTGTTAATAGTTAAAAATAAAGAATAATTTAAAAAAAAAAAACATTTTTGTACATAATCAATCAAATTGTATAGACGATCAGAACCGGTAACGATGGTTGGCAATCGCTTAAAAGAAATATTCAGTTCACTAGTGATATCGACTGAAGAAGTATTTGATGGACTTTCAATATCAAATTTGTCTAAAAATTGTTATTTTGTTATTAAAATATAATCCCTTTCCATCAAGAAGTGAAAGCCAGCTCTTCAAAAGTGCTGGGTTTGAATTTTTTAAATTTTATTAATTTCCACATGCGTGATAGAATGTATGAAGACGCCGAAAGGTAAAACCCGGATCGTGAGAGAAAAAACATATTGAAATGCAAAAAGTTTGAAAATTTCAAATTTTGCACTTTTGAAGTGTTATCTATCACTTCTTGGTGGAAATGCATTATATTTTAATAATAAAAAAACACACTTTCTTAGTACTTTTTTTACAATGTATTTTATGACCAGGACCGGTTTCGCTCATAGTGAGCATTGTCATCTGATGTTATATGATGTGAAATACTACTAAGAAATGTATTTTTATTACATGCACACACAAATTTGTAGAACTAAAATACATTGCTATTTTTTCATCGTGTTATAATGGAGTTCTACCATGTTAATGACAATTCAATCAATGTATTTTTATTATTCATAATTCCATATAAACATATTTTTAAAAATGCGTATATTCTCAATATAACCATTTCTTTCCCTTTGATAAAAACGTACTCATTTGTTAGTGAAACATAACCGCGTCGATACAACCGCAGACGCGGTATACCATAATAAATTGATTTGAATCTGTTTCATCTCCTCAAATATTATATAATTCATTTGTCTATTGGTATTTTTTGTAGTGATGACCGAAAAAAAAATTCACAAATCACTTTTTAAATAATGCCATTAATTTCGCCTTTATCCAGCAAAATATCGAAAATTGTTTTTTAAGTCGATCGAATTATTCATCTAGAGACATATGTTATCTTTCTTCGGTATGATAATTCACGAACAAATGATTCTATAAATCGGCGTAGCGAGCTTTTGATCACCCTTCCTCAATAAATGCTCATTCGCGAGTTTACGATGTAAAATGAAACTTTACAAAAGAAGGCTTAAAAGCGAGGGGGTACAATTCCCCATCTGCCCCACTCTACTCCAGAGAAAAGTTTAATAAGTTAATTAATTAATGGTATCTATTCGTAGACATTTTTTAATAAAATATTTAACGACCGACTAATTAGTATGATATTTATCATTTTATAATAAATATTTATGTGCGCTTATGGAACAAATTTGTTGACTATATTTTCAGTGTCTGTCGACTTAATTAGAATCATTGTATAATCTATTTTTTTGGATTGTTAATATTTATCTTTATTATTGTAATTTTTTGATTGACTTAGTATTTACTTGGTAGAACTCTATTATAACACTGAGAAAAAAGACTTTATTTAGTTCTACATCGCTATTTTTATATCGTGTTTACAACCTTATATTATATTTACCGTACATGCATTATGTGGCCAGAAGAGATCGCAATGTATTAATTATATAAAATATCCTTAAACATTTTTTTTTAATACTTTAAAAGTGAGAAGAGTGTAGAAAATTGAATAAGTCAAATAACTCTAAAGATTTGTCGACTACGTTTTACCCAATCGCGCCAGACGTGGCTTTTTATAAATAGAATACAACTTGTAGAAAGAAAACACAATATTTATGTGTCTATTTTTTTATATTGTTCCGCTCCTAATATGGAACATATGGTCGCCAAATTTAGGCATAAAAACGAAAGTTTTTTTTAAGATGACTTATTGTTGGTCAGCTCACTTTCTCAACTTTTCTATGATATTAATTATAACTATTGGCAAGCCACCCTTTTTCACTACGCCCTGGTTTTTAGAATCGGATAACTGAGAGGGAATTAGACGTTACAAAAACCCACACTTTCAAACAAAATCGTTCAAACGCTTGAACAAACGTTATTCTTTATAGAACTTGTAACCATGAAATCGATCTCATAAGCCGAAGACGTTAGCCACAGCACCACGATAAATACAATTTAACAACAATATCGTGGACTTAACTATATAGCTTTCAACATTAAAATATTTAAGTAAAAAACGTCGCGTTGTATTCAATCTAATTCATATTATATTAATAACAATCAGCAAATTTGATATAAATCATTAGTTATTAAAAATAGTTCAATAACAATTAAGCTCCAAAACCGTCGATTACTTAAGAATTAGGAAAGGAAAGGAATAGGAAAGATTGTTTTAGTTCATTATTTGAACACAACATTCGTGATAGTGTTCATTATCCGATTTGTTCGCAGTCTGAACTGTTCGTTAACCAATCTCCCACTGTATTTGTTTTTTATAAAAGAATACATACAGCATTTTCTTTTTTTTAATTTCTTAACAATTACAGTGTATTGTATATTTTTTGACGAAAACATCTGTTCATTTTTCCAACAAGTATCCAATTAACGTTAGTTGAAAACATTTTTTTTAAATGTACGCCCCGGGTGAATAAAATATTCATTGCTTAAATTGTGTTAGACGCCTAACAAGACCTTCGCAAAAGACCCAATTAACCCCCTCCCCAACTCTAATTTGATTAATATATAACCATAAATATTTTCTCTTTACAACGAGCGTCGTCGAAGTTATACATTTTCTCTCTGGCAAAAATTATCTGAAATTTGAAATATAAAAATTCAAATTTAAATTCGGAATCTAGTCGTTGATTTAGAATGATATCACTAGAAACGTCACATCATGGTTTGCTTATTTTTCATGACTTAAATGAAGTTTATATAAAAACTCCCATTAAAAACATTTAAAAATATTCGAAATGAACGTTTTTCATTTTTAAGCGCCTAAAATTTATTGCCATTTCATTCTTACTTTTGATTTATTGCGGTTTTTTCGGTTTGATTTTTACGTAAATTTAAACAAAACGGTTCTAAAACTTGTCCTTGAGAGCTAATATATGTGAAGTAACAGTGCTGACATCTAACTCGCGTGACTTTCGTAAAGAGATTACGTTGTACGTGGCTAGAAAACGTTAGAACAATTGCAGTTGTAGAAAATATTTCAATATAAAACATTTATTATTTTGCATATTGTATATGCAATTTCGATTTAAATTATTCATGATAGTGACCGAGTATCCCAACTATATCAAAACAATTACACCCAGTAAAATATATTTAGGGACGTCCATTGATTAACATATGTCAATAATTTAGTAGATTTTTTAAACAATTGTAAACTCGATTAAAAATCTATCGTGTATCTCTAGTAAACTCCAATCGTGAAAGACTCGTTATCAAGAATAATTAGAGGGAATTTTTGATGTTTTAATTAAATGGAATTTTAATGTTAGTCAAAAGATGAGAAAAATGGTCAGTCAGGGTGTCCTAGTACACCTTGGCCTCGTATAACACGGTTATTTTGGTTCGACAAAAACCTTGTGTAATACAAATTCGTGTTATAGAAGGTTTAAAGTTCATACAAAATTTAGGTTTACGCTACATAAAAAAATAAACATTTACATATAAATTGAAAGAAACTTTAATAACATAATATACCATTTATTAATCATCGCTATCGCTAAGAATTCTATATTTTTTACTCTTTTTCGACATCGGTTGTGAACTTTCATCATCAAAGGACTGAATTTTTTGTGGCTTTAGCCTTAAAAAAGTCGTTAATTTACCTTTTTTCTGCTTTTAGCGTATTAATCTTTACGTATTTCCGTTACGTTAAGGTTCCAAAATATTTTGTAATCCCCTCTTGAATTTCGAACTCCTTTCCATTATAGGATCATTATTCATAAAAAATCTTATTTATTAGCCAATTCCAAGCCTTCATTTATTGTTTTTAATGTGAAACATGTAGCTACTTCGCTGCAACTGTCTTCCGATTCATTAATTGTGGTAGGTTCATTCAACATTTCATTTTTTTTTTCTCCCTTAAACCGTGTTATATAAAAATATGTCACAATTTATGCATCCGTGTTGTATAAAACCGTGTTATATGAGGCCTAGGTGCACTTCTTTAAAAACATAAGCAAAAAGAACTCCTTTATATTAGTAAATTTACAGATATATTAGTCTAATGGATACAACAATGGTGAAGAAGCGAATATTGCAAACTATCAATAAGAGATTGTTTTAATTGAATATATATTGTATGACTTCCTGTTAATTGTTTTCTTATATTTTATAACCAAATCATTTTTTTCTACAAATATACATGCTTGTAATTTACTCGTGATGAGCGAATCAGGTTCTGATCATAAAATAAATTGTGGAAATAATACTAAAAATTTTTTTTTATTATTTAATATACCATAAATTTCCATCAAAAAATGACAGTTAACACTTTAAACGTTCTAAACTGTCAAACTTTCAGAGAACCCATAATAAATTATTTAAAAAAAACTATATTTCGAAACATACTATGTAAATTTACTATGTATACGGCTAGACTTGCTTTTAAATATAATTATGTATACCAAAAAAAAAAAACACTTTTTAAATTTACAATTTGAGACTCATGTCAAACAAGCGAGCGAAAATAATAATATCCATTATTTTAATATAATGAAAACAAACTCCTCCCTCGTGTCAAAAAAATTGAAAATGTCAAACCTCTTCAAAACACCTACCCCCCCCCCCCCCCCTAACTTTCAAGACATAATTAAAGGACATTCTCTTTTCAAAGTTTGAATTAAGTACAGTAGGTAATGGATATCTCAATTAACAAGCATAATCTATTTCAAGACTATTTTCGCTATTCGAATTTTTCGTTAACCAATCAACAGAGTTTTACAGATATAATAAATGGACTAGAATGTTCGTTTTGTCTTATCAAAATCAGGACTGGTTTCACCCATTACGAGCATCATTGGCAGTAAAACTCTACCATATCACGATGAAAAAATAGCAATGTATTTTAGTTTTACAAAAATTATAAGGTATATAGTTGATAGCTATTTCAGCTTGCGCCTTCGTTAGAACTAGGAGTTATCGTTTTAGTTCGTATTCCGAATATGTGTTCGGTGTCCGATTTGTTCATTAACCGAACAACTACTGCATTTGAAAAAAACCGTAATACTAAATCATGATATTTTTAATCAAACAATTTTATATGCCCAATAAAAATGTTACAATTTATTGAAAAGTATTGATTTTTTTATATTGGCAAACATTGGCACCTGGACCATCGTGCGCCATCACTGTTTCACCCAACTGTAGTACTGCGACAAATCACGATACCTTTTACATTGAAAAACTTATGCTGCCAAATTTACGACCAGCTGTATAAAATTTTCGTGCGCGTTTATTGGATCTTGCGCCAGGATTACTTTCAGTCAACTTGGTTTGGGAAGCCTTGAAAGTTTAAAATTTATTCTTGGCACTTGTGGCCTTATTCTATGTTAGGCGAAGATAAAGATTTAACACTGGCCTCGCCTTTAATACGTGTTAAATTAGTATTGAGAAATTTCGAATATGGAACTAATTTATCGAATTCGAATTATCGAATTCAAAATTCGATTAGTTCAAATCTACATTTGAGCAATTCTTCTAATATTTCGAACATCACGATTGTTTAACCTTTTAATAAGCTTTTTTTAACCATCTATTAACAATTAAATATCGTTTTAATTTTTTCATAGAATTGGCTATAATTATTAGAAAACTATTATAACACGAATGAAAAATGTATTTTAGTTCTAAAAAGTTTGTAAGGCATATAGTTATTACCTATTTCGGGTTACGCCCTCATCAGAACTTTACTTAAGCGTGCACTTCAGAACTAGAAAATAGATTGTAATAATTAAAATATATATTTATATTAATTTAAGGTACATAGGTGATAACTATTTCAGCTTACACCATCATCTTAAGTATAAAATAATTTAAAGCTAATTGATTGAATCGGCATTTACTTGGTAGAACTCCATTATAATACGGTGGAAAAATAGCAATTCTCTTTAGTTCTACTACATTTATAAGGTACATAGTTGATAGCTGTTTCGACTAACCCTCATCAAAACTATGAAATAAATTATGTGATAATTAAAGTATAACTACATATCAATTTAAAATTATGCTAAGCTCGTTGATCGAATTGGCACTTACTTGGTAGAGCTCGATTATAACACGGTGAAAAAAATAGCAATGCATTTTAGTTCTACGAAATTTATAACGTATATATTTGATAGCTATTTCGGCTTATGCCCTGATCAGAACTGTAAATATTTCAAGTAATGTTAACATAAAAAGTCAACAGTATTATGATCTGTTTGCCGCTTGAAATTTTATTTTACCTCCATTAAAAAACAAAAATGTGTTAAGCCAAAATTGTATTTAAAAACCACTTAACATTTTAAAATATTGTCCTATTCGTTACACTAAGTACGCTCCGGTGAACGGTGTTTTCTGTCGGCGATTTGTTTAACGGCCAGAATTAATGTTTGCTATTAATAAAATTATTTTTTAAGCAATTTTTACACCGTCGCTGAATTTACGCTAGCCCATTTGAATTGCAAATATTTACACGACCGATACGGCAACGCCCTCCCGCCACCTTTCCGGTAATTGCTGAAAATATCAGAAATTAAATGAACAAATTCTCAACAAAAAACAAAAAGAACTGTTTTTATTTAGCATAGTTTAATTTTGATAACAAATTATACAGTAGCAACACAGTAATATTTGTTTTGATAAAGCGATTTTTAATGGTTTCATATAATTTATGATACCTACTGAATGTGTTAGATAGAATCTGGATAGTGGAATTTGAGTCGATTTGACTGTATAAATTAATAGGGTTTGGTTAGGTAATTAGTAAATAATTTTTAAAGGGATTTACAGGGGGAGGGCACAGAAATATATATTCTTTTCAGGGCTATGAAGTGGGAGTCGTAGTATTTTTGTCGGTCAATGTCATAATCGGAGTCATTAAATTTGAAACATTTAACTACGAATATTCCAGTACACGAATTCATCCAAAATGACAGCCAGTATATATTATAAGGGCTGTGGATTCAGATCGGAGTCGTAGAGTTGCTCAGCGTTGGAGCCGTGAAAGACGAGCGAATCCTTTTTCAATTAGACGATTTTGAAAAATATCCCAATGATCAATTTGCCGGATTAGATTGTTAATTTCTAATTTAATGCAAATAAATAGGAAAAACCTGACAAAAATAAACTCTTTTTATTTGGATTCGTATTAATCGTAGTTCTGACGATGGCGTAAGCCGAAAAATACACATACTTACAATTTATGATATCGACTGAAGATGCTTGATGGAATTTCAATATCAAATTTGAATTGTTAAAACTTTGTACGATTCCACATGTTTTCTCACTAACGACCCGAGTTTTGCCTTTCGGTATCGTCTGGCATTCTATCACACGGATACAACAGAACTGACTGAAGACGCTGAAAGGTGAAACCCAAGTCATTAGTGACAAAGCATGTGGAATCGTACAAAGTTGTAACAATTCAAATTTGCATATTATGAATTTAACAGAACGAATCAGAGATCACACGAATGCAACAGAACTGATGATCCTATGATAGAAAGCCTGAAGATGTCGAAAGGCGCAACGCGATTCGTTAATGACAAAACATGTGGAATCGTTCTTATTTTTAACAGTTCAAAAAATATATACTTAATTTGTTATTTTTGTCTCATTAAAATGTAGCCCTTCCTAAAAAAATATTATACATGTTCTAAAAACAAAATTAGTCGTTATCCATGAGATCAAACATGTCATTAATAATTATTGCAAGTTTGTTAAGGAAAGATTTCGGAACTACGACAACAAAAATTTTGCCGTGACTTTTCTTCTGGCCGTATCTTACGCAAAATTATGTAATTCGTAACTTTCTTAGGGGATATAGGCCAATTTTCCGTTACAATAATACGTTATAAATAAAGTTTGTTCTAATTAACTTTTACGAGCCGACTTTTGGCCTTCTTCGGCACGTTTCTAATTTTACTAAAAGCCTATAGGATTGTTTTAGGAAAAAACGGTTATCGATTTAAGTTTATTTCACAGTCGTAAATTGTGAAAATATTGTCACGGTTCCAATGTCAACAGTAAAAAATATTGTTTTTCAGCGTTTATAGTGCTTTTAGTGCTTTTATTTACAGTTACGTATTCAGAAACATTTATTTTTCTAAACTATCATCGAAGATTTATGCTTACTTTTTTAAGTCATTTCCACTTCTTATTATTATATAATAAATAATCAAATTTAGATAGATAAAACTATGTAGAATTCCACTACTTTTCTCAATCAATACCCCGGGTATTAACTTTCGGCATCTTCATAAATTCCAGTCCTGAACAAGGTTTTTTTCCGCCGTAAAAAAAAAAGTATTTTTGCCACATATATAAAATATTTTTATAATATAATTTCTACACCAAGTCTCTATACATTTTTTTTAATATGTGTCCAATCGATGAAAACTACATAAAAAGAGTTTATTTTGGCTTGAAAATATAGATGAACGACATTGTATTAACACGGTGAAAAAAATAGCAATGTATTTTAGTTCTACAAAATTACCTTTTAAGATATAGTTGATAGCTATTTCAGCTCACGCCATCGTCAGACGATGGCGTGAGCCGAAATAGCTATCAACTATAACTTAAAAAATAATTTTGTAGAACTAAAATACATTGCTATTTTTTTCACCATGTTATAATGGAGTTCTAATAAGTGAATGCCAATTCAATCAATAGATATTGTGTTATACTATTTTAAATATTTAGCAATAATAAGACATTTAATCAAAGAGGTTGTTACAATTTTATCTATTGTCAAGTGTTTAAAATATGCGATACAATCATGTATTATTATTGTTTTATTTGTTTATACAATTTATGCTGACCACTAAATCTACCGCTCCGGGCAAATGCCACGATTGCCATTTCCTAAATCTGGTCCTGATCACAATACTTGTACTTCCTCTATATAAAGCAATAAAATTTTTAAAAAAAAGTTTTTTTCATGACATACAAATGGACAACAAATGTATACATTTTCATCTGACATGCAGTTGTTGTTTTTTCTTTCCTCAGAACGGTCTCAATGCTATGCACCTGGCAAGCAAAGATGGCCACGCTGAAGTGGTCGGAGTACTTCTCCAACGAGGCGCTCACATAGATGCCGCCACCAAGAAAGGAAACACCGCACTTCACATAGCTGCGCTTGCAGGGCAGGAGGCGGTGGTTCGACTTTTGGTACAGAGCAGTGCGCAGGTCAGTAGTTCTAAATTCCTACCATATGCGATATATCTGGCTCGTCAAGTAGATTTTGATAACTTATCAATTTAATATATCGTTTAATACATACACGAAAATATAAAATTTATTCTATCAGACATAACTAGTTAAATTGATTGATTCATTTTCACCTATGACACTTTTCCTATGTAAATGAAAGGTAATTTTTTTATTTAAATTTTTTGATTAAAATTTTAGGGCTGCTGGTCAATATATAAATAAAATATTTTCTATAATAATTATACCTTATCAAATCCAAAACAAACGCAATTGTATTTAAAAAAATACAGATTTTTATTTATTTTAAAAAGCGAACCCATAAAGAAATTGAGAAGGAATATTAGTGCAGATTACAGCAAAAGATGGCATATTATGTGTAAACATACAAAACTAAGAACAATAAACCGTCGGAAAACTATTCTTAATATTATTTTCCTGCTGACAAAATGATCTGTTAGAAAATTTGGAAACTGATGGATGTGTCTAATAGAAAATTACATTATATATCATGAGTTCATGTCAAAAGTGTCACTACTAAAAAAACGTCAGTTTTGAAATATTAATTTACAGCATTTTATTTATGTGTGTTATCAGTCAAATATAGAACGACAGTTTTCAAAACTATAAATTTGACATATTTGAAATCTAGTTACATTATATCTAAAAAGTGTCATTTTTGATTTTTGACACTTTCAAACACTTTTTATCTAAACCTTGAATACTTCCATTGATTTCGTTTATTTTCTATGTATTATAATTTTGTCATTATCATCATTATTTGTAATTATGTGTTTTGTATTGACAGGTTAACATCCAATCACAAAATGGCTTCACCCCACTCTATATGGCAGCTCAAGAGAACCACGATGGCGTTGTCAAATTTCTTCTAGCCAATGGTGCCAATCAAAGTCTAGCCACAGAGGTAATTATTATCTCCCACAGTAAATAGTTCATTTCTAGACTATTTAAAAGATAAGCAGATCACTGTTTTATCTGAATTGAATAATTGTCCCCAATCTTACATTTTAGTTTTAAAAGAGTAACCCCATTATAATCTAGTATAAACTTTTAGTCTTAACCAATTCCTTGCTGAGCGACATGGAGAATATTTTAACACTTCTAAATACACCAACAATACGATTTGCTGGTGTAAACCAATCCTTTTACTATCAACATAAATCAGGCTATATTTAAATAAAAATTAATAAGCTCTTACACAAAAGCTTTGACATTGTTAACTATCTTTCATTATTAAGTGTCAACCATCAACACACTGCAATTAACTATCTCAACAGTTGGGAATTTAACAGTCAGAGGTTCAATAAATCAGGTCCGATTTAATTGTGATGATTTTCAGCTGATGATAGTATTCTAATAAAAACTACATACATAGTGCTTTTATTTACCATAGTTAAACCATTTTATTCCAAAAAACCTTGTATTGTTAAGAATATAACAAAAAATATTTTATGTTTGTTGATGGCAAACAGTGACATCTATTGATGTATTTTTTAACCGTCAACAATAAAATTATCTAATTTATGATATCGATTGAAGGTGTTTGATAGAATTTCAATATCAAATTTGAATTGTTACAACTTTGCACGATTCCACATATTTTGTCACTAACGACCCGGGTTCACCTTTCAACATCTTCAGACATTCTATCACACAGAAAGAACAGAACTGACACACAACTGAGTAATCATAAATTACATAATAACTATTTAGTAACAGCTTTCATTTAATTATTCTGGTTGTTTTTACAGGATGGTTTTACACCACTCGCAGTGGCCATGCAACAGGGCCATGAGAAAGTGGTGGCTGTTCTATTGGAGGCCGACACTGGCCGAGTTAGATTGCCAGCCCTACATATCGCAGCCAAGAAAGACGATTGCAAGGCGGCAGCTCTTCTTTTAGAAGTATATATATCCTCCCTTATGATTAACTGAAATCAAATGCAATAATGATAATTTAAAATGTTGGCTAACTTTGTTTTGTTCTTTTAGAACGATCATAACCCAGACGTGACTTCAAAATCAGGGTTCACACCTCTACATATAGCAGCTCATTATGGCAACGAATCAGTTGCAAAACTGCTTCTCACGAAAGGAGCCGATGTAAATTGTGCAGCGAAGCACAACATTTGCCCGCTGCATGTTGCCGCAAAATGGGGTAAGAAGTGAATGTTTTCTTATCATCATAATGTAACATTCAAAATCACTTTTTTTGATGGATTCGGCGGTACTTTTTTAGATGTTTCTTTTTAATAAAATCAATTTGAATAATATTAATGAATTAGATTGCATGTCTAATCGAAATTGTTTCCATGAAACACCTAGTCTAGCCTTTTTCAATCAATATATAGACTTCTATGCACTTCTCAACACACTGCAATTAGCCGTCTCAACAGTTGAGATTTTGTACAAAATGTCATGCCTTTCCATCAAGAAGTTACAGTTAACACCTTAAAAAGCTGAGACATTATCAGTTAGCAAGCTTAATATATATAATATCGACATCCAATTTCAATTATTTGTCCTTTAGTTTATCAATAAAAAAATATATTGATTGAATTGGCATTTACTTGGTAGAGCTCCGTTATAACACGGTGTAAAAATAGCAATGTATTTATTTCTACAAAATTTTATAAGATATAGTTGATAGCTATTTCGGCTCACGCCTTCATCAGAACTAGCGTGTTTATGAAGTTTTGTAGAACTAAAATATATTACTATTTTTTCACCGGGCTAAAAAAAATATTTCTATAGTATGAATCTGTCTTTTATGATTAACATATTCAATATAAAATTAAGATTAATAATTGTTTGTTTGAATTGTTGACACAATACAAACGTCAACTAGTTGTAAATTTATTTTACATTGAAAAGTAGTGCTGTATCCAAGGAAAATTGATGATGTTTTTTAGTTATAGAAGATATTTTAATGAATATCTGATTATATTTTATCTCAGGTAAAGCAAACATGGTGGCGTTGCTGGCAGAAAACAGTGGACAGGTAGATGCTAAAACACGTGACGGTCTTACACCTCTCCATTGTGCTGCCCGGTCAGGACATGAACACGTGGTTGATATGCTTCTCGAAAGAGGGGCACCTATCAGCGGAAAAAGCAAAGTGAGTCAATTAAAAATATTCTTAATGTGCCCATGGTTAAGTTAAGATTGATCCAAAATTTGATAAAGGTTTCACTTTGAAATTTATGTTGTAATGTGGTATTACATTTAATTTATGATATCGACTGGAGGTACTTGGTAGAATTTCAATACCGAATTTTAGTTGTTGAAAATTTTGGTGATTCCACATGTTTTGTCATTAACAACCCGGGTTTTGCCGTTCGGCACCTTCATTCATTCTATCATACGGATGGAACAGAAATGACACACAATAAACATAATTTTTTATATTCCAATAGACGTAATTAAAGGAAAAACACATTGGTTGGGAACCAAACGACAACTAAAATGAATTTGAATAATTTTGGTTTCATAATAATAACACTCAATTGCTTATGATAAGTCGTATCAACGCTAAATACTGTTAATGAGTCTTTCATGAAAGGATTTTATAACAAACAATAATCAGCGTATTACTATATTATTAATAATAAATATTAATTTATGAAAATTATTTTTTTATCAAAAAAATTGGCACATCCCCGGGCAAAATTCTGCGCCTCACTGGTTGACCATCGATGAGTTGTGTTGTAAAATTGCTTGCTCTAATTACAGAATGGTCTTGCGCCTCTGCATATGGCCGCCCAAGGAGATCACTCTGATGCTGCCAGGATTCTTCTTTACCATAGAGCACCAGTGGATGATCTGACTGTTGATTACTTGACCGCTCTGCATGTCGCAGCACATTGTGGCCATGTCAAAGTTGCTAAGCTTCTATTGGACAGGTATAAAAAAAGGGATAGGAATTGAACAGTTGATGCGTTGAAAGTTTTAGATTTAAACAATACATCTCTCTAACTACACACTACAAATAGATACTAGATGAAAAATATTCATATTAATTTCAACTGAAAAGAATACATAACTGAATTGTTCAAACTCTGTACACTTCCAAATGTTTTGTTGTTCACGGCCTAGTAAACAGTTTGTATCGTTAACCCATTCCCTGCTGAGACACATGAAGGTCATTTTAAAAATTAGTTCTTTATTGTCAGTGTAAAATAAACTTATAGATATTATCAAGATAAATCAGGCTCTATCTCAATACAAAAATTAGCATTAGACATTCTATAGAACATATTTTCATCAGATTAACAAGCAAACTGCTTATCTACATTTTATCAAAAACCTCAGGAGAGTGTAAAACTCATTAAATTTAATTAAAAAGTGTGCCAAATAATTTTAACTTTGCCTTAAAAAAGTTCAGTTAAGCAATTTGCTTTTACCCTTGCCAGCGTTGAACTTAGAAGCTACACAGTTTGCAATTTAGTGTATTGATTGAATAGGCATTTACTTGATATAACTCCATTATAACACTTTCAAAAAATAGCAATGTAATAGAACTAATATTTCTGATGAAGGCATAAACCGAAATAGCTTGTATTAACGACATAACATGGCAGCCACAACATGTCCAACAAAAAAACTTATAACTCAATGTTAATGTATCAACAATCAATGTTACTACCATCAATTCGAGTTTTGTGCATCAACGACCCCAAGGGAAACCATCCGAACATCAAAAACTTTAAAAGACTTATCTCACAATCAGGCCAACGCCTGGGTACTGTATGAAAGTGGAAAACACACCAAGCTATCAAATATATACCTGATAAATTTTGTAGAACTAAAATACGTTGTTATTTTTTCCGTGTTATAATTTAGTACTACATTGTTATCAGCTTAATTTTTAAGAAACATTAAAAAATGCTTCATAATCTTCCATAAAAAATCCACAAAGAAACATAAAAATGAATCAATGCAACAAATCTGACTAACAACGACCCTCATTGCTTGTTAACAACTAATGACATTAGTTATATTGTATTGTACATTTTGCACTTTTATGGGGTACATGGGGTGTTTTTAAACCCCCATTTCCCTTTCATTCTTGTGTAGTGTGTTTGATGTTATCGTATCATATCGATCGACTTTGTCTCTGGTGGAGAAAAATGTGAAGGTGTTCCAGTGGTGTTGCAGTGAATATCTCTGACAGTAGTGATACATTTTCACATGATTAATATCGTGCCCTTATCTCAGTTACACATTTTTGTATATTCAATAAAGTGCAACGACCATTTTTTTTCTCAAATTTTATGGTATTATATTTTATGTTTGGTCAAAGTTAAGCCGCCAATTACAATTTATTTATCATTTTAGGAATGCCGATGCAAATGCAAGAGCGTTGAACGGATTTACCCCTCTTCATATAGCCTGCAAGAAAAACAGAATAAAAGTGGTCGAGTTATTGCTCAAATATGGTGCAAGTAAGTAATATTTTACCGCAGGTCAAATTATATACACTCATCTCCTGATTTATGCAGTAGATACGTTCCAAGAAAGAATGCGTGAATCGAGACTTCGATTTCACACAAGAACAGAAGATAGATTTCAGAAAAAAAACTGTATAAATTGAGACTTTCAAGTTTATATAAAATAGGGGAATAGGTTCCAGAAAATCACTTAAAACTACTTGAGTGCATCAATACAAATCTGCTTAAAAAAAAAGAATTTTACTAAGAAATAAATTTAATAGTTCGATATAAGTCGACAACGTGTTTATAGTTAAAAACATAATTATAAAATTGTTTTTTTTTTTGGTTGGCTCGAAATCACTATCATTGGATTCAAATCGAGTAGCAGGCTCTTCTTCTCGTCTTATTAAATAGTCTGTAAACAATTTTTATGTTTTGTTTTTTTTAAGTCTTTGTAAATTTCACGATATAACGCGCACAGGCTTTTAAGGTCCCCCCGAATTTAACCAAACATTCGTTTTTTCTGACCGCGTTAAAGTGAAACTACGTAAATCAAGAGATGATAGTACATTCACCAATTTAAGCTAATATTATTTGTGATAATTTATTCAATTCCTCAAGCCCTATTTATATGAATTTTATTATTTATAGGCATATCAGCGACAACGGAATCTGGCCTCACTCCACTCCACGTTGCGGCCTTCATGGGCTGCATGAACATTGTCATCTATCTTCTTCAGCATGAGGCTAGTCCTGATGTTCCTACTGTCAGGGGAGAGACGCCATTACATTTAGCTGCAAGAGCAAACCAGGTTACTTCTATATTGATTTATAATCCAGGAAAGCAGGGGGCAGTAGGAATGTAAATAAAACACCATTCCAACTCCAGGACTTAGCAAAAATCAAAAAGGATCATTTCCTTCTGGATTATTTATACCAGTCTGAAATGAAACATCTACTTTAACTGAAAAATAGTATTGGCAAGCTCGTGGGCTTGCTTGGTTGACTTTATTGCAATTCTTGTTAATTGTTTTGCTGTGTTTTTGTTAAATTTCCAACACTTTATGTTCAAATTTGTTAACATTGCAAAAGCAATGAATTTATAATTTGTAAATTCTGTAATGTATAATTGTAAATAAATAAATACTATTTCTGTTTCATTCCAGACCGACATTATAAGGATCTTACTTCGTAACGGAGCAGCAGTGGATGCAAGGGCCCGAGAAATGCAGACAGCCCTTCACATTGCTTCACGACTTGGAAATGTTGATATTGTGTTGCTCCTCGTACAACACGGAGCACAATTAGATGCCTTAACCGCTGATAATTACAACGCTCTTCATATAGCAGCCAAGCAACACAATCATGAGGTAAGTGTCAATTGAATGATGATGACATACCGTGACTTTTACATGACTGACCAACACAATTGAACTCGATACAGTGCACATACGTATGAATCACATTATGGACAATTTCAAGAATTGAAAATATAGCAACGTATTTTAGTTCTACAATTTTTTTTATAAGATATATTTGATAGCTATTTCGGCTCAAATCAAACACAAATCAATACACCGATTGAAAAATCAATTGTTGAATTTATTGATTGAATCGGCATTTACTTGGTAGAACTCCATTATAACACGGTGAAAAAATAGGATTGTATTTTAATTCTGCAATTTTTTTTATAAGATTATAGTTGATAGCTATATCAGCTCACGCTATCGTCAGGGCTATGTTTAACCATACATTTGCTTATCTATATATAGCTATGTAGAAAAGGTACACAAATCATCTTCTCTTCTGTTTTAACTACCTAGCTTATATCGTGCTAGCAAAAAAAACTAAATTCAAATTTCAATTTGACTAATCTAAACTATACAGGCAGCATTTTCAATAAGCTTAAATACTGGCAGGAAATGATTTATTATAGAAACGCATTAGCCCTTCGCAGCGAGAAGATGCATTGTGTACCTTTTCTACGCAGCTATATATAGATGGTGGGGTGAGCCGAAATAACTATCAACTATATCTTATAAAAAATTGTAGAACTAAAATACATTGCTATATTTTCATCATGTTATAATGGAGTTCTACCAAGTAAATGCCAATTCAATCAATAAATTGAAGAACTGATTTTTCAATCGGTTTATCGATATGTGTTTGATCTGTCTAAATTTTTCAGCTTGAAAATAGGATGAAAAACTAAATTAGTGTTTCCTTTTTTTTAGAAAAGAGATTTCATTGATAGATTTCATGGATAGCAGATTTCAAAGTATGCTCATTTCCAGGTGGCAGCAGTTCTCTTGGAACATGGTGCCCCACCAAATGCAGTGACAAAGAAAGGATTCACACCTCTTCATTTAGCAGCTAAATACGGAAACCTTAAAGTGGCCACACTCCTGATGCAGCAACGGGGAGCCGAATTAGATCCTCGGGGGAAGAACGGAGTCACTCCGCTTCATGTCGCTGCCCAGTATAAGCATCATGCTGTCGCTACGGCATTACTTGAAAAGGGAGCTGACCCTAAGGTAAACATATTACATTTAAATTTAGACATTTTGTTTGAAATAAAATATTTGGAATACATTGAATATTCTTTTAAGCACTCATTTCCAAATCATATTTCGTCGAACACTAGTGTTCCATAGAACCCTGGATAAATTTACATTGCTGTTAACTTTAATAAAAATACCAAAAAATGCGATCTTTACTTTCTTTTAAATAAATAATGTGGTGTTTTAATGTTATCGTTCGTCTTCTTTCTCCACATTTTCTCCCTAAATGGCATATATAGCCACCAAGCAGCACCTACAGCTCTTAATATATTTTGACTGAAATAAAAACTTTATGTCTCAGAGATATTTTCATAAAAATCTTAGTCATGAAAAACAAGTGACTCCGACTACTTATTCGACTAACGTATTGTGTGTTCTGGCAGCAATGTCCAATATCCTCTGAGATGATGCGTCTCTGTTTTTTCGAGCCACGCGTCCAAACCCTACGTTGGCAACACCTTTTCTTCTCCCCTCTCTTCCCTACCCAAGCCACGCCATCCGGGTGACGCAGTTATGTATGTCATTGTCACTCAAGGTGCACCAGGTAGGGGCTACCTGGATCTTGGACATTGCTGGAAACACAATAAGAATTTTATTGGTAGGTAAAACTCCTATATTGGTCGCGACAAATTTTTTGAGAGGTCGCCAATTTATACAATTAACTTATTATAAATGGCTTGTTCAATTTCATGGGGATCACGTGTCACATGGCTTTTATTAAAAATTGGTCGCCACTCGAAAAAGGTTGAGAACCTGTGGATTAGATGATTTTTTTATTGTTGTTTGAGAGTTAATCGTTAATGTAATGCACATTAACAAAAATGCACATAAAAAAAAAACAATGTGATAAAAATTCATCTTTTTTTTCATTTGTAAATGCCTTGTTCAATTTCATCGAGGTCGCGGGTCACACGGCTTTTATTAAAAAGGTTCGCCAATCGAAAAAGGTTGAGAATTTTTGGATTAGGCGTTTTACGATTTTTGTTTGAGAGTTAATCATTTATGTAATACACATCAATAGGAAAGGTAGTAAAAAATTTACAAAAATAAAATTTTCTTATTCGGAGTCGTATTGTTGATTAATCTCGGAGTCGGAGTCGTGTTTTGGTAAATATGTGAGGAAATAAAATTGCTTATTTTTTTTCATAGGCCGCAGCAAAGAATGGCCACACACCACTTCACATAGCAGCCCGTAAAAACCAAATGGAGACTGCAGCAGCTTTGATGGAGAAGGATGCAGTGGTGGACGCAGAATCCCGTGCAGGATGCACACCATTGCATTTGGCTGCACACCAGGTACATAACATGACACACATAACATATAGTTATTTCGTATTTTATTCTTTCTAGAGTTTCAGCCATGTTAAAGTAAAATAGCCTTGTAAAAAAATAGTAGGCACTTTTACTTATACCGTATTATTTCAAAATCAACCATAAGGAGAATCGAATATACTTTTATTATAGATCAGTGGTTCTCATGTGCGGTCAGAGGATTCTGCTGCGGCCACCAACAGTTTTATAGTAAATATCGCTATTTAAAAAAATGTGTTTTTACAAATAAATTTGATTGAATAAAGTCGACTTATCCAGCATTTAGTCGAGTTTAAGTAAAGGACTGTTTTAATGATAAAACTGTTCAAAAATTTTGGTCGAAGTTATACGTTGACCATGAATCAAATCAATATAAAGAATTAACAACAATTGCTTTATCAATTTTATCGATTTTACCTACAATTGTATATTGTGAAAGATTATTCAGTGTAATGCACTATATAAAAAATAAATATCGAAACTATTTTTATCACATTTGGTGCGGCCACGAGACGTTTCCATAATCGCTGATGTTTATAATCCAGCCACAGTGAAATTTCGCACGATAACCACTGTTACAGATAGAGTTTGTTCGAAACATTTATTGGGTAATGTCTGTGTTTACATATATTATTTTGCCAATTTTCCAGGGTCATGCTGAGATGTGCTCTCTCTTGATGGAGCAAGGAGCTGAAGCCGGTCGAAGAGCTCGAAGTGGACTGGCAGCTCTTCACCTTGCAGCTCAAGAAGATCATGTCCCTGTTGCCAAGATGCTTGTCAACAATGGAGCAAAGGTAAAAAATACAATAACTTATGATATCAACCAAATATGCTCGTTAGAATTTCAATATCAAATCTGAATTGATGAAACTTTGTACGATTCCATACGTTTTGTCACCAACTTTCGGCATCATCAGGCATTCTTTCACATGGATGCAACAAAACTGACGATTGTCCGTTATACCGAAAGGTGAAATCCGGTTTCAACAATTTCAACAATTCAAATTAAAAAATACAACACTTTTTATTATTTATTTCGGTTAATGAATCTATTTATAGATCGCGTTGAAAAAATAGCAATCTATTTTCGTTCTACAAAGATATACAGTTGATATTTATTTCGGCTCACACCTTCATCAGAACTATCTGATCAACTGAAATAGCTATCTACAATACATCTTATAAGCTTTGTACAACTAAAATACATTGCTATTTTTTCACCGTGTTATAATGGAGTTCTACCAAGTAAATGCCAATTGAATCAATAAAATGTATCATTAACGTTTGTTTTTATCACAGGTGGATGTCTGCACGAAAGGTGGCTACACACCTCTTCACGTGGCTAGTCACTTTGGACAAACCAATATGGTGAAGTTTCTGCTTGAATCAGGAGCAGACGTTCAAGCTACAACGTGCCATGGGTAAAATTTTACCCTTACATAAGTGTTATCAAATTAAAATACTGACATCTATGTCAATATTCAGACATTAACTTTGTTTTTTTTCCACTTTTAGGTACACAGCTTTACACCATGCCGCCCAACAAGGTCATATCAATATTGTCAATCTACTTCTTGAACACAAAGCTGACGCAAATGCCACCACTAATGTAAGTCCAATTGACACATTCATTAATTATTACAAAACTTTGATCTAAATATTTCAACATACACCTGGGCCTCGTATAACACAGTTATATGGTTCCACAAAAACCTCGTGTAATACAAATCCGTGTTATATAATACAGGGCTTCAAGTTCATACATAATTAAGGTTTGCGTTCCAAAATGAAATACAATCGAAGATAATTTATATAAATATGTAGTTTACTTTTTTTGAATAAACAAATATACATTTACATATTAATTGAAAGAAGCTTCTATAATTCTATAATTTATGCTATCAATTGAAGGTGCTTGACGAAATTTCTATATCAAATTTGAATTGTTCCAACTTTGTACGATTCCACATGGTTTGTCACTAACGAGCCGGGTTTTGCCCTTCGGCATCTTCAGGATAACACAGTTCACACGGATGCATCAGAACTGACCAAAAATTGTGATTCCCTCTTGATTTTTGAACTCATTTCAATTATAGCATCATTATAAAAGCAAATCTAATTTATTAGCCAATTCCAAGCCGTTATTTATTGTTTTCAATGTGTAACATGTAGTTACTTCACTGCAACTACTTTCCGAATCATTAATTGTGGTAGGTTCATTCAATATTTCATATTATTTTTTTTCCTTAAACCGTGTTATATAATGCGTGTTGTATAAAAATGTCACAATTTATACATCAGTGTTGTATAAAACCGTGTTATATGAGGCCTAGGTGTACTTCTTAAAAAACATAAGCAAAAAGATCCCTTTTGTAAATATACGGATTTATTAGTCTAATGAATACTACAATGGTGACGAGGCGAATATTGCAAATAAGAGATTGTTTTAATTTAATATATATTTTATGACTTCCTGTTAATTGTTTTCTTAGATTTTATAGTCAAATCATTTTTTTTTTGTATAAATAGACTTGCTTGAAATTTGTATTTTTGTTGTTTTTTTCCCTTAAACCGTGTTTTATAAAGCTGTTATATAAAAATATCAGTCACAATTATACATCCGTGTTGTATAAAACCGTGTTGTACAAAACCGTGTTACATGAGGCCTAGGTGTACATAATTAACTTTATAGCAGTTAAGACAACTGAAACGATAAAACTTATTTTTCAATTAATTATTTTTTGACAGAATGGTCAAACCCCACTGGATATAGCACAGAGACTTGGCTATGTGACAGTTATGGACACTCTGAAGGGAGTTTCCGAACCGTCACCAGTTCCTGCTCAACCTAAAGATGACAAATATAGACCTGTAGCTCCGGAAACCATGTACGAGACATTCATGTCGGACTCGGAAGAAGAAGGAGGTAAACTATTTTCTAAAAATGATAATATAAAGAAATTTATTTATGATATCAAGTGAAAGCAGTTGATGAAATTTCAATATCAAATTTGAATTGTTGAAATTTTGTACAATTCCACATGTTTTGCTACTAACGAAACTGGTTTCGCCTTTCGGCATCTTTAGGCATTCTATTATATGAATGCAACAGAACTGACAAAATACACATTTGACAACACTGCTTCGTTTTTAGATTTTTTTTTTGTAAATTAATTTTAGGCATGTAATTGTTATGTGATGTGGGTGTTCGATTAACGAGCTTAATCTGTTTCAAGACTATGCGCGCTATTCGAATTCTTCGTTAACCGATCAACCGAGTTTATCAGATAGAATAAGTGGATTAGAATGATTGTTTTAGTTCAGATGGATGCAACGGAAATTACTTGTTTGAAAATTGATTATATTATTACTTTTAATGGTTTAATTGTCATTTTTGGTGGAAAATTATTTTATTTAATTAACTAGCTGATACATCGCGCTGTGCTGCGATTTCAGAGTAAGAAAGTTCAAAGAAACTCGTTATGATAACAATGTATTTAATTGTTAATGACGTTGTTTTAATTCTATTTATTTACTATTATGGGGAGGTTAGGGAGAAAATGGTATGATAGAAAAATTTGCGGGAATGTACTCAAAAAGTTTGTAAACTTCTATATTGATCGGATGAATGGTGTAGTAATGCATAAAGGACAAACACACACACACACACATAGAGACGTTGATTTATATATTATAGTATTATATATAGAAAAAAAATTAACATTTTTATAACTATTTCTACTATATACAATATTTATGATCAGGTCCGGTTTCAGTTGAAAATGCTCACAGAACATGAAACCGGTCCCAATCGTATATATATATTGAGACCATAGTACTAAAACAAATGTGTTTTATTATAAAAAAATAATATAAAAATATGATATTTTCCTATGTGCTGTCAACACAGTATGTTAATCTCCCATTATGAAATGAATATTAATTGATTTGAAAATAATCATAGATTAACACTCAGTGTAATTAGCGTTTTGTAACTGGGTAGAGAAATGGTTAAAACCAATTATTGATATATCCACTTTTTAAGGTGTTAACTGTCACTTCTTGATGGAAAGGCATTATATTTTAAATAATAAAAACACATTTTTTTAGTACTTATTTCCACAATATATTTTTTGATCAGGACCGGTTTCGCTCATCGCGAGCATCAGTTGATAATGCTCGAAACCGGTCCTGATCAAAAAATATATTGTGGAAATAAGTACTAAAAAAATGTGTTTTTATTATTTAAAATATCCACTTTTGTCTAATAAAGTTATAATTTTGTAGGTGAGGATACAATGCTGACAGATCAGCCTTACAGATATTTAACAGTCGATGATATGAAATCTCTCGGCGATGATTCTCTTCCAATTGATGTGACGAGAGATGAACGAGCAGAATCTGTAATCGGAATGAAGAATGTAATGGATGTTTCACAAGGTACAACACTTAGATTTAAAAACATAGAACTATCTCTAAGATATACATATTTTATTAATTTGTGAATATTACTTTTATCATCATAAAAATTCACATGGTAAATTTTATTTAATGCAGTGGTCGCCAACCAGGGGTATGTTAAAAAGTTTTGATATCCTCAAAGTTGTTGCAGTAATATCATTATCAATGGATCCAAAAAATGAAGCCTAATTCAAGTCTGGAACAATAAATATCTCACTTAAAATAATGTGTTTTTTTTTTACTTCCAAATAATTATCTTGATGGTTGTTATTTTATACCTTTATGATTGTATTGTCATCAAAACAAATGGTCCCCAATAAAATAAGTTTTCTGTGAGGTCCGAACCTTGCTCATCACTGTTTTAATGTAAAACAATATTAACATATAATTAAACACCAAAAATATTCATGTTATATTTAATATTTTGTTTTCTTATTATAATAGGGTCCACAGCAAATGGTCCCCCATACGTGGTAGATGAAATATCAACTGTCAAAACAGTCAACCATTTGTACAACGCAGAAGTCATGAAAGAGGGATACTGTTACAATGTTGACTCAACACAGCCTAAGTAAGAGCAATTTTTAAATCTCATAATATAGTATTTAACTGTTCTGATGAAATCGTGGGCCGAAATAGCTATCAACTATTTATCTTATTAATTTTGAAGAACTAAAATACCTTGCTATATTTTCACTGTATTATAATTGAGTTCTACCACGTAAATAATGCCAATTCAAAATCTAAAACATCAATTATTTTAAGACAATTTACAAATTTATCTCAAAAACATCATTATATTTATTATACTGCATTTTTTTATATCTTTAATTGAGTTTTACATCACTTTTACTTTGGCACTTAAGGTGCATTTCACTACCAATATATCCACCTGTTGAGCAGACATGAAAGTTACAAAAAAAAATGTGTTTTTGTTATTTAAAAAAAATTTAAGTATACTGAAAAATGATTCATATTTTTTTATTTATTTTCACAGATCATCTAATGTATTTTTCTTCATTTCTTGCTTTCGCTATATTTATATTGGACGCTAACCAGGAGGAAACTGCAATGGAAAAAGTAAGTACACTGAAATGTAATATTATTTTCGTTAATCGCAGACAAATTATGACTAGATTGCGGTAGTAACTAACTCCCTTTGTTTCGGATTGCCCAATCATTTCTATTGAAAGAGAAACACAATTTTTGTCATGTAGAAATAATTGTGAGGTCTATCTGACATCCAAATTGAGTTTCATCGTCAGAAAACTTTCACCGATTCAAAACGTTTGAGAATGCTTTGTTTGAGAAGCTTCCTGCCCCTCCCCATTCAATCCATAATATAGGAGATTTACCTACCAATAAAACTCTTATTGTGTTTCCAGCAATGTCCAAGATCCCCTGAGATGATGCGTCTCTGTTATCAAGCCACGCGTCCAAGCCCTACGCTGGCAACACCTTTTCTTCTCCCCTCTCTTCCGTACCCAAGCCACGCCATCCGGGTGATGCAGTTATGTATGTCATTGTCACTCAAGGTGCACCAGGTAGGGGTTACCTGGATTTTGGACATTGCTGGAAACACAATAAGAGTTTTATTGGTAGGTAAAACTCCTATATTGTGTGTTCTAGCAGCAATGTGTGAATGTTTGTTATCACCTGGTGGCTCGTGGGCGAAGAGTTATGTCATCAATGTGAGATCTTAACCAGTCTTCAGCTGATGGTCCGGGTACGATTTTGTGGGCATCTAGACTGGTTGGAAAGGGTTAGTGATAAGGCCTTCCGTCGGATGTGATCACTCTCGCCAGTTATTACCTCTCGTCTATGGCTGTCCTGGAAGCCGGCTTATCGGGCCCCATAGCTGTAAAAAATAGTTCTTGGAGATCTCCGCCTTTCTTTCGACTTCCTTCCGAGGCTTTAACCAGTTGGCGAAGCCAATATATTGGGGCTATATTTTGCGTGTCTCCTTTTCTAATGTGCCAACCCGATTGCTGATGGGTAGTTGACCCGAGTGCGATGCGAGTTGACGCAGGCCATAGAGTGTTCTGGTCCCGTTCCTCTCTAAGCCCGCTGTCTGAATATCTGAGCAATGTCTTGAACTTCATGTACTTGTCCCGACTTGAACCGACGTGAGTAGTCGCAATGTTGCCGTCCTACAAGACACTTCATATAGGCTGGATGTAGGTGGAGTGGTTGCCTTCAAGTGACGGACTTCCTCCTGACATCCCATATATAGGCTTTCGGGGTCTTTACTCTGGCTAGGGATATGGCTCGGAGTACACGCTTCACCCACTGGTTTGCAGAAGGTTGTTATGGCTGACTTGTGCACCCCAACTGTGGAGCACGCCAAGCTTTCTCGGAGGTAGAGGTGAGCTAAGTACCTGGCAACTTGTTCCGGATGGGGTGATTTGTGACCACTGATAAGGATAATGGGATCCATCTAACCCTAGCCAATTGGTACGTGATTTGTGCACCCCAATTGTGGAGTACGCCAAGCCTCCTCTGAGGTAGAGGTGAGCTTAGTACCTGGAAACTTGTTCCGGATGGGGTGATTTGTAACCACTGATCTAAGGTTGCATCAGGTGGTCCATCTAAACCATGCCAATTGGTACGTGACTTGTGCACCCCAATTGTGGAGTACACCAAGCCTCCTCTGAGGTAGAGGTGAGCTAAGTACCTGGCAACTTGTTCCGGATGGGGTGATTTGCGACCACTGATCTAAGGTTGCATCAGGTGGTCCATCTAACCCATGCCAATCGGTACGCTATCATCAGGGTGGACTGACGCTACCCTGATGATAGCAGCCCTTTTCCTTCAGAGCTCCACTCGCGAATTAGACTCTCCCACCCGAAATCCTCCACAGATGGAGCGACAGGTCTTGTATTTTGGAGGTGGTCGGCCGTTTGACATGCCCACCCGCACTGATGCCAAGTTGGGTATCATGTGTGGCAGCCCTGTCGCTCTCCTCTGAAGGTCTGCTCCCCAGAATGGTTTCTTCCAGTCTGGTACGACGAGGAGATATCTCCCTCCCGCCGTGTTCAGGTGGGTCAATACTTGGGGAATCATGTTCGGCTGGGTAAAGACCCACACCAGTTCGTAGTCCCACAAACGGCTGAAAGCGTTGTGATACAGAGCGCCGCAGTCGGAGCTGTCGTGAGATACATACCTGGGAATTACTCGCGGCTCTTTTGACGACCTCGGGCGTGCCTTTGTGATCGAAGATCTGCTCTGTTGCTGTACCGTGAATGTGCCACTCGGGAACTTGTGTTCCGCCAGTTTTTCGCCAGTCTGTCCCTGACGTGTTCCTACTTCACCTTGGCCCGGATGGTTTCGGCGGTGCTGGATCTGTTCAGCCCTCTTCCCACACACTATTTGCATAATGTCTTCGGTTATAAGTTGGTGGGAAGAGTCTCTTCCGAACTTTCCTTCGATTGACTGAAACAGCCCCGCGGGTGTAAGAGGTACCGTCTTATTTAGATTAGATTCCCAAACTGGAGGTCGCCAACTTATACAGTCAACTAAAAAAAATATTTTTTTGTATGCTTTTGGATTGTATGGGGGGTCGCGAATCACATGGATTTAATAAAAAGGGATCGCTACCCGAAAAAGGTTGGGAGTCTATGGTTTAAAGCATAGTTTCTCAATCTTTTGATATCCGCGGACCACCAAAAAATCCAAAAATATTTTGCAGACCATCAACATTGGAATAAAATAATAAATATTTATATAATTGATTTTTTATCAAAACAATTAATTTTGCAACACGGTATCAAAAAAATACAATTTAAAAATCCATAAAATACAACATAAATTCAATTGTTTATCGAAATAATATCACACCGCGGACTACCCAAAAATCTCAGCGACCACCGTTTGAGAAACTATGATTTAAAGGATAATCGTTTATTGTGGTCCACACAACCACACCAAAAAAACTTCTCTCCAACCCGTCTGATTCCGAAAACAGATTGTAACGTGGACATTAACTTTACCATTAACCTTCTAGTCTATGAATGGTTGAAAGAATTGATTGAGCAACTTATGAGATAATAAGCATTAAATTTACTCAGTGAAAGGATTGGTTGAGGAACTGATGGGATAATGAGCATTAAATTTGCTCCAAACCCAATATATTTACATGCAAGTGTGATGAAATAAAAAAAATAACGTCAACGCTTCAAATATTGATAAACAAGAATGATTTGACGGTATGCTTATTTCAACTGTGCGTTTAGTTTCCTAGTGTCATTCTTGGTGGACGCTCGAGGAGGAGCAATGCGAGGATGTCGAGGAGGTGGAGTCAGAGTCATTGTTCCACCCCTCTCTGCTCAACAGCCCACTAGGATTACGTGCAGGTAATTTCTTCATCATATTCTTTATAAATGATCTATCTGTACTTTGTCCAATATTTTATATTGGCATCAAAAGTAAACACAAATTTGAATTATTGAAACTATGTACTATTCCAAATCTTTTGTCACTAACAAACCAGGTTTCGCCTTTCCCCATCTTCAGGCATTCTCAAATAGAACACTTCCTTGGTAGGATGATAATTAAAAATGCTGGTAAAATAAAAAAAAGAGGCTTCTTGAATATTTTGAGTTGAAGCCTTAAATTGAAAATATTAGTTTTAGAACTACTGTTCTATTTTATTTAAAAAAAAAAACTATCTTCGTTTGGTTTATGCTTACTAAAGAAAAATGATTCTGTGCTTGGAATTTTCTTATAAGATTTTCACTACCGTCAACAACGCCTAGAAAAGTCGCCAACAGAAAAAAATCACTGTTTTTTTTTCAAATCGACAACATTGAAATAAATGTATCGCTTACAAAAAGGCTTGTGATATTTTTTCTTTTAGTGACTTCTCTAGGCAAAGTTAGGATGATAGGCAAAGTTGCAGCAGTTGACAGTATCAGTTAAATAGACAATCCATAGATTTATTACATAAGGTTTATATATCCATCTGTCAGATTTACATCTAGAATAGTTATCTTTTTTTGACGAGAGGAGGAAAATAATAGTATTAAAATTCAGTTCTACATATTTTATTTGTTTATTGTATCAAAAACTAATTTTGTATGAACTTGTGGGATACAAGCTATCGCACAAAAATTTATATATCTATGGTTAATAGTGTTTCAGAGAGGAAGATTTTTTGACAGTCTGACAGCAAAAGAAATAATTAAATTATGATAATCAAAACTGTTTATTAATTAGTAAGTAATGTGATTTTATTGTATTTTCAGATATGTGCGAGCACAGAGAGTTAGTCATATGCCACCGTTGATGGAAGGTGAAGCTCTCGCCAGTAGAGTCTTAGAACTGGGTCCTGTTTCAGCTAAGTTTATCGGGTAACTATTGTAAATAACCTGTTTCTGTTGTTTGCCAAAAGATACAGTAAAATGAATACTTTAGTATGAAAACATCAAATGTCACAAACGCATGTTTCTCAATAGACGTTAAAAAACATTATATTTTGATTATAAAAGATTTACGCTCCTTCTATTCAAAATTAATTGACTATTGTATATTTTTAAAAGTGGGGCATATTTAAATAATAAAATACAATGCTTTGAAATTACTATTTCCATTATCACTTTGAATGTTTTAACTACCACTTCTTGATTCAAATGCATTTTTTGAAATTTTGAATAATAAAAACACATTTTTTTAATACTTATTTCCAAAATATATTTTTTTGATCAGGACCAGTTTCGCTCATCACAAGCATTATCAATTGAAAGAACATAATTTACAAGCACACAATATGCAATTTTTTTAAAGAGTTAAAGTTCAAAAACTAAGGAACAATTTACAGGAAATCATATAATATTAATCCAAAGAAAGTAAATTGATTTATTAGTAAAATGTTAACAATCACTTATTTTTCGAACAAAATTAAGGTAAATCAATAACCCATTAAGAGCTCTGAACAATCATAACCGAGTCATTAGGAAAAGTAACAAGTAAGAAATTAAAAAAAAACATTTCCATTGAGTGTTTAAGTGCAGATTATTTTGTTCATCAAAATATCCCATTCTGCTTCCCTATGATTGCGTCTTCACAAAATATTTATACACTATGTATATGAATTCTGTTTAAAAGATGCGCCTCGACACACCAAGTGTCGTCTGACGGCACACCAGTTGCGGAGCACTGACTTATTCCATTCGCACACAAAACCATAATTAGCTAAATAACTAACTTGAAACTACTTATTAAACCTGCAGTGTAAACATATGAACTATTTCTGTACAGGCCCATAATTCTAGAAGTTCCTCATTACGCATCGCTTCGGGGTAAGGAACGAGAAATAGTGATCTTACGGTCAGACAATGGAACCACATGGAGAGAACATGCTTTAGAAGCAGCCGATTGCGCTGTTCAAGATATTTTAGCAGACACCTTGGAGATTGAAGGTATTGGAGTATATTTCACGCAATTTAAAAAGATATTTTGCCAATTAAAAGAGTTTTTTATTAATCATACATAATAAAAACACATTGACTGTCTTAAAACATTCAATATTAAAATGTTCTTAGAGTATTATATTGTTTTCTTTTTAACAATATTTTTGTTCATAGATCCACCTGAAGAACCAGGAGCTCCTCCTTCCCGGATGACCAGAATTCTCACTCATGACTTCCCACAATATTTTGCTGTCATTTCTCGTATCCGACAAGAAGTGCACGCAATCGGACCTGAAGGTATGCTTGTCTACTGTTTCTTTATGAGAAATATCAGGTTTAATTCATTGTTCAATAAAAAATGTAATAATTGAAGTTCAACTGTTCAAACTCTGTATTCTTCCAAATGTTTTGTCACTGACGACACAGATTTCACCTTTCAGCATCTTCGTGTATTTAATTACACATATGTACTTAAACTGACAGTCTGTAAACCGATTGTATTGCTAATATACCTAAAAAAATATGAAAAATATAGAACATAAGTCTAGCGGGTGGTTTTTAATAATTAATTATGACATTCAAATTTGTGAAAGGTAATTTTATAACAAATACGACCTACATACTTCTGATTGTTTATCAATGAGGCAAACTGTTTATTGACTTAATTTATGATATCAACTGAGGTTGCTTGATGGAACTTCAATATCGACAACGTCAGTTCTGTTGCATCCGTGTGATAGAATGCCTGAAAATGGCGAAAGGCGAAACCCGGGTCGCTAGTGACAAAACATGTGGAATCGTAAAAAGTTGTAACAATTCAAATTTGTTTATTGACTGTTAATTTGAGTGCATTCAATGCCTGAAGATGCCAAAGGGTGAAACCCAGGCTGTGGATGAAAAGTGTAGTAATATATTATACAAAGTTTGATAGATTAAAAATTTTCTTGGAAGATCCACACACACACACACACACTCTGAGTTGTTATTGTAAATTAAAATTACCGTATAATTTTGACAGTGATGGTGGGTTAATACAGTCGGTGTTTTGATTGATTTGCAGGCGGGATGGTGTCCAGCTCGGTGGTGCCCCAAGTGCAAGCAGTCTTCCCGCAGGGAGCCCTCACCAAAAAGATCAAAGTGGGGCTGCAGGTAAACCTGTTCAGGCCTCGAACATGCGCCAACCAAGCTAACATGCAGCTCAAGAAAATTACTGTTAACCATGTCGGAAAAAAAAAACGTTTCTCTCTAGTCTGGTAGACGCGAATTTAATTCGCCACTTTAATGGCCGATTTAGCAAAGCTAATCATCATTATTATACTGCCATATTAAACATTTAGGCCTTGTCATTACCTTTTCTATTAACTAGATTCCAGTCTCTATCAATAACAGTTGATCATGTATGAGAAAAATAAAGTATCTTCTGTCACTTTCTTCAATAACAAGACATTCAATTGAGAATCAGTGATTAATATAAGATTTATCTTTCTCCATGACCATTAATTAACCTTATTATAAACCCACCTTCTGCCTCTTGTATAAAGTGATCTAGAACTCTTGATAGGGCCTATAATTTAAACATAAACCAAAGTGCCATTATGTAGACGGATTTTGACCTGAAATTAGAAACGTATGGGCAAACTAATGTGCCAGTAATGTTTGTGTTCATATTATTAGAAACGTCATGTAATTTGAACATAAATATTGCTGTTTCTATGCATTTTCAATTTGAGTCGTCAATTTCAACGCACGTTACGTAATGGCTAATTTTATTTCTTCAATTATTTGAATGACACATAAAAATATAAACAAGAAAACAAAATTGTTTCAGTGCTTCAAATTTTCTTTTAAGATTTTCACTATCGTTAACAGCCCCAACTTTGCCTATAAAAGTCACCAACAGAAAACATTTCGCTGATTTTTTAAAAAGTTGAAACGGAAAAAACCATAGATTTTTTAGTTAAGGTTCATTTATCCAGGTGTCAGTTTTTATTTTTTCAATCGTTTTTTTCTAAGTGAGAGAAGTAAAAAGGCGTATGGGATTAATTGCCACACTTATTTAAGGTTGTTGAAATGTTAATTGACAATATAAAGTGTTCAAAAATGCTTGTTTTTTTAAATCTATTTGAGAAATTTTGAAAAAATATAATTTGTTATCACTATGGTAATTTAGGGATTCCAGTTGAATATTTGAATATTCGATCTTCAAATATGTTTGAACATTCTTGATATTTTGGAATATTTGATAAACCAACCGGATATTAATCATTCATAGTATTAACGACAAAGCTACCACTAGGATAACAACAAAAATCATTCAACATTGCATTATATATTGATATACATTCTATTATATTTTGTTTATTCAAACACCATAATACTCATTCAAGACGCATCTTGACAATTATGAGCTAGAAATTAATAAATCTCAATTGAAATTTGAAAAATACATCACACATCCAAGAAAAGAGTCTCAATTCAAAAATCCCTAATTTATATATTTCAAAATGTACTAAATGTCATTTTTATAGTTTGTCAACTCACCACTAGAAAACTGAAATGACACTTTGGCTTTGAAGGGATTTTTCTCTGTGTCAATTTTTGATAACTTTAAATATGAAATTTACACCAAACATAAATTAAAATCGGTTATTTTTTTTTATACTTGTTACACTTAAGCTGATTTAACTAAATAACTTATATTTCTATACTGACATTTTTCAATTGTAACACTTTTCTTTTGGTGGTAAATGATGAAAATCATAAATTATATCTGGATTTGTGCACTACAATTTACCGCCATGTGATTTTATACTACATTGAATAGAAAATGCATTCATAATTACTTACAACTGTATGTATTAACATGACTATTATTTTCATTGACAAAGTTCCAAAAACAGATAAATTATACCTTTTCAAATCTAATGTGTAATTAACGTAACACGAATCTAGCTAAAGTGACATTTTTTGCTATAATTTTAGATATATACTAAATATTTCATATTTATAGATAGATATAAGGAGATTTAAGTCTTGTTCGGTTAACAAAATTTGCTCTTCAGGAAAGATGAATTGGTATTTCAAAGATTGAAAATCTGCAGGTATAATTCAATTTGCCTTAGAAGTGGTATATATAAGTGATAGAAACGTTTAAACCATAAAATCGCAGTCAAAAATGAATGCTGAAATATTTACCTTAAAAATTAATCAGGAATATTTCTGTTTCATATTGAATATGTTGAATAGCTTTCGTTGTAATGAAACGTGACCAAATAATTCAATATTGTTGACAAACACTGAATCAAACGAGATATGTTTTCAGTAAATGTAAATATATGATCATATAAGACATATATTCCGTTCATTGATAATATAAGACTGCTATAAAAATTATTACATGGGTAAAATGCCACATATTGCTTTCGTTAACTAAAAAATTTGAGAAACAACGCCCAGCATTAATATTAAAGTGCTTATTTGCAGTCATGAAAGACAATCAAACTGTCTTTTGATTCTTTTTTAACATTGTATATTTCAAAACCTTTTGGAAACTACTGACATTATTCAAATACCATCATATACATTTATTATATATAATCAATGAATTATGCATGTCAAATATTAACCTTTAAATATTTATCCATTATTGATCCATATGGCAGATAAAAATTTGAGCTGATTTTAAAGTAAACAATACTTCTTACCGTAATTTATGATATTAATTGGAGGTGCTTGGTGAAATTTCAATATCACATTTGAATTGTTAAAATGTTGTACAATTCCACATCTTTTGTCACTAACGACCAAGGTTTCTCATTTCCACATATTCAGGCATTCTACCGCACGGATGCAACAGAACTGACTTATCAATTCTGATAAAACATGTGATATCGTACGAAATTTCAACAATTCAAATTTGAATTGTTGCAACCTTGAACGATTCCACATATTTTGTCACTAACGATCGGGGTTTCACCTTTCATCGTCTTCACGCATTCTATCACACGGATGCAACAATTCAAATTTGACTTCTTGAAATGCTTTTCAATTACTAATAAACATTCTACAACTAATTAAAAAGATACATGAACCGAAAAAATAAACTTACGAATTGGTCATATTCATATACAATTACATTACTTAAACCAATTCGTATTTTAAACATTCCAATTTCAAATATACCGCTTACTTCATGTTGCATGGTTATAATTATCATTATACCAACATCATAATAAAATGGTGCCCCTCTTTTCGTAGGCAATAATTCCATTTTGTGATATTTACATAATGTATATAAGTGTTTATTGAGTATCAAAATAAATGACCATCGGGTATAGAACATTAATGACACCCAAAATTATTGTTGTTGCTAGAATAAAAAATAAGATCTAAATTTTAAGGAAATAATATATATAGGCTGGAAACACATTGTAAAATCAACATGGTTTTATTCATTTCACTTTTAATTAACATTTAATGAAGAAAGGAGAATGATTACAAAATCAATTTTTGTCAAATACCAAATCCAAGTAAAGAAAGAAAAAAAAAGATTTAATTGACATGTTACCTTAAAATCGAAAAGGCGCTCGTAATATTTAGGAAGTCTTTAGTTATGAATCCTGCTTTGTTCATAATTTTGTTCTCTACATGAAAAGAAAGAGAAGATTTACAAAACAATGAAAAATAACAATTGTTTTTGTAAACTAATCCTCAATTAATGTATGACAAAATTTGTCATTTTTAACTTGCATATTATAATATCGACTGAAGATGTTTGATGGAATTTCAATATCAAATTTGAATTGTTACAACTTCGTACGATTCCACATGTTTTGTCACTAACAACCCGGGATTCGCTTATTGCTATCTTCAGGCATTCTATCACATGGATACAGCAGAACTGACTGAAGATGCCAAAAGGCGAAACCCAGAAACAATTCAAATTTGCATATTATGAGTTTAAATAAGCCTATATACAAATTTAAATACGTTTTAATGTAAAATTTTACATAACTCACTGACAGGTTTCAGAAGAAATTTTAAATGATGTGAAATTTTCTCTTAAAAAAATCAATCTTTTGTTACTAAATGACCTGTGATCCAATGTTCAATTTTAAGTACAGATAAATACCTTCGAACGATTTTTTAATTTAAGAAAAACACTTAAAAAGTGTAAATAAATAAACAGAATGTTTAGTACTATTTCTACAATTGTATAATATATGGATCTGTACTAGTTTCACTCATCGGAAGCTATTCAGAATTTGTTTTTCCCAAAATTAGATTCATATACAAGTGCCTTTTTGCTTTTGTTCACATGTCTTATAATCTCTTTTGAATCATAATATGAATACCTAGATGTCACTGCAAGCAAGTAATTGTACTGAAAAATACAAGATACATTTTATTTCTAAGCTTAAATAATTAAGATTTACTTTTACGGCAGCTGAAATATTTTATAAATTAAATCATTTATTAAAAACTTTTCTCTTGTTAGGAATTTTGTTTATTCTACATGACTCTAAACTCGAATTCCATTTTCTGGTTTTGTATAATATTTAAATTAATAATGGATTGAATAATTTCAAACGGAAATTTAAGCTTGTAGAATTTAAATGGTAATTAGAACATTGATATATAATAGAATAGAATAAACCCTTGAATTAGCAAAATTTTCCAATGGAAGATAGAAACCAAAAGATAGCTGAGAGAATATATAAGAAAAATTATGTAGTCATTTATTTATCACGCGTATTATGTAAAGAGGTGTTATAACAAGGTCACAATCTAAAATTGATTAATTTTTAATATATTATAAAATTCACATTTGTAATTGTAAATCAAATTAAAAAATTAAAAACAAATTGCTATTTTGGGGTATAATCGCGTTATTTGTAATGACAGTGAAATAAGAAAAAGATTTTAATGGTTTAAAACCCTGCTAATAGTTGATATAATAATTTAATCAATATTGCAGTAACCCCATTATAAAGATTATCAACAACACACAATGTTCCCATTAAACCAATTAAAATTTTATGACTCACTAGTTTTATGTCATTAATCACTTTCATATAATAATTCACATTTTTATTACATACAATATTCACTCAGAATTCATACAAAACACAATTGTCATACTTCCGAGATGCCAAAATGATCGATGAGAGTACAAATTTTTGCAAATAACTGAAATAGACTAAGTATTTTATACTACTCTTTTTTAACCCCTGATTGCTAGTGTGTCAACTTTGAAACAGCTGTATATAGTTATAGCCGTATATAGCTGAAATAGTTGACACTTTAAAACCGAAGAGAGTTGCCAGTGTCAACACTTTAATAAACACTCGATAAGTTTGTTTGATAACAATACCAATGAATTAATTTTTGAAATATTCTGTACTGGAATATCGTTTATGTGATTCAACAGAGAATGAATTAAATATTATACTTTTGTATAAAACTATACACCGACTGAATAATTTTATGATCTACAGCAAGTTTGCCCAACGTTTTTACAACTTCAGACCATTAAAATATAACAGTTACACAACTTAAAATGGTTCACACAACAAACGAATTAACAATAAGTTGTTAAAAAAACATATATATACTTTTGACTTCACTTCTTTGATAAAATATTTTTTCTTCACACTATTTTCAATATTTAAAATAAAAATATGTAAAGTTTTGATACAAATAAACTATGTAAATATAATTTTCTACAAATATACTTTTGCTTAATAATGTGATTTTAAACAAATCAAGAAATGTAAATTGCAATAATAATGAATTCCAAACGAATGAAGATTTTTTTTATCTAAAAACTATCATATATCCATGTTTTAGTTTAGATAAATAACAACTTATTAATTATTTAACGATGACATCTGCCCAAAATAAATGAAATCAATTTATTTATGATAAGTTATCTATGAACGCAAATATTTGCCAGTGAACATATTATATTTTAATGTCTCCATAATGTCGTGGTAACATAATTAATATTATATATCATGTTAAAATTAATGTTTAATTAAGTGCCCAATAAATTTAGTCAACGGGAAACATTACAGTTAACATATTTTAAAGATTAGCTTAGCTTGAAAAATAATGTAATTAAAATGAAAAACTTGACAAAACTGAAACATGTCATTCTGAAAAATAATGATTCCCAAATGTCATATACCAACACTAAAAAAAAACTCATCAAACCTATATTACTGGTTTCTATTTCAATCAAATAGTACTGTCATATGTATTTATTTATGGCAGTAGTTTGTTTTTTTTATGATAATAAACCTTGATAGCTTGATTTGATGATATTAATATATTGCTGAGGAATGACATGATTAAATGAAAACTTATTGTATCTCAATAAAAAATCTTATATGAATTGTATTGAAGAATATTTTTTGTACATTATTTTTTTATTTGTTTATTGATATAAATATTAAATAAATTATTTTAGCAACAAGAAACAGAAGGTTTTTTCATTTCATAATGAAATGAAGACTTCAAATAAGGAAAACTGCGGAAGAACAATAACGAACTGGCATCGGACAGCTGAAACAAAATGGCGCAAATTATTTTTACGTGGTTAAGTGTGACAATATGGCAGTTCTATAGAAATAGGCTGTTTCATTTACATGCAAATGTGTGTGAAAATTAATTATATTGGGGTATCTTATATTTTCCTTGCAACACCAATAAAATTATACCAATTTATAATTCTGAAGATCATTTTTACACCAACCTAAGTGAAAAATTTTCCATTGTGTACGTAGAATGATGACGGTTATTAAAGTATAAACTATTACACCGTGAAAAAATAGCAACGTATTTTAGTTCTACAAATTTTTTAAGGTATATATAGATTCTGATGAGGGTGTAAGCCGAAATAGCTATCAACTATATTTGTTACAAATAATTTTGTAGAGCTAAAATACATTGCTATTTCTTCCCCGTGTTATAAAGAAGCTCTACCAAATAAATACCAATTCAATCAATATTAATTATTAATTATAGATGTTTTAATTTTAATTAAAAATAATAATAATAATCCAGAAAATTCAAATTGAGCATTTTATATTATCTTCAGTTCTATTCTCATAATTGTTAATATCTAGACTCTAACCAGATAGAACCTATACAGTTGATGCTCGATGTATTGAAGTTGAGCTGTATGATTTTGGTATTTTTCTTTTGATCATTTTTTACGTTGGTAGTACTTTATTTAAATACAGGTTTTATTGCATCTATACTCACTATTGTTCATAAACGATCTGTCAAACTTCAATGATTGTTGGTATTCAACATTAATTACACTGATTGTTCTTTTAAGATTTTTACGTCTGATTAATTCTCTCATAGACAATTCATATAAATTTTCCAACACTATTAAAGATGACAGATCTTCTTCGAACAGTAGTGAATATATCTGCAATAAAAACCACATTTAAATAAAGCACTACCAACATAAAAATGTTTAACATAGAAATACAGCTCAATCCAAAGGTTTTAAAGTAGCTGCCTAGGTTTTATAAATGAAAAGCCATTAATGAATAACCATTTATATTTTTTTAATATTGAAATTTTTTCTCCAGTTGATTAATAGGATAAACTGAAGAGAATACAATGCATTGTGGAGAAATAAATATTCATTATAGAGACCCCCCCAATTCATTTTTATCATTATTTATTACATGGTATATAATGACTACCAAGGTCAGTGGTGTCCAAGAAAAATATAAGAAATCCCACGTCAAAAGCAAAAAAATATGTACGTATATTTAACTGTTACTGTAAACTGAATTTATTGGGAACCTTCAAACATTTTAATGTTGATATAATATTTTTTTTGTCGAATTCAATATTGTTATATCGCCTTAAGAGAGAAATATTATTGTCCGCTCCTTCCTTCCCGCCCCATTGGAGTTTTGCCACGCCCAACCTATTTTCTCTGCATAGATATTTTCTGATTATTGTCACAACTAAAGAAAATGATCCTTACTATTCCTCCGCTTAGATATATTATACATATGTGTTTTTGCTTTTGCATATTTTTTTACAATAACACAAATGCATGCCGAAAAAACATACAAAATGTCACAAAGATCAATCTATATTTTACATCTCACTTGTGAAAATCATCTTGGAATGAATATATCAATTTTCTCATAAAATGTTTCTCAATAATCTTTGAGATTATCTCAATATGAACATTAATTCAAAAGCACAGTTAGTTGATCGAACATATATTTTATTTTCAAAAATATTCTCCAATTCTAGCATATGTACTCTTGACTTACTTATTCTTCATTACTGACATTACTTGCAGTTAAAATGATGTATAACTTCAAATAAACACTAGATTGACTGAAAAATACTAAATATACTCTTAATCTATTGTCAATGTTGTTTATTGCTTGACAAAGATGATTTTCACAATTGTATTTGACTTAGTAAATTTGCGCCATTTCCGCTTCATTTCTGTCCTGCTTTGTCTGTTCCGTTTTGGTTTTCTTTATTTTGTCTTTATTTCATGATTGTCTTACTCCACCCCATTCCTTTTTCCTGTCAAAAAATGTATGAAATGTTTTATTTACTGTTAATAAATTAGCCTAGTATTTCAAAAATTATTGCTGCGTACTAGATTGGCATAGGGTATTGAATTTTTTTTTTTAAATATAATTTAATCTTGGGTCTTAACCTCTGGCTGTTAACGTCTCAACTGTTGAGATGGCCGATTATACTGTGTTGATAGTTGATACACGAAAATATATGAATTAACAGTGGCTAAAACCTTCTTGTACTCACTAATTTTTGAGTTAATGCAATGCTTGATTTGTCGTGACAAACTCAAGATTTTTTCAAACCAATATTATTCAATAATTTTTTGAAGTCTAGGCGTTAGAATATCCTTTAAAATGCTCATCAGGGAATGAGTAATGTCATGCCCATGGTGCAGTTACTGGCTTCCATGATGGATCTTACTGGCTATTTTTTCATATTTGCAATGTTTAAAAATTCCAATCCACCCATTCGCTACTAAAAGATTGGATGTAGAATGGATTTCAATCCATTGGTCCTGACCTAGGTAGCTATAACTTCTATTTTTAAAGTCATTTTAAAAGAGAGATTGTTCAACTGAAATAACTTGCGGTTTTTATTGAAAAAGCTTCGAGAAATTGAGAGTTTATATTTAAATTTATATATTGAACAATAGAGACCTCTCTACAAAAACAACAAAACATAAAGATGTCAATGTTTTGAATGTAATATTTTTCAATTTTATTTGTATTTAAAAAAATATATTTGCTCGAGGCACATGCTATCGGAGGATAAAAGTAAATATTTGAAGGAATGGAGAAAATGATAGGCGAAGGGTGCAAGATTAAATAATGCTCTTGTTATGGGCACGTAGGTTTTAAAATGACAATTGGGGACTGCGCTATTCGAATGTATTAACAAACATTTGAATAGTTTAAGTTTATGATTTTACTTTTGAAATATGACAAAGATATCAAAAAATATATTTCAATGATAATGTGGATATCAATCTATTTTTTAAATAGACTATAATGTAATACATAATTCAATAGTAAAAAACAAAGTCATTTATAGTAAAAGTCACTTTTATTCAATTATATATGTAAAAATTTATACAGGGAAACCTCGATTCTACATTTTTTAAGGGACCGTGAAAACAAATGAATAACATGAGAACCAATACATCCAGAAAAGCTTCAAATAATGTTATTTTTTTACATTCATTTTTAAAATAGTCCCTAAATTCTAAGATGTAAAAATTTTTAATTGTTGAAAATTTGTGTTAACTGTACGTTTTGGTGGAAAGACATTGTTTTGAAATAAATATATAGATCTAGGAAATCAATAAATAATAGATTATTTAACATTTTTCTTATGAATTGAGACTATATAAAACGAACGAAACTTGAGGAAAAATAATGAATTCGCTATCCAAAAATCGGCATTCCACTATACCATAATTAACGTGGGTAGATAATAATTTTCTCTTTTAAAAATATTGTTTCATTTGAAATAGTACTTGAAAAAATAAACATAGATTAGTGTTATGTAAAAGTCATTTTTTTTCAGTGTAATAAAAGCAATTTAAATAATATATATTTCGATATTTACAAATAAATAGAATATAATATTATTGTCACTTATGAATGTGCAAGAAAATTTCAAATTTATGGCCAAATAGCCGATTGTTTTCAGTGCCTAAAATGCAAAAAAAAAGGTTTTGAATACAATAAAACAAAATAAGTTAACATTGTTGGCACTAGTGTAGTGAGTATTTTGTAGTTTAAAAAACAAACTTTGGTTACTACATCGACAAGATGTTTATAAATGATTGCTATAGGCTAAATGATTTCTTGACTTTTGACTGAATGTAAATATTTATATATTTTTTGTTAGCAATTTCATGAGCAATTTATCTCAAAACCTTTTTTTAGATGATGAAAACATTATGTTGACAAATGTCATCATTTGGTTCCTTTGCCTCGTATTACAGGCGCAGACTATCGAGGCAGATTTGACTGCGAAACTTCTCGGCCGAGGAGTGGCCGTTTCCCCAGTAGTGACAGTCGAGCCGCGCCGTAGAAAGTTCCACAAAGCTATCACGTTGAGTATGCCTGCACCGCGCCCTCATTCCCAGGGCATGATCAACCAGTACACTACCTCCGCTCCGACTCTCAGACTTCTTTGCTCTATATCAGGTAGGTTTCCAGAGAAATCTAGATAATGGATCCATGTATTGTACTAGTGAATCAGTACCATGAACATATTTGATTTCCTCAATTTACCTTTCAAAGGTTTTCTGAGAACCTTTTTCATTAAACAGTTTTAAAACACAATTTAAATCAAGACTTCAATGAACATTTATAAAAAAAAATCTTTTTTATTCATTAAATACACTTCCAGTTTACATCATTCTAAGTTAAAATAACAATAGTCAAATATGGTCTTGTCAGCTGAACAGGAATTAGTTTAGTTTTTTTGCAAAGCAACATTTGCATATTAGCAATGATTTTATTTATATTACATTTTTATTTCTAATTTCATATATTGGGTTGTATTTATTGAATTATATAAATTTTAAAAAATCGTACACATTATTCTATCGATACTTCAATGATGTAAAATACATTTTTATTTATTTCAATTGTTTTTACTCCGGTTTATCAATTATTATTATTATTATTATGGTAGTCGTTTCATTGATTCCATTAATGACATCTGTGTACACACTTGATTAATATTAATTTAAATTATCATAACATTAAACAAATATTACTTTTTGATAATTCTTATTGTTAGCCAATTATTGGGCATGATTTATACTTAAATAGGTATAGTTAAATTATTACTAAGATAGTTTACCCCTTCCTTTTTATAGAAGCATTATCCATAAAGAAATATTAATGATTTGAAATATTTTTACAATATTCATAATTAGATCTAGTTTTAATACGTAAACTAGACAATATTATTCTGTACTGAAAGAGATATATATTCGATAGCTTGTTCTAGTAACTGTAAATATTAATATTGAATATATATATTATCATAAGAATTGTTTCGTAAAGTAATGAAATTTGTTAGTATAACAGTTTCCGCCATGATTAATTATTACATGCATTGTTAATTATTTGTTCGAAACATCATCACATCACCAAAGCTGATAAATAATTTTATTTATTATATCAACAATCAATTCCTCGGCGGATTTTTTTTTTTTTAATAACGTTATTAATTTTTTTCGGTGGCTTGGAATAATATTTCACTAATGAATCATTTCACAGTATATTGTTTCTTACATTTTTATATTTCACATGGAATACACTTTTGTTGCCCCATTTTGTTTTTTTTTTCATGACATATTTAGTTTAGACGTGTTCAGCTAGCCACATTATTCATCTGACATATAATTATTATTAACCGATGCGACATTCATAAATATTTTTTGGTTTATTTTTTTTTACTTAAATCATTTTTTAGTTCATACATACATCACCATATATTGGTAAGGGTGTGAATAGTGTGTGTGTGTGTGTGTGCGTGTGTACTTATTTTGTTATTTTAAAGTGCAGTTGTAATTGTATCCGTGTGTCATTGTGCAGGTATTCAAAATGGAACAGAAATCTACATTACCATTGTTTTAAAACCGAAAGCTATTGTACGTAAATATGCAGTTAAGCGACTATATATTATTCTAATTTCATGTTTCAAATCAGACTATTTGCGTTATGATACAAATAGACAGATGCATAACCCCTTTTATATAACAAACCATGCTGTAAAGTCTGGCAACAGTGGATATTCAAACTATAGTGTTTTTTTTTATTTACTCTATGATACACTCTTATCTGTCACTTTAAATTGATATGATGCAATTCATTTTTAATAATTTTTATTTTTCAAAATTACTATTTAAAGTTTAATTTATTTAACATTACAGACAAAGGTATACCATAATGTAAATAATAGACCACTCTATTCCTAAAATACACTGTTGCAAAACATTACAATACGGTTTGATAAGAATAGGGGGCAATAGTAGTCCTTTACTAAAATTGCCCATAAAACAAATCAAAACTTATCTTATGTATTTCATATTGTTTAGAATACAATTAAACACTTGTGGGAAAGTTTTCTTAGGATAAATTTTAATATACTTGTTTTAACATCTTATTTCCTAAAAACTGTGTAAACAGCGATAGAATTTTATCATAGTAAATATCAAATTGATATTTTTAAATATCACAAAGTTATAATTTTATTATCTTAGACTTGAAAAATTAGCTTGGTTGATAAAATGAACATTAATTCTGTTTTGTAGATATGACACGATTGTATAATGACAAACATGCGAGTGATGTGTTTGTTGTAGTTCCATTTTGTAATGCCTGGTCTCTTGTGTGTTGTGTTATTTGCACGCTAACCTTCCCCCGCCCGCCCGTCCCGCCATTCCTGGCGGCGGTCGACATTTTGTGCGCTCGTGCTGCGGCCATTTCCAACTCGACGGACATCTTGCATCTCGCGAACAGGCGTTTTTCGCAAAAGATCTCTCGAAGGTAAATCTCCCCCCATTTCATACATTCACCCCACATGCATTTATATTTATATATCTTATCAAGCAGCAAGGATGAGGATTATTAAAAACACTAAGAACTGTATTTATTTAAAGATTAGTTCTAAATTATTACGTACATCATGGATGAACTTGATAAGTTTCAATTTGAACTAATCCAAAAGGATATGCTTAAATTATACAAAACCTTCATCATACATACCCAGACATATTTCTAATTTTAAATATGATAAACCTATAATGACAAATTCAAATTAAGATTGCCATCTATGTTTTAATAACTCAAATCAGATTCTATCATTTTAATCTGGGTCAAGTTTAGTTTAATATAGAATTTTTCATTGATCTACCGATCAATAACTTGCAATTTTATTATATTAGCAATTAGAAAAATTTATTTATATATACATATCTTGGACACTAATCGTTGATTTAAGTACTAGCTTTCTCAAAAAGAGTATCCAAATTCAAATAAACTCGTAACAGCTCCACAAAATTCGGTATCAAATAATAATTATTATAAAGTTCCAGTGACTTATTGATGCCTGAATTTTTTGGAACTGAAAACAGATTACTCTCAATTCAAATTTACAATCCTTGACAATGTTCAAATTGAGCACTCATCAGTTAATGATGATAAATCCATATTTTATCTTTAAAAGAATTTACCTAATGATCACATTTTTTGTTATTTCAAATGTCCATACAGTCATCAAATTTAACGGACAAAAACTACTGTACAAAATATGCACGTAATTATTAAATGCAATATTTAATACGCATCTCCCGATCAACTATGATCAGAAAATTAATATTTTCATTTGCTTTATGCCATGCTTCGTTCGATTACAACGATATTTACAATAAAACCAAAAATATGCACACAATAAAATAACCACTTTTATCTCAATGCAAACTACAAAATTGATAGTGACATAAAATATTAAAAACATTCATATCTCATTTAAAAGATTGTGTACGAATACAGCACAATGTATAAAGATGTTTCTACATGACCTTCAGGTTAATTTCATCAATATCCCAACACTGAATAATGAGCACAAATATTTAGATAATTAGAAAGTTGCATTTTTTTTTTTTGAAAAACAGTCAATATTCACTAGAAATCCCTAGCATTCGCACAAAAAAAATATTTAATAATGCAATAAAGAAGGTAATTCACTTTATATATAAACAACATCTTTACATTACACATTTATATTTTCGAAATGAAGACAGAGAATATCTTTCTCTGAACATATTTAACTACCTAATAAGTCATTGATTCATTTATCATTAAAAATATGTTATATTGTCATTTATTTTTAAAAAATATCACACTCATTCAAATTACTCATCAATATTAAAATCTATTTTTCCTTTCTTTACATTTAATGTTTTACATTATACGTTTTTTTTTTAATAAAATGTTTTATTATTCTCATTAACTATACACTCAACAGATGTCAGTACAAAAACGTTTTATATTCAACTAACTGCAATGCCATTGTTGATTAAATAATAATATATTGAGAATGCGAGAGCACATGCTTTGTGAATGGTTACAGCCAATATGTTGGAAGAGTGCAACAATGCCCACGTCAGCTTTCAATCTACAATGATAATTTTATTCTCACCCCACCTGATCTATCACTATCTCATTTTATTTTATTTTTAAATTTTGGTTCATATCCTTACTATGTTATTTATTATTCACTGATTGTCTGCTCACATATTTATTTTATATTCACCTCAAACATTGTATTTTTATTTTACTTTAATTTGCAACTAAAGCTGTATGTCATTTTATATACGCTTCATTTTGTAGAATTTGAAATTTCATAATAACGTAATTAATTATTTCAATTGATTTAATAACTATGTGATGACTGTATTTTTATGAAAAATACATTTTCTTACTAAATGTTACATGAAAATTTTTGTTCTATACATTACAAATATCACATTTATTTTTATAACCGAAAAATATAAGGATATTGCCCGATGCATCCAAAGAAATTGATTTATCATTTTTACACTTCAAATGAAAAGCATCAATTTATTAGAATGTCTTATAGAATATATTCAATAAATCAATCATCTTTTTGGTCATAAATAAAACAAAAGTAAGAAAAATAAAGCATTAATTAAATCATATCAACCAAATAATGATAACTTGATATGTCAACATAACCTCCAAAATTATTTCACTCTAATTGAAGCAGTGAACTCATTACTTAGCAAAACAACGAATTCCATTTCATTATTTTAACTAATTTGTAATTTGAGTGTATTTTATATTTTATTTTTTCAACAATTCTTTTATTTTAACATCTTTTATTCAAATTCAAACGAAAGATCATACCATGAATAACAAAAAGTCATCAAATTAATGGTGTAAGACTTTTAAAGTGTTAACTGTCACTTTTTCGAAAAATGCATTATATTTAAATAAGAAAACAGAATGTTTATTACTATTTCGACAATTTTATATTATCAAGATCATGACCGGTTTTGCTTGATACAATACAAATTAAAACAAAGCCATTATCGCAAAATTTTGAATTAACAATTACCAGGTATATTTAGAATACTTGGTTGTTATTCACTCAAAATTTTGTATTAATAGTCTTGTTTTAATTTTTGTTGTATCAGTTGATAATATTCCCGATAAGCGAAACCACATTGTGATCTTGGCAATGTAAAATTGTGGAAATCGTACCTAACATTGTGTTATATTATTTGAATAATATAATAAGCAAGTATTGTAAAATTCATGACACAGTTGTATGATGTTTTGTGAAATTTACAATGCAATGATGAAGAATTCCTAAACGTAACAATTGCGTAAAAAAGTTGGGTTTAAATTCTGTATTTTACTGTTATTAGCATAAAATTCAACACAACTCACTTTGTGTAAACTAAAATTATTTTTAGTTTTCTTTGTCAGTCTATTTAAATTTGACATTAATTCTAGTAAAGGTAGCATGCTCATAAAATCGAGACCATTATTGCCAAAATATATGATTATTCAATAAATAATAGACATTTTTTTTTACTAGTTCATGACTAATTGGTCACCCTTCTAAGTAGTCGGCTAAATTTAAAAAAATCTTTTGGCAATTTTGTTTTTGTCTGTGGCACTATTCTTGTAATCGCGCATTGATATGGCATAAAAAGAGAGTAAATAAGTTCTCTAAGTAAATATTCTCGAATTTCTTCTCAAACTGATTTTTATTTTGAACGTTTACAAAACTACGCTTATCTATGGACTTATTTAGACCTGCCCCTTGGGGGCTCTCAAGGGAATTGAGGGGGCAATGGAAAGCTAGCTAATTTTTTTTTAAATTATGACATAACAACGACAAATATTGAAAGTTCCAAAAATAAATAAACTTTTATTAACAATATTCTTTGCAGGCAGACGCCAATTTATTTATTGTTTAATTTCATACAATTTTGAAATATTCAAAAAAATAATAAATTTTCTAATTCACCTAAGAATGAGAAAGCCAGTTTACCTGTTATGTTACAGCAATAGCATATTTCAAGTGAAAATATATTTTCACTCTTGTTTTGGTGAAATTATTTCCAAGCACAATTTTAACAAGTTTTTTTCCTGCTTTATAAACTCCACCTGTGAAAATATATATATAAACAAATACTCATCGGTAAATTTATGGTAATTTTAAAATTCTCATTGAAACTAATTCATTTTACTACATTATTGTAATGAAATTTGAAAGTTGTGAAATGACCTAACATAACCTAAAACTTGGGGTAATGATTATTAGTTAATATTAACGCCACGACCGCAACTTAATTACTTGTGTGAATAAGCAGTTATATGACCATCAACGGGTCGCAAAAATAAACACGACTTGAGCCAACGGGTGTACATTTTATATATAGTTTTACTGATATGAAGCAATGAAACCGTAAATTCATTGCTTGATACATTTTCAGTGCCTTAATTGATTAAATATATTTTCATTTCAAATATGCTATTGTTGCATCATATATAATATACAATACGGATAGGAAAAAGGCCAAATGACTGCATAGTATTAAAAAAACACCACCCTACATACAAATATAATTTTTTAAAAAACCATTTAATAAACTAATTTTTAATTTTTTATATTTTTCTTTATCATAAAATTCTAAAATATACTTGTGGCTGTAAGTAATCCTTCTTGGTTAATATTCATTATTTCCTGAGAGAATAATGTCAATTCCTAACACACAAAACAATGATAAAATTTTTCGATTCTCGCCATTTTACGAAACCTTACAATATGTTAATACCATTAATATGTTTAATAATGCAAACTGTAATCACGATTTTCATGAAGTTAGAAGAATGTATTTGTATGTATGCGCTCAATTTATGCTTGTTTGTAATGAATGGCTGTATATAAATTTATTTTATATAAATGAATGAGCATGTGAGATTCTCAGGCATTTTCAAAGAAATCTTTTCCTTCAGCTTCAATTTTTAATATTCATTTTTTAAATAGTTAGTTTTCTTTACATTACAATAATTCAAATTAAAAAATGAAAGAAAAAAATAGTCACTTTTTTCATAAAAAAAAATGCAATGACATCTGTTACTTTTCTAATCAATTAATATAATAAGACACCTTCTTTAGTCACACTGAATTTATAAATAGAACATGTTTTTAACTTATATTTTTGCATATAGGTGGTATTATCTACTATGACAAATTTGTTTTATAACATGTTATTAATTTTCTGTTTGAATTTCACTCAATACTGCTGAAAATAATGTGATTCTAAAGGAAATTAAATAGTACATTGGAAATTGTCATCATATTTAAAATTGGAATCAAGAAAACTGATAGTATATAATCTTCAAATAAAAAAATATTTTGATTTTAATTCGCAAAAAAAAAACATTTTTTTCTCTACGGTTTATTTGAATAATGAACATAATTATTGTGACAACTTTTCCAAACTAATAAAACTCTTATTTGACAAATAGTATCAGTTTTCTTGTTATCCATCCATAATAATTTATCATTTTCCGATTTGCAATTTAATTTCCTACAGAACTACATTGTTATTGTTGGCATTTAGTTAATTTCCGTTAAGAAAAAGTGTACCATGTAGTAAAGCATATTTGCCTTTATTATTTTTTTTTTTCATTTTCTCAGTCTCATAAAACACATTTTGACAATTTCCTTCGAGAGATCTGCTTACGAAACCGCACTGCACAAATATTTGAAGCTACGATAAAATGTCGACAACAATACTGTATGCTGTATTTTTAGGTTATGCAAAATCCAAACATGTCTTCCGAAATTCTTCATCATGTGAAATAAAAATGGGCCTAACCATTCACAAAGATTTTGCATTTTTATACTGACCTTTTGTAAGAATATTTTTTTTATTTAAAAAAACAACAATTTTTATGTTGCAACTAATCGACATATCAATAATTTGTAATATTTAGTTTATGATAGTTATGACAAGAATTATTGTGTGTTTTTAATATTTTATTTAGTGAAGCAAATTAGTCTGGCATGATGCAATGTTTATGAAGGCATGTTATAGAATAGACAATAATATGAATAATGATATTGTTTTTTGTGTGTTTAATACTAAAAGATATTTTTCACAGTTGAAACTTTTATATTTCTTTGCTGTATCTTTTAAGTTGTCTGTATAAAGAAAAGTGAAATTGAGATTTAACAAAATTTCAGTTTTCTACGCAAGGGACTCCAGCATTTTCAAAGTAAATGGATGTCGTAATTTTAATTTTTATTTACGCCTATCAAAGAATTTTTTACAGGAATTTTATTGAAACTACTGAGTTTAAATGATCCACAACTGAGCTTGATTTCTTCTGATAATCTCCATTAATATGGTTAACACTGACACTATCGAATTAATTTTTGAAATATGCAGTGATAAAATATCCTTTATAATGCTCAGCACAGAATGAATTATAGTTAGACTTTGATATTTGAAATCTAGCTACTTATTTATCTAGCATTTTTTGATTTGTGTCACTTAACTTGCAGGTGTGCGATATGTTAAAAAATACATACGCTTCAACTATCCTCTGTATACTGTGTGTTGCCATCTTAGAAAGAGTGTTGAGTAAAATGATATTTTATAAACAATACATTTTGATCCCATCTTCGACTAGAAATCATTTAACATTGTATTTTTATCAATATTGAAAATAGCTTTCAAAAAACTTGCCTCAATTAACATCACACTGGTGTTGGATTTAATGACTAATCCAATTTTTATATGACATAGATGTTGACGAATTTTACATCATCTTCTCTTACGCTAACAATGACAAGGAAATCGTAAAATTTTATCAGATAACTGAACAAGACACTTCAATTAAAAATTTACCGAATGTCATCAAACTTCTGAAGGAAATTACAGCCACAAGTTTTTATTTTTGTAGAAATTATGATTTTAGCCCTTTGACTTGAATTGCTAATAATCAATATTGGCTTCATAATGATTTAAATAGTCCACCAATTAAACACATTATCTTGATATCGAGAGAAAACACCAAACTCTTCAAAATTCATTGTACTGTTACAATATAGAACCGTGAAATTTGACAATTGGTTTGCATAGTTCAACAGTGTCAGTATCATAGAACTACTAGGGTAAAACCACTATTCCTCGAATATATAACACTGATTCCCAGTTAATTTACATAATACATAATTTATCTGAAAAATCAATTATATTGCTCAGTAAACAGACCGGAATTTAACTTGTACTTTACTTAAAGAATATTTCAAATATTAACTACATAGCTTTGATTTTAACTTACCCGTAACCAATGGTATATTAACCATAAACATCCACCTCCATTGTCATTTTTTTTTTTTAATATTAGGTAAAAAAATTATTAGTTGGCCATTTACGTCGTAAATAAATATTTTCTCTAAACAAGAAAACATTATTTCAAATCAATGCTATAATTTATATAATATCTGGCAACATATAAAAATGTAAGTATATGCCCGCACCTGTGATAGTGCTCAAGGTGATTTGCAGACCCCATCATCAATCAGTCACAAATTGATGTTTGAACTAATATTTTGAGTCTTTTTTTAAGCACAACTAAAGATATGGTTATTAATTGAAATATATAAAGATTTTCATATGAACACAAACATATTCATAGAGATATATAAAATCCTTAGAAATAATTTTTTTATTGCCATTGTTTCAAATGTTATTTTTTCAATCATAGTCCTTTTAGGGTTGAACAAAGGTATTGAAAGCATCAGAACAAATTTGACTCTATTTAAATTAAAAGAGAGAATAAAATTTGCCTGTATATGATTTTTTTATAACACTATTATATTTGTGAGTATCAATTATCAAAACTCTGCAATCTATTGTCTCAACAGTCGAGACATTAGCAATAAGAAGGTTAATGAAAAGAAGTCAACTGTAGCCTTTAGAGTTATTGCACTTTAAAGTGTTGACTGTCACTTTTTGGTGGAAAATTCATTGCATTTAAATAAATTAATTATAATATTTAATCAGTTGAGAATACTTTCGATGAGCAAAACCACACACGATCGTTATATTACGAAATTGTCAAATTGTACTAGACATTTAGTTGTTTCTTTTGAGTTTGACACTTTAATATAATAAAACATCTTTGTTGAAATATTCATAGCGGGACCAAAATATTTAGATAGTGATAATGAGGAAATTGATAAATTGAAGAATTATATATGCGGGATTATTTAACATTGTTTTTATGGGTGCGTGGCCAGGACTATATAAAATATTTGGGAATGTAATATTTAGTTCCCACTGTATTTTATTCGAATACATACAATGGGAGATTTAATTCAGGAAAACAAACTGCTAATAAAATTAGCTTTTTAATTGATAATTTTTTATGGAAAATTTATTGTGGTAGTAGTGGAATATTTTTTTTTTTTTCACTAAGTGTAAATTATATTTTGTGAGGTGATGTCAATTCTGAATGACTCTGGCATGGAAAATCATTGTTATAGTAAATTAATAGCTTGAAATTAAATTTTATATTGCCTGTTTTTGAAAATAGAGTGGTTTTAAGCCAAATTGATTTTGTAGTTAAATAATTGTAGTCGAAAACGGTTAACATGAAATTTGGGGGACCAAAACCTTTTTTTGTCTATCGAAATAATTTTGCACTACAAAAAGAACACACCATAGTTTTCTATGTCTTAAAATTAAAGTAACTCAATTTTCTGTTAAAATTCACACATATTCGGTCTGAATATTGTCAAACATATCACATTTGGTACACAATTAACTAGTAATTAATAATTATCAATTTTCATAAAAAAATTCTCTCAGTATATTTTGTTATTATAGTTTCCGATGTAAAATTTTATTTCACATTAAAAGAACACATTTGTAACAAATCACAAACAGATTGTCAGGGCTTCAGTATTATTTCATGTTAACTGATATTTTTGAGCTAAGTGTATTCTTGATAAATGTTTTTAATGGTGGCTGTGTAATTAATTGTCAATTAACATAATTGAGTTTTAATTAATTTTAAATAATTCAGTAGGCAATAATTAAACATTCGATTTCAATTGGTAAAGAAATTTTTGAAAAAACAGTTCCTACTTAAAAACTAAAAATGTTTTTTATAAATAAAGCTGTATGAGTAAATATTCATTTAAAAAAATATATTATAGTAGATGATAGCTATAAATCGATAAATAAATTATCAATATTCACTAAAAATATTTAATTTTGACAATTTTTTTCCAGTCACAAATCAATAGAAAGTTATTCAAATTAGCCAATAAAATTTCAGTTGTTGACACTTTGTACGATTCCACATGTGTTGTCACTAACAAACCGAGTTTCGCCATTCGGCATCATCAGGCATTATATCACATAAATGCAACATAGCAGACACACAATAAACAGGTAGCATCAGTTATATACATGAGGAATTGATTACGAAGGAAATTTTGATTACCGGCACAATACTTCAACTCTGATTTGTTATAAAGTTCAGTTAATCTTGCCGATAGGTGAAACAAAGGTTATTAGTGACAAAACATGTGTGATCGTTAAAAATTTCAACAATTTAAATTTAATATTGAAATCCATCAAGCATATTCAGTCGATATCATAAATTAGAACCCTAAAAATGTTCAGAAAACATTATTGATGTTACCTTTTCTACTACATTTGTCGTATAATTATTGTGTAAATGTATATTTGTGAAGAATTCTCAGATTTATGTTCAATGTTCAATATTTAGACTAAGAATACTTCTCAATAAAGCAATACACGTGTAGTTCAAACACGTATAATATAATAGCTATACAATAAATGAACTTAGATTATAAAAAAGGTTATACTATCCCAAAATAACAGTTGTATCCACTTAATATCAAAATTTTGAAATATCTACTTCTAGAAGTAATCAACCACTCAGTCAAATATTAAGATATTGATTTACTAACGATAGTTTCTTTAAAAGCAGTGCGTCCCAATCTTTTTACAAAGTTTGATGATGAGTCCACAGAAACCTTTATCATATAGAACTCATTGTGTTTCATCGAATTTTTTTTTTAAATATATTTATTTTCCTGATGGAATTGTTATTACTTTTGGACCCTTTAGAATCTATGTCAGCTTAATTTCTAAAGAAACATCAGGCATTGCATCCATAAACAAATTATTGCAGTACATGTTTGTTAGATTAACATTGTTGTAATAACGAACCAGGTGGTACGAATCGAGCACACTGGGAAGATGTCACTGACAGTACACCTCTTACGTTTGTCAACGACTGTGTTTCTTTCACCACAACTGTCTCCGCCCGATATTGGCTTATGGACTGCAGAAATGTCAGTGAAGCCACCAAAATGGCCACAGAACTATACAGGTAATCATAAAATCAAATTTTTGATTGGTATTTAACATATAAAATACATGGGGCATCTTAATTAAATTTCACACGATATGTGATAATAAATCACTTGCTAAAATCAATGAAAGCGTACAAAAAATAATGTCCACACTCTTCATGACATAGCAGATTATTTTCGAAACATTCCAACTAATTTTTGTGAAAATTCCTACTTCTTCGATATTTTATTGCTAATAAGTTGAAATTACATTTAAAATCAGTGTAAATGTAAGTGAATGAAACATTTTATATTGTCAAATTTGTGTTTTGTTTAAGAGTTTTGAAAAACTAACACTTACTGGATTTGAAATCAGATATTCATTTAGTGGCTACTTGTCTATGAAAATAGATATACTGTTCTTGATTAGACAAAATGTACAAAAGAAAAATAAGATATCATTGATACAATATGAACTTAAGTATGAATTTTCATTATTTGCATACAACATTTCAAAGTTGACATATTGATTCCTACTTTTATAAGCCCTATCTAATAAAATAATTTTTTATACTTAGAGAATTAAAAGCAAACATCATTCTGCATACATTTTAGTCTAAATTGAACTATTAAGAACTGAAAATGTCACCCGAACAACGATGTACAGAACATTTAAAAATGTTTAGAAGTACTGGGGAAAAGTGTTATACTTTACAATATTTTATACCACATGGTATATTTTGACACGCAGTAGTTCTGCCAGGTGGAAGAAATTTAATCTTTTGACTTTGCATAATGTGATTTACATTAATGTGGCATACTCAACACAATCCAAAATGCGCTTTATATCGTTATTCAGTGACATCAGCAATTGCTCGAATTATTATCTTGTGTATTAACATTTTAAGAAAATGTGGTCTTTGTCCTTTAAAAAAAAGGTTTATAAAAAGGGTTTTTTAGGGAATGTCGTTGTATCTCAATGATAATAAATGATCAAAAACAATCACGTTTGTCGAATGAAGAAAGAACCCTTTAATTTTTGAATTTTGAAGGAAGTAATTATAAGCTACATTGCTTCACTTTGAATAATATATCCAGACTGACTTAATATGTTTTGTCTCTTCAGGGAAGCGATCCATGTACCGTTCATGGCAAAATTCGTTGTCTATGCAAAGAGAACAGAACACCTTGAAGCTCAACTGAGAGTATTCTGTGTTACTGATGATAAAGAAGACAAAACCCTGGAAAGGATGGAAAGGTTCTCACAAGTTGCCAAGAGTCGAGACGTTGAGGTGAGTATTTATTTATCTTGTTTTATACAAAATGTGAATATAATATGTTAAAAAAATAGATGTTTCCCAATAATGTTACACATAAATTATTCAATATTTGTCATATGACTTATGCAAAACAAACAATCCTCCAATAAAACAAACAATTATAAAATTCAAGGACATAGACAAACTGTTTCGTTTAATTATTTTCCAAATATTCAAGTCATAATTTTTATATTTCATATTGCTAGGTTCACGAAGGCAAGCCTGTATACTTGGAATTTGGTGGAAACTTCACACCTGTTGCGAAGAGTGGAGAACAACCAAAATTGGAGTTCAGAGCATTCAAAGAAAGTCGACTACGTTTGGCAGCGATGGTGAGAGGCTCGCATGCTGACGCAGTCGCAAGATGTCAGTTTATGAGAGAGCCCAAGAGGCCTAAAGGAGAACCTACTCAACCTCCAGTAAGTCTTTGTCAACATTCTCAATATATCTTAATTTAGTTAGGCACAGGTCCAGATCTAAGGGGAGGGCAAATATCATTTATATTAGGCAGGAGCTGCCAAAATTATTGATAAAATTTATATTATATTATTGTTTTATAGTCCAACTGTTGGGTACACCCTTCGATGACGTTGACTAATTGTTCCAGACCTTTAAAAATTTTACCATATCAATTGCCTATATCGATAGCAAAAAATCCAAAAAACCATCCATATAAAACTTTCATCAGAAATAGATTAAAACATTAAAGTTAATCTTACATTTAGACCATAGGTTCCCAATCTTTTTTGGGCGGCGAACCTTTTTCAAAAAATCCATATGACCCGCGACCCCCTATACAATCCAAAAGCATACAAAAAAAAATATTTTTTTAGTTGACCGTATAAGTTGGCGACCCCCTTGCGGGTCAGGTTGGGAGCCTATAATTTAGACTGTTTAAATTAGTAGGGTTTGGTTAGGTTAGGTTAAGTATTTTATAATGTTTAAAGTGATTCACAAAAAGTTTCGTCCTTTTCAGGGCTGTGGAGTCGAAGTCGTAGTTGTGTTTTAGGCCAATTCTGAAATCAGAGTCATCACAACTTTTTGTGAATCCCTTTAAAGATTATAAAATACTTAAGAAACCAAACCCTACTAATTTATACAGTCTAAATGTAGAATGAACATTAATGTTTCAATCGGTCCCTTTGAACTGAAATTCTCTTCCGTTAGTGACAATACTGATTTGAACACATTGATTGAATTAATAATATAGGAGTTTTACCTACCAATAAAATTCTTATTGTGTGTCCGTCAATGTCCAAGATCCCCTGAGATGATGCGTCTCTGTTTTCGAGCCGCGCGTCTAAATCCTACGTTGGCAACACCTTTCCCTCTCCCCTCTCCTCCCTACCCAAGCCACGCCATCCGGGTGACGCCGTTATGTACGTCATTTTCACTCAAGGTGTACCAGGTAGGGGTTATCTGGATTTTGGACATTGCTGGAAACACAATAAGAGTTTTATTGGTAGGTAAAACTCTTATATTGTGTGTTCTAGCAGCAATGTGTGAATGTTTGTTATCACCTGGTGGCTCGTGGGGGAAGAGTTATGTCATCAATGTGAGATCTTAACCAGTCTTAAGCTGATGGTCTGGGTACGATTTTGTGGTCCGGGTACATCTAGACTGGTTGGAAAGGGTTAGTGATAAGGCCTTCCGTCGGATGTGATCACTCACGTCAGTTATTACCTCTCGTCTATGACTGTCCTGGAGGCCGGCTTATCGGGCCCCATAGCTCTAAAAAATAGTTCTTGGAGGTCTCCGCCTTTCTTTCGACTTCCTTCCAAGGCTTTAACCAGTTGGCGAAGCCAATATATTGGGGCTATATTTTGCATGTCTCCTTTCCTAAAGTGTCAACCCGATTGCTGATGGGTAGTTGACCCGAACGCAGGCCATAGAGTTATCTGGTCCCGTTCCTCTCTAAGCCCGCTGTCTGAATATCTGAGCAATGTCTAACCGACGTCAGTAGTAGTAATAATGCCGTCCTACGAGACACTTCATATAGGCTGGATGTAGGTGGAGCGGTTTTCTTCAAGTGACGGACCACTGTCCTGACATCCCATATAGAGGCTTTCGGGGTGTGACCACTGATCCAAGGTTGCATCAGATGGTCCATCTAACCCATGCCAATTGGTACGTGACTTGTGCACCCCAATTGTGGAGTACGCCAAGCCTCCTCTAAGGTAGAGGTGAGCTAGGTACCTGGCAACTTATTCCGGATGGGGTGATTTGCGACCACTGATCTAAGGTTGCATCAGGTGGTCCATCTAACCCATGCCAATCGGTACGCTATCATCAGGGTGGACTGACGCTACCCTGGTGATAGCCGCCCTTTTCCTTCAGGGCTCCACTCGCGAATTAGACTCTCCCACCCGAAATCCTCCACCGATGGAGCGACAGGTCTTGTATCTTGGAGGTGGTCAGCCGGTTGACATGTCCACCCTCACTGATGCCAAGTTGGGTATCGTGTGTGGCAGCCCTGTCGCTCTCCTCTAAAGGTCTGCTCCCCAGAATGGTTTCTTCCAGTCTGATACGACGAGGAGATATCTCCGTCCCGCCGTGTTCAGGTGGTCCAATACTTGGGGAATCACGTTCAGGTGGGTAAGGACCCACGCCAGTTCGTTGTCCCACAAGCGGCTGAAAGCGTTGTGATACAGAGCGCCGCAGTCGGAGCTGTCACGAGATACATACATGGGAATTACTCGCAACTCTTTTGACGATCTCGGGCGTGCCCCGGTGATCGAAGATCTGCTCTGTTGCTGTACCGGGAATGTGTCACTCGGGAACTTGTGTTCCGCGAGATAGACGGTCGGCCGTGCCGTTTTAAATTCCCGGTAGTTACTGCGCGGTTAGAAGGATGCCGTACTTGTCGACCAATGCAACCATCTCATGTGTCAGTAAGAGGAGGTCTAGTGACTGTGTGCCTTCTTTGTTTATATATAAGACGACTAACCTGTTTTACAACTCTAAAATTACCTCTGCTTCTCTTTCCTTGGCTTGCATCTTGATCGCTGATATTACTGCATACAGCTCCTTCCGATTGGAGTGCCATGACCGATGCTGCCACTTCCACTGTCCCGACATGAGGGTTTCGTTCAGTTGAGCTCCCCAACCTGCATATGCTGCATCCGTGGTTAGGAAGTGGCGAAAATTTGGTCTCTGCAGTAGTATTGCCTCTCCAATTGGCCGTACCCACCAATGCAAAGTGAGGCGGCAAATAGCGCAATTGGCGGCTGTGTGGTTGTAGGTGACGGCAATGCAGCCATCTTCGGGGAGTGACGAACGACGCGAAGTTTAGTCTGCCTAGCGGGTGTTGAGCTGATTTGAGGGACCATTCCTGCTTCTGTGTCATCTCTTGCACTGTGTTGCGGAGAGCTGTGCACTTTTCGTGGGATATGCTCTTGGTGTAAGTGCCCCACTCGATCCCCAGGAATTCCAGTTTCTGGCAGGGTACAGGGATTGACTTCTTGAAGTTTACTGTCCAACCTAGCTTTTTTAGAAACCCTACGATCTCAAATGCTTGAAAGGTTAGGACTGTTTTGAATTGATTTGCAATCAAGAAATCGTCCAGGTATGTAACCATCCGAGTGTTTCGGTCCCAAAGTTTTTCGGCTACCCAATTCGTCAGTGATGCGAACATTCGTGGAGCCGCTGATAGACCGAAGGTGAGGCTTGTGAACCGAGCCAGCTCGTCTCTGAAGCAGGGCGGAGGAGTTGCCGATGTCGCTTCGCTATAGGAAGATGGAGGTATGCCTGATGCAGGTCTATCTTTATCATTCAGTTGTTCCTCTGCAGGGACTGCGGAACTCTGCCATGGTTGAACAGCTTGAAAGGTCTGGGATCCAAAAAGAAAACCATTCATCATCTTCAGGTAGAAGATTGGTCGTTCTCCGCCATCCGTTTCCTGACTAAAAATAACTTCGAGAGGTAGCTGGGCGTTCCGTCTGCCACTCCCAAGATTTACAGTTCCTTTAATACAATTACTTGGGCCTGCATCTTGCCCGTTACCTGCGTCTGGAATTCCCGCAGTAGCTGTGGTGTCTGAGGGAGGAGGGCGGCTTCAGGGTGAATGGAATGCGCCCCCCCCTAACATCCTCAGAAGGCTACCTTGCTGAAGGTCTACCACTGCTAGCCCTCCTAACACTGGGCGTCGGGACTTGCTCCCGAAAGGGCAACCTATCATTCTCAGGCGAGGGTTTAGGTCTCGCCAGCCTTTCCTGCAACCTGGGGGGGGATTTTCGCCAGTCTGTCCCTGACGTGTTCCTCCTTCACCTTGGCCCGGATGGTTTCGGCGGTGCTGGATCTGTTCGGCCCTCTTCCCACACACTATTTGCATAATGTCTTTGGTTATAGGTTGGTAGGAAGAAGAGTCTTTTCCGAACTTTTCTTCGATTGACTGAAACAGCCCCGCGGGTGTAAGAGGTACCGTCTTATTTTCCCCCCCCACTCAATGACGAACTGCCGGCCCTCGAGTAAGGCGTCCTCTCCGTCAGCCGAGCTGTAAGAGCTCCTTGGTCGTACCCACGGAACTCATCGTTCACTTCCAGCTCGGTGAACAACGGCGTCGCGGCATATGTTTTCTGCGTTTCATAGTAACAGAGCCCGGCCCTATCTGATGTGCCACATCGCTGGATGCCGATCATCGTCGATATCCTGGCTGGGTCTGCATTGGGTACGATCGGCTCCTTCACAGTCCCGAATGACGCTGTCAGTTGTTGTTTATTGGACGGGGCGGCCTCCTTCAGGAGGCGAAAGGAATCTCCTATTGACTCGAGGGGGAGTCTTTCGGGCCGTGAGGTGGACGGTTGATCTTGTTTCGATTGAAACAAGAACTTACTATCTGGCTCTCCAGTCTATCCAAACGATCACCCGCCACGCTTGGCGTCTGGCCGGCATTCGTTTCGTCTTCCGACGCGGAGTCTTCATGCGAAGCCAACGATACATCACGCATGATTACGATATGTATATATATGTTATATAATATATATTAAAAGTCATGTCAGTTTGAAAGCACTACAGTGGTATACGCACGGATGCTAATTTAGTAACTTTAAAAATAGTCAACACGTGTCGATGTTTACGGATTTGTTTTTGTAGCGACAATCGCGTAACACTTCAGGCGCGTTCAAAAACAACGTCATCAATGACGTACATAACGGCGTCACCCGGATGGCGTGGCTTGGGTAGGGAAGAGAGGGGAGAAGAAAAGGTGTTGCCAACGTAGGATTTGGACGCGTGGCTCGAAAACAGAGACGCATCATTTCAGGGTATCTTGGACATTGCTGCCAGAACACACAATAAATCTTATATATAAAAATGAACGTTTGTTTGTTTGTTCTTTCTGTACGCGTTCCCATAACCAATCCGATTGCAATCAAACTTTGTGGTTATTGTGCACATGCCCACAAAGTTTACTAAATTTTTACAACTATTAAATTAGTTCCGATTTCGCTTATCGCAAGCACTATCAACTGATACTCTGGACTATGCGGATATGCTTGTCAAATGGACAACTTTATGTGGCATGCTCACGCGTCGTAAAACCGTCCAATTTATTCCTGTACACAACAGACGGATGAACAAAAAAATATTGTATATCCAAAAGCACTTCGATGAACAGAATTATAGCACAAACGCTTTCTTTGTTTGATTAGCATTACAATGCACACCGTGTTCTCGATAGTACTATATAAATTTTTCGTTACACTTTTTAGATTTGTGTGTTAAATATTCTGCTACCTGAAGAAGTTATCCCGATAGATTTGACACTTCCTGCATATCAAAGTAAACACATTGTCACCGATGAGATTGCTGCAGCAGAAAACAATATCTTCGTCCATCATGAAGACCTTGAAACTAAAGGACTGATTCGAATCAGCGATGCAAGGTATTTAGTTATCAAATAAAAAAACATATATATTTTGTAGAATTATACAACTTTTGAAAAAATAACATATATTTTAAATTTCACATAAATCCAAAAAATTCTTCACTTAACTCATTAGCGGCACAGGTGGACACACAAATTTTGTTCTCCGTGTGCCAAGGTTTATTTTTTGTTTCAAAAATATTTTTTTTTATCTATTATGTATCAGCATGTTAAATGAAAGTAATAACTAAATTTTAAACTAAAATAATACTTTTACTTTCGTAGAAAACAACTGTGTCCACATGGACACGCTTGACACTTAAGGTTTATTTTTAAATTTTATATAAATTATTCAATATTGTTAAAATGTAATAAAACGTTGATATATTTAAGATTCTTTATTTCTATAAAATAGTAATAGTATGATAATGTTCAAAACATATAATACACAAGCCAACATCGAATTTTCTACTTTCATCGAAAAACAATTCAAATAGCTGACTTGCAGATTTATCTTTGAATTTACTATAATCCGGCTCTGGGAATGGAGGTAGAAATAATTCCATTTCACCCTTGACCCAAGTCCTTTTTTCTTTTCCTACTAAATAGTCAAAATTATAAGTCACATTGTCGGTGTGATCATATATATTAGCACATTCCAAATCTATGTTGGTTTCCTCTATATTATCTTCTGTTATATGTCTAACTCTTGCATGTGCAGTTGCTTGTAATTGCCTATGATTTAAATTGTCGATAGTTCCGCCACAATCCTCATCTCCTGAATCTTCATCTGTTAAAACTGCAGGGTCTGGTGGTGTTATAAATAGATTATATTCGGTAACGTGTTCATCATCGCTTGCATCATATAGTGCATCTAATGCATTGTTAATAAGTGTTTCTCTTGCAGCATCATAATAATAATAAAATTGAATAATTTTTACATATGTATTTACAAAAATTTAAATAAAAGTATTTTGAAAACATTATATAAAATATTTTTTTGTGGTTTGTGGCACACGTGTCCAAATGGACACATTGGATTCAGATGCTCAATAAATATACCATAAACAAAATTATCGCCATTCTTGGATATGTTAATGTAAACGATGTATGTTTATAATTCATTTAATGAAAAAAACATTATTCTTCGAATCAATATTGTCAGAAAAAAATACTTGCGTAAAATTTGAGTTCATGTTTTCTCGTCCGTAAAATGATGACACACTTTGACAACCGATATTATTTTTATTTAATTAGCCAGAACTCCAAAGTGACGTCTAAGTGAAGCAATGAACCTTTGTCAACTGATATATGTGAAACTATATTTATGACTATATCCATTGACAATTTTCTGATCAATCGTAGACAATAATAAATGTGTGTCCAATTGGACACCTGTGCCATTAACGTGAGCAATTGGGTTCGGTACTAATGTGTTAAATTCAAATATATTCTTTTGTATTAAAAAACACCATACTTCATTAAATTCTATTTTTGCATTGGAGATACCATCCACCGAAGATCACTTAACAAAATAAATTTTACTATATCACCTATTCTCTTAATATACACATTAATAATATATTGAGTTTGAATTGTTACAACTTTGTATGATCCCGTATGTTTTGTCACTAACGACCCGGGTTTCGCCTTCCGGCATCTTCAGGTACTCCATCACACGGATGCAACAGAACTGACTCTTTGTCAGTCAGTATTGAAATTCCATCAAGCACCTTCAGTCGACATCATAAATTAATAATATATTGTATTAACCTTTTCATAACCCGAAATAAATCACACCGCAGTGCTTATCAGGCCGGATATTTTTGGTCGAAATACAATTCTGTTTTGCTGTATTAAAAAGAAATTATAATTTACTTACAAAACATTATATCCCGTGCCGATTTCTAGAGTTTATTCTTAAAGTTAAACATTTTCAAAATTTCTTTGCCAGACAGGATTGTCACGTTAAGTCAAAAACGTTACCAAAAGTACTTCCGAAGTATCTTGTCTGTGGCAACACGAACACTGTCATTTGACGCGATATCTTGTCTTAGGAAACTATCGGGCTAACATGACAAATATTCAATCAGTTAGTGTCACTTTTAGACAAAAAAATGCGCCATTTTTCTTTTGTTTTTTGGTGGCAAATGATTACTCTCGTTAATACAGTTTATCGTGATTCAAAATTACATATTTAAAATGAGAATTCCGCTCAATCGCAATGTCTTTTTTTTGTGATAATTGTTACCAATGTAAAGAAAATATAGCAATGTATTTTAGTTCTACAAAATTATTTTTAACAAATATAGTTGATAGCTATTTCGGCTCACGCCATCGTCAGCACTAGAGACTAGATAGTTCTGACGATGGCGAGAGCCGAAATAGCTATCAACTATATTTGTTAAAAAAAAAAATTGTAGAACTAAAATACATTGCTATTTTTTCACCGTGTTATAATGGAGTTCTACCAAGTGAATACCAATTCAATCAATAAAGAAAATATATTTATTTTATTTTTTATTATATCTTGATTTTTTAGCCGTGTTAGATTATTGAATTGGCTATTTTAAAACCATATCAAAAACTCAATAGAAAAACATAATCGTATATATTTAAAAACCATTAATATTTATTCTTTTTCATACAACTAGCAGAAATTTGATATCATATTAAAACTAACTAATAGTTTATGATGTCAACAGATGGTGCTAGATGGAATTTCAATATCAAATTCGAATTGTTGAAACTTTCTACGATTTCATATTTTTTGTCACCAATGACACGGGTTTCCTCTTTCGACATCTTCAGACATTCCGTCACACGGATGCTACAAAACTGACACCCAATAAACAATCAGAATCGTTTATATAACAAAACAATTATTTACAAAGGAAAAAATATATTGAAAGTTATTTAATTTGTTTATTTGGAACCTAGCCTTAGGGTCTGTGTTTTTCCTTTCTAATTAATTCTTCTCGTATATAGCTGATGCTAAATGTTTACTATATTTATGTTGTATTTTATCCATGGGACTTAATGACTGAAGATGCCGGAAGACGAAACCCAGGTTGTTAACGACAAAATTTGAGGCATTGTGCATACTTCAACTATTCAAATTTAACTAATATGTATGTTTTTTAAATGGCAATTTTCTAGGATAACCTCGATTTGCAATCTGTTGGGTATGGACTGGGTTCCGTTGGCTTACGAATTGGGAGTGAGTTCTGCAACTGTTGGCAGTGTGCGAGAGAAGGGAAACAATGGCGCTCAACAAGCCGCACTTATGCTCAAACTGTGGCAAGAACAAGGTGGACTCAAGGCCCATGGTAAGCAATGTTATTTATGCAATCTGATATGTAAAAATTGCTCATTTTCGCGACAATGCTAAATTTCTTTATTCATTTGTTGTATCTAGATAACGCCTTGGAGTTGGCCTTGTGTAGGATAGGACGAGAAGATGTTCTCCTTCCTCAAAGCACCGCGGATGCTGAACGACGAATTCAAAGAAATATTTACCAGGAACGGCAGTCTTCTGAGGAAATAGTCGGATATAAAAGTCCCGATTCAGGTATTAGCAATAATCAATTGTATTAACAGAATACTTAGTAAATTTTTATCAATGAAACTTCAATACAAACACTTTCACATATCTTGACAGTCTGAAACTGGATTTCACCTTTTGATATCTACAGGCATTTTAATACTTACATGAATGCAGCTGAATCTGACAATCCGTAAACAAATTCAAATTCGATTTGTTGAAATTTTAGTATGATTCCAAATTTTTTGTCACTAATGACTAACGGACCCGGGTTTCGCCTTTCGACATATTCCGGCATTTGTTTCTTTGTTTACTTGGATTCTTGCCTTAGGGTCTGTATTTTTCTTTTTTTAATTACTCTTTTGGTATATAACCGATGCTAACTGCTTATTGTGTGTCAACTCTGTTGCATCCTTGTGATAGAGTGCATGAAGACGCCGAAAGACGAAACCAGAGACGTTACTGATAAAACATGTAAAATCGGACAAAGTTTAAAAATTCAAATTTAATATTGAAATTTCATCAAACACATTCAGTTGATATTATAAATTAATTCAAATTAATTATTGAAGTTCCATCAAGCACCATATAGAGATCTTAATGTTCAGTCCGATTTTTTCATCGCAACTGACGAAAAGGACGTATTTTTTCAGAATTATTTGAAAAAGATAGAACGGGCAGCCCGATCCTGGAACAGGAAGATGTGAACAAGGTTCTGGACAAAGATAACATCCAGCGCATTGAAACAGATCTCCTCAGAAATCAACAGCAGAAAGGAAACAAAGAATTTTCAATGGCCGACTCTGTCGGAGAAGGGGATGAAGCCAAGTATTCGCCTGAAGAGAAGTCGTATGTTGGAGAAACCGAAGAGGGTAGTGATATTGAACCCTCATTGACACCCTCTGAAGAGAGTGAAGAAGAAGACGGTAAACAAATTGATTTTATTTATTGAACTGACATTTAGTTGGTAGACCTCCTCAGAATTAGTTATCGATATCAAACTGTATAGCTCTATGAAGTTTTAGATAATTATTTTGGCTGTTGCCATCATCAGAAAAAGAGACAGACAATGTATATTGTCTCATCTATTTTAGCATAGAGTTTTTTTTATGTATAATTGAAATATTAAATACGCTATTTTTTCTTTTGCCATTTTCAGATCTGTCACTCTATTAAAAATTATTTCTCAGTTCTAATAATGTCAGTGTTAAAATTCAAATAAAAACTCAGTGATATAATCATTTCAGGAGTGAAAAAGAGTGTTGCAGAAAGAAAAATTCAAATAACACGGAAACTGAGTTCCAGCAAAGTCCCTAGCTCAAAACAGAAACGAGAACTCAAGGAAGAAATCATTGAAATCAAGAAACAAATCAATCCTGAAATAAAGAAATTCCATGTGCAGCAGACATCAGTAGTTCAACAGGTATCAATATATAGACTGTCATTCAAATGAATATTCCAGTATTGGAAGACAGTAAATGAATTTTTATAACAATATTTCTCGTCTTTTAGGTTTCCACAGAATCTGTCACAAAAGAGCCCGTAGGAAAATTGTCGAAAAAATCCTCTGAAGAAGATGAAATAAAGAAACTTCCTTCACCTCCCATCGTAGAACAAGTAGAATCACCGAAAGAGAAGGTGTTACCCAAAGCTGGACCCCGCCACATGCAAAAACACGTCAGAAACGAATCCATGATAAGATTTTCTTCAGGCGATTTTTCAGATATAAAAGTTACCCAGAAGAAACCCGATGAAAGAATAACAGAAACTAAGGTTATAGAAGAAACTGTTCTGAAAGGAACTCATCCTACTGCCAAAACAGAAATGAAAAAAGAAACCGTTACAACGATAGACGGAGGAACGAAAACTATAACAACCACGGAGGAAACTATATCGTTTGAAGGTAGAGATATTGCCGAGGCACCGTTGAAACAGAAAATCAGCAGTTTTGAGAGTAAAATGCAATCTGAAAAAACTAGCAAGACGGAAAAACTTGAAACGTCTAAGTTCAAACTGACAGAAGAAGCTCTAAAGAAACACACTGAAGGACACGGAGCTTCTGTTGAATACACGGAAGACTTTATAAAAGATCAAATTAGATCACAAACTGAACATGAAGATATCATTTATAAAGGAACAAAGGAAACATCGAAAGATCCTGGAAGTCCCGACCTTGTTGCAGACTTCGCGGCTGAGCTGATGAAAGCCGAAGAAACTTTCATGGCTTCTGCAGATCACACGATAGATAAATACACTGATAATTACTTCAAAGGAGCTCAACAAAATCTACCGAAATCGTTCCCGAGAGCGATGAGAACTGATTCAACGATCGTGCAATTTTCTTCTGAAGAGGATAACGAATACATGAAGAAGTCTACCGATTCGGAGACCGATCCGGAATCACAAATAGTCACAGTAAAACAAAAAGTTGGAATGCTCGAAGAACAAATAAGTACAGAAAAATATGGTCAAATGGAGCCTTCCAAATCGAAAGAGAAACTATCATCGGAAGCTCTCAAATCACCCAAGCTGACAATCAATATTGAACAAGAATTGATTGAAGAAGCAGAAGACGACTTTTTGTCCAGGGAAGTGAAAGCCATGGAATCTGAAGCAGTTACTGCAATTAAAGAAACAGATGTGGACAGGCTGAGAGTAGATTCTCTCGAAGATTCTTTGCAGATATCTTCAGACGAGGATGCCCAGATACAGCCGACAGATGATGAAAGCGAGTCTCATATGAAAGAGCAACTTTCATTCGAAACTGCAGACATTACAACAAAAATGGTAAGACAATCATTTCAAAATAGTTCACAGTTAATACCCATTGAAATCTGATGCCACACAGTTTATAGTAAAGCCCCATTTACACTAAAGTTGGAAATGTATAATTTGAAGCAGTGTAATTGGGGAGTGAATTTTAATGTGTTTTCCGCGAAAAATCCAAAACTAAGATTATTCTTAGTCGAACAAAAAAAAATATAGACAAAATATTTAGTTACTAAATGATAAAATGCATAGCGGTCCCAAAATCCAGCACACAGACAATCACCTGGCTGTGTGTCTATAGCCTGGAACGTTTTGAATACACAAACGCTAGCCAACATTTGACTGTATGCACCGCACAGACGTCCGTTTGACTGTGTGTGCAGCCAAGCAATCTCACAATTGTAGGATTTGCGGTGTATATTTCAAGCCAGCGCATAATTCAGAGTAGTGTAAATGTACTGTATTAATAATTGATATACTTTATAATATTAGCAAATCTAATATGTGCTAATTTTTGTGTTGTAGTATCGACCCTTTGAAACCAAAAGGACGTTTGTAATAAATCAATGTGTCAATGTCAAGTCTTTTTCTACTCCAGTAATTTATCACTAACACTATTTTGGCTTTGTTTGATATAGTCAGTTTTATCTTAAACATCTTTATGCTTGTGTAACAACTAGAAGTATTAAGTGCTGGCCGACAATTAACACATTTTTTCAAAAGTAAAATGAGATTACGTAATATTTTACAGACAAAAACACAATCTTCTGATCTGAAGACGGAAACAATGTCGACATCCGATACGTCCCAACCTGCCAGTGCCCCTCAAGCGATGCAGGACTCTCCGAGACATATTTCCCAAGAATCGCCTCTTCCTGGCTGGCAGTCTACAGTTGACAGGACGGACTCGTTGGCAGACTCTGTTCAGAGTACTGAAAGAGACAGCTATGTGTCACAATCGGAATCTAAGGTATTGTTAGCTCTTTTAATCATAGCCTATCAAGCATAGTTTCTGCAAAAGCCCCAGAAATTTTTTGCCGAAAAACCAAAAGCTTCCTTTTATTTTTATATTAATTAATACTTCGTTCCCGAATTTGATTTATTTGTGGTGACATCAAAACATTGAAAAACAAAAACATTTCTTGTCTAAAAAATCATTGTTAAAGCAATTTTTAAGACAATTTTACATCTGTCGTTAAAGACAGAATAATTATTCAAGAAATAAGTCTATATGTAAGAGATGAAGGAGATTTGAAGAGCTCTGGTGCTGACGCGTCATAGATTTCAATGCTTCATCAATTTTATATTTAAAAAAAACCAATCCGAAATTATACGAAAGTGCCTGAAGACGCTTAAAGGTGAAACCAAGGTTATCAATGACAAAATTTGGAAAAAACTTCCTAAGTTTATACCATTCACATTAAATATTAAAATAACCCGATGGTTGCCACAGAAAAGATATCTCAGAAGTACTTTTGGTATGTGCGACTCGGTATGATAATCTTGTCTAACAATAAAATTTTGAATCTGGTTAATTTCAAGAATAAAAGCTAATAATTAGTGAGGGATTTAATATTTTGTAAGTGAATTAAAATTTCTTTCTAAAATCTCAAAAAAGATTTATTTAAAAAAAAAATATTCAACCAAAATTATTATATTCAGCTTGGTAAGCACTGCAGCGTGATTTATTAACGGATACGAAAAGGTTAACAGCCCTCAGTAAAAATCTTGAATTATTCAACTTTGTTTTGACTATTTTAACCCTTCTCTTTTGGTTATCGATTTTTCAATATTGCATTATTATGTTACTTTCGGTTTTATAGTCACACTTCTTGTTTTCAGTTTTGACGTGCATAACTATTATATGATATATTTGAAAGAGGAGTAAAACTTATATAGTATATATGAAGGTTAAATTATCAAAAGGTTAACCATCTAACATCTTAGAAACAAACATTTAGTCAATGAAACTCTTTTCAGGTTTATTCAAAAGAGTCTCGCCACGGCCGCAGTGATTCATTGGACGAAGCTTCACAGTTCTCTGACATGGAAGAGACTCAGATAGGAGCAGCATTTGCTGCCGCTGCCGCAGTTGCTTCGCAAATTGAAACCGCACCTGTCGCTGCAAAACCTGCTCTCGTGAGAGCTGATACAGCAAGATTCTTGGAACAGGAGAGCATTTTCAGCTCTGGAGAATTGGGAGACAAATTCAAAAAGAAGCCCAAGGTAATAATAAAAATTCAATTTATATTTAGTTTTTTCTGTGTCATCCAAACATTTTTTGGTCTGATTTTGACCAATATAAAGAATTTGTTTTCATTGAATTTCAACTTTGTACTATTCCACATGTTTTGTCACTAACGACGCGGGTTTCGCCTTCTGGCATCTTCAGACTTTCTATCACACGGATGCAACAGAACTGACTCGTTCAAAAAAAACTTATCCAATGAGGTTTGTTTCTTCCTCCCTTTCAGAATGTTGCGGAAATGAATTAGGCAAGTGTCATTAAATAGTTTCGATTCACAACCAGTATCAAGTTTTGATGGGTAGTATGCAGCCGGCCGTTCCTTGTATCTCAAATTTTGTTCGTATTTCAAAGCAAAAATTTGCTCGCTCAACAGCTCATATCTCAAATATCAAGTATGTTAGGGCATTCGTATCTCGGGGTACCGATGTATAACCAAAAAGTGATTTAAAAAATTGGCTATTTATTTTCAGACGCCGACCCAAGAAATCAGTGCCAAGGCGCGGCAATTCATTGAAACTGTACCAGAAGACGATTCATCTGTTCATGATTGCTTCTTTTCGAAGAGAATTTATTCTGATTCTTTGGAAGAGTCCGAGCAGTACGGAACAGATAATGATTCACGAAGGCCATCGGAGGCCGATTCCTTGAAATCAGATAAGTCAGATCCATCAGGAAAAGACGCAGACTTTAAAATGCCCAAAATATCTTCAGAAATAGAAGAGGGCTTAGATGAAAATATTGACTCCAGTCTGATCGATGACGAAAGATTAGATTCTGACAGAGATTTTAATGAATCTGATGTTCAATTTGAATTCATGAAAGGAAAAATTGACAGTAAAGACGAAGATAGTGAAGGATCAGATAGAATATTCGAAAGTAAACGAGAACCGAGTGACGTAGTAGAAGAAACATTGTTCAAAAAGATAACCAAACGGCATTCTAGAAATGAATCCGTTTCTTTGACTAACTTTTCTTCGCTCGAATTGAAAGACGGCGATATGGCGAAAATTACTATTGTGCCTCCAGAAATACCACAGAGAGCCACCGAATTCCAAATGTTCGTAACGGAAGCCACCGACGACTTCCCCGACGAGAGACTGTCATCCTTTGAAAAGGAAGAACTTTCAGACAAAATATCTTCAGAAAGCAGTCGCGAAATCGAAATGTCAGACAGGAAATCATCAGAAGGAGAAATATCCAACAAAATAAGCTCTGAAGACGCAGTAACAGACAAAGTGTCCAGTGACAGTGGTGCTCAAATCGATGATTCAGATTTGAAAGCATCCAGTGATACACTGCACGGTGTCGGAACAAAATCTCCAAATTTGGTGATGGATGACGATATTGACGATAAAATATCCGTTTTAGGGAAAATTGAAAATAAACTGACTGGAATGAAAGAGACAACTTCGGATGCAGTGTCAGCTGTCTCTTCAAAGTTAGATGATTCTTTGAGTAAGTCACAATATTGACAGTAATCTTGTTATTGCTTACACAATATAACATACATTAGCTTAATAAATTAATTTGGTTTTTTTTCTATAGAAGGCATAAAACGAGCCTCTCTCGGAAGCACAGGAGAAGGAGGTTCCTTGGAACTGACAGCCAGGGGAGGAAAACGTGCTTCAGATGCTCCCAGCTTAACCGAATCGAGAGATTATACATTTGAAGAATCTGAAGACAGCATTCCTCAGGGCAGACCTGATAAACATGACATTGAATCGAGAGCAAAAGCTATACTTGGTAATGTATAATTTATTCTAGATTTCAATCGTTGTTTCAACTGTTTTTGAGAGACATTTCTAAACAATAATATGAACATAATATTGAGAAAAATTGGTATTGTCAATTTTTACCCTTTTTTTTGTTGTTGTTATAGAACCGATTTATGACAAAGCTCTTCGTGCCGTAAGAGGAGATTCTCTTGATGATGTCGAGCCGTTCTGTTTCGATCAAGATTCAGAGTCGCCTCGACTTCCTGGAATTGATGAAACGCAAGTCATTTTTAATATTTAAAATGAATTTAAAAAAACATGTTTTAAAAAACACAACTTAATATTTTTTCGCAAGTTTTATTTATATTGAGTAACTTCCTACAGGTTAACTGTGTCCGATAAACCAGATGAAGATGAAACGACAGTAAAAGCATCAGTTCTTGCTTCAGCTCTAGAAGGCATCGCATCTGCAACAACAACATTCACCCACGACATGAAACAAACACACTTATCTCTAGGGCAACGCCTATCAATAGACGAAGGAAAGGACTATTCCGTCCATTCGTCGCCGGATGAAGTCGAAGAGAAAATATGCACCGATTCTGAATCAGGTACTAACTTATAATTAGAGTTTTTACTGTTCAAATAAGCATGGCCGTAGAGTCGGAGTTGTGAAATACGAGTGACTCTGACTACTTTTTTCATTAAAAATATCTCAATGAACAAGAAGAAATAAATCGTCCTTGTTTTATCCTCAATATGGTAAAATTTTACAATTTGTCGCATATGTTGATTGATCAATATTTTCCAACACATAAATAGGAAAGGTAGAAAAAAAACCTAACAAACTTAAGCTTTTTAGTCAAAGTCATGTCGTTGGTCAATGCCGGAATCGGAGTCGTGATTTTTCTTTCACGACTACACAGTCTTGACTATAAGGGAAGAATATTAGACGATTTTACCATAAAGAGTTCCCAACAAACACAACTCATTCCTAGATGTAATTTATGATATTGACTGAAGATCCTTGATGAAATTTCCGTATCAAATTTGAATCGTTGAAACTTTGTACGATTCCTCATGTTTTGTCACTAATGACCCAGGTTTTGGCTTTCGGCGTCTTCAAGCATTCTATCACACGGATGCAACAGAACTAATGGTCGTCAACATGTAGAACAAAGTGTCAACAATTCAAATTTATCCTAGATTTTTTGAACACTCTTCATATCTTGCAATAATTAACAGGGAACAAATTAAGCAATCTCACATTTTTATTCGTTGACATGACTTTGCAAAAGTATGTATATAGTTTTGAAAGTATTTATTTCTTTTTAAAGAATTGGATCAGGCGAAAGTTTTGGAGATAATCGAACCAACGTCGGAAGGTGACATTGGTTATGTACCCAGTTTTGACACTACAAAGTTGAAACAGGACTCTCTTGATGATGCAGATGATTTCTTCCCAGAAAAAGAGGTATAATATCACAGTCTTAAAAAATATTGTTAATACTATGAAATGAAAAATGTTTATTTAACAATATTATCTTTAATCCCCTGACAGTTGTCTCAACTCTTGAGACTGCTAATTCATAAACTAAAAAAATTGAAACCCTGAAATTGTAAGATGGTTAACAGAGTCAAAGCTTTCGTGTAAGTGTTATTATTTGAAGTGAAATGTAGCCTATTTTTTTTAATATTGATTGAATTGGCATTTACTTAGTAGATCTCGATTATAACACGGTGAAAAAATACGTTGCTTTTTTTTCACAGTGCCAATTTTTCTTGATAATTTCCTCAAGTTTAATTAGCACCTAATTAAAATTCTTCAGAATTAATTCTTGACATATCTAGTGTTGGGATATCCTTTGTTTAGCTCACCAAGGAAAAATATTCGAGACAATATAAAGACATTTCAATCTGAAATATTGACAATTATGTTATGTTAGTCTTTTTTATTTTCACAGCGGATTTAATGATACATCTGTGAATGTTCTTTTTTTTAATAACTTTGTTATTCAACTTTCTGTGTTACTAGTGTTAATTTTTAATGAAAAATTATATTCACTAGCTATCTTTGTAAACAAGTAACCTTATGATACAGTTTGTTTGAAGATGTTTCTCAAATAAGTGTAACACGTATCACATCTGGTATCACATAAAGTTATTAAGACAACAAGCGAAATAAAAAATATCGCCACAGCAATAATTTCATTACTCAATGTTATAATGTTGCCTGATATTCTTTCAGATGGACTTTGGAGATGATAGCTTGTACACCACTACAAGTAAACAGACGACAACGCAGCAAATTAAACCAGGATTTGAATCATCCACGATCACCACTGCGGTCTCAACAGTAGAAAAAACCTCCACTGGAACCAAAACCGTCCACGAGACGACAGAAACAAAAATAATCGAAAGCACTTTACACACAACAGAAAGTTTGGTCTCCAAACTTGAAGATTTGGGATCCAAATTTGGAACCACTGATGCTAAAATAGATGCGGCTCAAGAACATTTTGATTCAATCAGAAATCAAATATCCGTAGACGAAGATGAAGAAGACTCTGATCGCCAGCATCATATTCCGTCAACTCTTTCAGAAATCGGAGCTACTGTTGCCGCTTCTATCGGAATTAATCTGATGTCTGGAGAATTGATCAGAAGTAGTTCAACGGTTCGCAAAGAATCTAAAGAAACTGTTACAGGACTACCTGAGAAAATTCACGAAATTCAAGAATTAGAACCCAAAGAACATCATTTATCTGAATTGGTATCAGATACCAGTTCCACGCTAGCTGCTGCAGTTGGAATCGAATTCAAGCCAGAGGAAGATGAAGATGCTCTTTCTCAAACAGATCAACCTGAATTGAAGGCAGCTGAAGCTGAAACACTAATTAAAAAACAAGATTCATTTTTAGGTGATCTTGTAGCAGATGCCAGTTCTACGTTGGCTGCTGTCGTCGGAGTTGAATTTAAGCCAAAAGAACATAAAGATGATCATTCTGAAAAAGATCACGAAGAATTGAAGGCAGCTGAAGCTGAAACACTAATTAAAAAACAAGATTCATTTTTAAGTGAGCTTGTAGCGGATGCCAGTTCCACGTTGGCTGCCGTAGTCGGAGTTGAATTTAAGCCAAAAGCACATGAAGATGTTCTTTCTGAAAAAGATCAACCTGAATTTAATGCAGCTGAAACTGCAACAATCGTTAAAAAACAAGATTCATTCGTAGGAGAATTGCTATCAGATGTCAGTTCCACATTAGCTGCTGCAGTCGGAGTTGAATTTGAGCCAAAAGAACATGAAGATACGTTTTCTGAAAAAGTTCAACAATCAAAGACTGCTGAAACTGTAACCTTAATTAAGACACAAGATTCTTTTGTGGGTGAATTAGCCTCAGATACCAGTTCGACTTTAGCCGCCACGGCCGGAATTCACGTTAAGCCGGAAGAATACGAAGATTTGGTTCCTGAAAAATATCAACCTGAGTCACAAGCAGCTGAATCTATAACTGTAATTAAAAAACAAGATTCGTTTGTAGGAGAATTACTGTCAGATGTCAGTTCCACATTGGCCGCTACAGTCGGTATCGAAGTCAAGCCAGATGAATATGAAGATGCCGTTTCTGAAACTGATCATCCGAAATCAGTCGGTACTGAAACAATAACATTAGTTGAAAAACAAGATACGTTTGTAAGTGAATTGGTATCAGATGCAAGTTCTACTTTAGCGACTACGGCCGGAATTCATTTTAAGCCCAATGAAGACAAAGAAACCTTTTCCGTAAAAGATGAACCTGAATCGATCACTCCAACTAAAAAACGCGACTCGTTCGTGAGCGAATTGATATCAGATGCCAGCTCTACATTAATTGGAGCTGTAGGAATTGAATTTAAGCCAGAAGATAAAGATGCACATTCTAAAGAAGGTCTATCTGAAACGAAAGCGGTTGAATCAAAAAGTTTGCTCAAAAAAGTAGACTCATTCATCGGTGAACTGGTATCAGATACAAGTTCTGCATTGGCCGCGACAGCCGGAATTCAATTTAAGCCAGAAGAATATGAATATGCCCGCTCTGGAGATGATCAAATCGAATCGAAGGCACCTGAACCAATAACTTCGATTAAAAAACAAGATTCATTTGTAGGTGAGTTGATTTTGGATGCCAGTTGCACCGTTGCTGCTGCAGCAGGAATCGAACTGAGTACTGATGAAGAATTGCTTTCTAAAAGTGGTCAACCTGAATCAAAGAGTTTGGTTGAAAAACGAGATTCATTCGTCGGTGAATTAGTTTCTGATGCCAGTTCTACTTTAGCCGCCGCAATTGGTATTGATTTTAAGCCAGAAGATACACTCTCAGAAAAGGATCAACCTGAAACTAAATCGATCGAATCAAAATGTTTTATTGAAAAAGAGGATTCGTTCATTGGAGAGTTAATATCAGATGTCCATACAACTCTAGCTGCATCTATCGATGAAAAATGCAAACCAGAAACCGTTCCCATTGAACATACTGATATTGATCATTCCATATTAGGAACTGCGGAATTACATGATGAGCCTATTTCAGAAATGATTGCAGATGCTAGTTCAACATTGGCAGCATCAGTCGGAATCGATTATAAGCCTGATGAGTCAGTTTTACATACAACTGATAAATTGACATCTTCCTATTCAAAAGAAGCATTGCCAACGAGCGAGTCACATGTTGTAGAATGGACTTCTTCCACTAGCTCAATTCTAAAGCCATCCATCGGTAAGGACTACAAACCTCAAGATATCGATATCCATACTGAGACCCTACATACAGTGACGAGCACTTCAGAATCGACGACCCATTCAATTCAAAAGATTTCAGAAACTACACAATTATCCACGACAACAACATCGAAACATTCCGTCATTGAAAGTGCCCCGATGGAAGTGGCACTCAAATTCGGAGAAGAACACTTTTTAAAACAGGAATCAACGGAACTGGAGAAATTTGAACTCGGCGATGCCATTTCAGAAGCCGCCGCCAAAACTGTAAAAGAAACTTTAACCCGTGCACAGGATAAAATTGCAGAGGAAGAAAATCTTTTAGACGACGATAGAAGTCCAGAACTGTCAATGGATGATGTAGAGGAAACTGATAAGCTACCAGTAGGAATGAAAGATGTGGACCGATTGGTGAGAAGATGTTCCGATCTCTTGGAAGGAATCTCTCAACCAGACGGTTCCATCATCAGAATTGATACAAGTCATGTGACACACGGTAAGGGTGCATCCTATATTTGTAATTAATATAATCACATCTGTGTTAAATTGTTAAAATATCTAAAAAGTCAATATTCCAACTTTCTCTCCTCCTGTATGTATGGAATAAAACATGCTTGATAATATTTAAGGAATCAGGAAACAAGATCTTGCCATAAAAAAACATTGAATTTAGTTTATATATTATCTAAATTATACATGAATGAAATTCTTCTATTTCTGCTATTTGAAAAAAAGAATTAGATACAACTAAAATATTCTAAAGTCCCAAATTATTTGAGACAAACTTGAAAAGAATTGTGAAAGACTCGTGGAAAGAAGACATACATTATGTCTCAAGTGACAAAATTAATATTTAATATTTAATCTAGCCTAAAATTGATTAATAAGCAGTTTTCATAATACTTGAACCATCATATGACATTGGATTATTCTTCTCATTTTACTTTCACAGTTAATTAATCTATAATGATTATTTTTTTAGGTCTTTCATTGAAATTATCTAAGACTCCTCCACCGTCGCCAGTGGACTTGATTCACCGAGAGCAGGCTGGAGTAGCTTCGATCGCAGATCTTACAGGACAGCAACCAAAGGGTATTGAATTTTAGACCTTTTTTCAGGATATCTTCATCATTTACCTGTCATTTACATATAAAAATCCACATTTACTTACAAATTTCTAATTCAAAAGCGTAATGCTCTCAAAAGCGTAAAAGGGGTAACCAAAAGAAACTCAAGTGAGTTCTTCATCGAATCAATTAAAAAACAATAATGTCACATCAAATCAGTACCAAATTACAATTCAGTTTGAAAAGTATTATAAAACATTAGACGCTGTTACCTTTTAGAATTCCTTTTCAAATACAAACATTTATTTCAGTTGCATAATAAAAAAGTTACCGTAGTCTTTTGTCTATAACTTAGCATTCCCTCAAAACTGCCACATTTAATATATCTCTAGGTTTAAGAAATAAGGCATTGAGTCTTCAAAATTTAAAAATGAGTTAAATATGCTTAAATCATTACAATATATTTATGCATAAATGAAAACAAAGGACCAGTTGGAAGAATTCTGCAGAGTTAGTATTTTCAAACGTCACATTTTTCATCAAAGTTCATTCAATTCAAATCTTGTTTCGGCTCTTCTGATAAGTATGGAGTTTAAACTAAACGCCCTTTTCCTTCCATCTGCAGATATATTGCTTTTCTCAATTATCTAGATTCTCTCAAATGCCCAACATATTAGATGTTATATAAGATTGATAAAACCCACTTGTTCCCTTGAATACTGCAAAGAATAACTTTGAGATTTAGCGACCCCCTAGTTGAGGAAATGACAGCTCACAGCTAGACTATATTTTTACCATCAAAGTGCCAAATTATAATGGCTTTACTTACTTTTAAAACCTTTTTCTTAAATTGAATATTCAGTCTTTGTTTTAAGTTACATTCATACATTTCCGATAGATTACAGCTCATATTGCTTAGCAATTGGAATTTAAAACCAATAGTGCCAAATATCCCAGCTAATTGTAGTTTGGCCAAATTCACAATTAGGTCCTGAAGCTTTTCCGGATCAGACGCCCAGCAAGCTTTCTCCCAATGACATAAGAGTGCTCAAGGACCATCTGCAATTCGATACAGAGTCAATGCCTACAGGTAAGACAACCTGAAAAATTTAATTTATTCAAAATTGATTACGATTGAATCTTACTGCACCACACATTACGTTTCAAGCAATAGTAACGGACCATGGCTTCTGATTTGGCAGCTGGCTTTTACTGTAATTAATAAATGACAGTATTTTTAATGATGTCAGACCTACACAGAAAAAAATATTTTTCTACAACAATACACATAACATAAAGCGAAGCTGTTAGAATTTATTTTGCTAAAACAGTTTCAATTTAGTTTTTGTTTTTTTTTTGTTCAATGGTTTAGTTTGCTACTCTAGTTAATGGCTCTTTACATAAATTCAAATCATCTACAGGTTTTAATAAAATCAAAATATGTCAAATAATAATCTATATTGAAATATTTTAAAAATAAAAATTGTTTATGGTGACGAATTGACGAAAGGTCACGTTACAACTTTCTTCAAATTTCAAAAGCAGTAGTGAATTCCACCAGTAGAATATTTTTTGCTTCACCTTACTTAGGAACTTTCAATATCTTGAAATAGATGAAATTATACCCTCGACTTTCATCAATATAATTCAATTCAAATTTTTGAAAATGTTTATTACTTTTGAAACTGTTTGAATATTCAAATATAACTCTAGTCTGCAATATTATTAAAATTAAAATACTAAGTTTGCTTACTGCCTTTTTTAACAACATTTTAATCATAAACAAATATTTATCAGAAATAATGTCAATGTAACAATTAAATTTTACATAAAAACACATTTTATAGTAATTATTTAATAATAAGGCCATTATAACAATGACCAAATAACAAATTAACAAATATGAACTAAGTACACTTTTGTATAAAGTGATGGACAGCAATTTCTCATTTTGGAACACTAGAATATAGTGAATCTCATATTTAAATTGAACACATTCTCTTTTAAAAAAAAAAACTAAATTTAAATTTAAAATACTGTGCTAAAGCGTTTTTTAATGTACAAATTAATTAAAGCCATTGAAACGGACAGTATCAACAATACTTTCACATTCTTTTTAGTAAAGGCATGCTAGTAATTTCAGTCACTTTATTAATTTTATAGCATAGTTTATATTTTATTTTTATATCTGACTTGCACATTTACTTGGTGTGTTGAAACATTCATTATTTATTATCTTTACTTCTTTCTTATCATTTCTTCACTTACAAAGCGGTTAATTGGAATTGCCATGATTACATAAAATAGAGAGATGTTTTAAAATGTACATTTATCCGGGTCTATCTGCATCACAAGACAATGAATGTACTGTCAAACCAGGTTCATAAGAGAGAAAAAAATATACCAGCACACTTGTTGTTACAGCAAATAACTTTATATTATCTTCTAGTAAAATACTACATAAAAATATTAATATATATATTCAATTGGTTTTTTACTTATTGTATTGAATTGATTAGTAGAGTATACTATACCATAATATATATATGCATACCTTCCCCTTTAATCTACTACACATTATTATGAGCTAAAAAGTATGTATTTTTTAGAAATATAGCTCTAGATTTAAGTTGTTATGACTATAAATAATAATAAATTAAACTGTGTATTCAGTAAAATTTAAATTTGTTTTATGAAATGCATTATTTGCTTTGGCAAACAAAATTTTTCTTTTTCAAGAGTGATTGTCTATTATGTTTTATGTTACTTGACAAGGTGTGATTTGCTGTTTACTTTTGACTCCATTCATAAGAAGTCTTTTATTATCTGTTATACTTTAAATAACTGTTAATGTGTTAAACTCTCAACTGTCAGTATTTTGTTTATAATACATACTTTTTGTTTAGTATACAGTACAGTGACATCTAAAGTTGTAAAATAAAAACTAATTTGACAATTGCTCTGACACATGGAAGCTTTCGAACAGTATATAGGTTTATATTTAAAAGCAACAATAAAATTGCATAATAACTTGTTCATCTTAAATGTGAACTGCCTACTCATTTTTTCCCATATGAGAAAATGATCAAAGGCCAAATATCTTATATGGCTTTTTAAATACAGTAGAACCTCTATTATCCAGACCTCGATTATCCGAATTTTTGATTATCTGGATTGCTCAAAATAAAAAACATATTAAAAATTTGCTGATATGCATGTGGCGAATTGTGTCCACTGTTTACATACGTAATGTAAAGCAATTTTAAGATTTTGATTGTTGCATTTGTTTTTTATGCATTTTCTCCAACAAATCCTGTGTAAAATATGGGTTAGTAATCGTCCGAATTCAATACGTATTGAACATTTGTTCTAATACCCAACAAATCTTTGGCATCAAGGCATTTCAATACTACACCATAGTACAAAACTAGTAAAGAACGTGTCACCATAATGGTGAGTGTCATGCCAGTAATCGCTATTTGGCAGCATCGAAAAGAAAAGCTAGATTTAAGCCGAAATCGATAATTGATTTTTTCAATAAAAAAATATTTAATATCAATGCTATTTATTAACCTAAGAAGAACAAAAAGAAACAAAAATGATTCATATTGAATATACTTGTCTTTTCCTGTCAATTATGATTTTTTCAATTATCCGGATTTGTCCTTATCTGGATTATCTTCATCCCCAATCAGTCTGGATAATCGAGGTTCTACTGTATATTAATTAAAACAATCTCTGCTGATGAATATCATTTTCAGATGCCCGTGCGTCATAATTGATAACATGATATATCCATAATGTCTGGTATCATCGTTCACAAATTTCTACATCTATTTTTATAGAACTCCAATAATTATAAAAGACATTAACCAAACATTCTGTGTTCACTCTCAAAGACAACTTTTCCAATATGCGATGCAATTTTAATATTGTTGGCATGCAATATTTAAAATTATCTATGGAATATGGTATGCTACGTATATTTATATTGCCATACTATTGACACAATGTATGCATTTTTCTTTTGTTTCGCGATAACCGCGGAGACCAAATGAATACCAAAGATTTGTGGTAAGTAAAAAATGCAATGAGGGGTGTTGCCATCATGAAAAAACTTACGCAACCCTGTTTATTATTTGATCGCCGTCTTTCGCTTTTTATCATAACAAAATTTTTGTATATTTTTATACACAAGAATTATTCTGTATTGTCTTGAAAGGAAAATTATTTTTCTTTAATGCGAATGCTTTTTTTTCGCTAGAATATATTTACTAAGTGTTTTCTAACTGTTTATATAGCAATTTATTATTTAATTTAACCCCTTTTAAAAATACTGTCTACATGTTCAACTTATTCAATAAATTATGTCATGGTGATGAGCAATAATGAAAATAATACATTTTCCAGGAGCAATTTCCAAAGGTCTCAATTGTAATTGTGTAAACACAAATTTTGTGTCGATCACGATTAATCGATTTCACACTCTTGTTATATATTGTAGGTATACTGACAGAAGTTCTATTAATACAAATTTACAGATTTTACTATTGCCTCAAAAAACAAGTTCACTTATTGTTCATTTATTATTCTCATAATTGAAATGATTTCAGTTAAGTCAATTCTGTTAATAATTATTACTGGCAGAAATATATAAATAACTTAAGCAAATTTATAATTATTATATAAAAAGATAATAAAACTTTTATAGCTGTAAACATCATATTCTCCTGTAGTTAATTCATTTCACTATTTGTCTATGGCGAAACTCCAATAGCACTCTCACTCAGTTTGTTTTACGTTGTGCTTAATTTTTCATCTTTCAATTTATAACAATGCTTCTCAAATTTCTCAAAAACTTCATTTTCAACACGTTTTTTGTTCAGAAGGGGCGTGAACTATTTTTTAGATTTAAGGGGACTGTTGAATGAAAATATTTGGGAAGCACTGGCCTTGGCGTAATTTCAATTGCTTAAGAAGTGATGGCAAAAAAGGATAATTTAAAAAAATATTAGATGTTTGTATCCACTTTTATTTTAAAACTGTTTAAAAAACTTAATTTACATAACACAAATCGATTTCTATGATAATTCAGAATCCTGTGGGACTATGACTTAACTGTAATAATTTACTGGCAAGAGTCCCTTTCCTCTTTTTAAAAAACTTGATACTCAAAATAAATAGAGGACTTAAATATATTCTAATTAATTTATGATATCGACTGAAAGTGCTTGATGAAATTTTGGTTTGTCACATCAAAGAATCATACAAAGTTTTAACAATTCAAAAATGTGAAAAGTTTAGTATGAAAACGTCAGTCATTAATCACTAAATGACTGGTTTGTTGAATTTTTTTGATGATAGGTTCCCGTTAATATCGTCTGTCAGTATACCAACACTATATCAAATATTTCCTATGACCTTTTTTATGAGAAGTTCTTATTTTTAATTATTTATGTGTATGGTTGTAAATTTTCGTATTAATTTAATAATAATTTCCCCATGTTTATAATAATTTAAAATTATAATTTTACTAGAAGGTACATGAAATTATTCTGCTTCCCTTAAATTATTTCCAATTGGCCGTTTTGTACAGGCATCCTTTAGCTATGTGTTTTCATCAGTGGCCATCTTGGAAGATTGTGTTGCTAGCAGGAAAAACAATGAAACAATATTGCACTTACCTCCACCAATTGGCTCTCCGGACAGGACTTACTAAAAAATACAATTTTTGGGGAATTACTGTCAAATTATATATACATATTTGTTACTGGGCACCGTTGAATACTTATTACTAGGCTCTATAAACCATCTCACAAGTATTTGTATTTGAGTTGCTGATAATGATTACTATAGTAAATTCACATAATTGGAAAATACCTATTTTATATAAGCTCCGATATAAATTCTTCTTATGAAATTCTATTATGTCAGATATTCCAAGCTAAAACCAGTTATGTTTATTTGTTAACCATAACTAATTTTACTTTCTTAGCAAATTGGATAAATATGCTTTACAACATCTTATCACTTTTCTCCTAAAAAAATAGCTTAATCCCATAAAAAACAATGGAATTTTAGTTTTAGATCATAAATTGGTTATAGATCATTCATTAGAATCAAAGAAAACAATAAATTATACAAAATTAAATATTTTATTTACCACAATTTGCCCTCTGTGTTTATTTCTCAAAAGTTCCATTTGACATTTCATTCATGACATTCATCAGTGATATGTTGAAGTGATGATTAATTATGTTTTACATATTTTTTTGACTTTTTGTCAACTTCCAATCTACAACTTGTTCTTCAGATAATAGCATTGTTTTTAGCAGTTTTAAGTGAATTTTCAAAGAGAAAACTCAAAGAATGTTTTAAAGCATATTTACCACAACTTAGCTAAGTGTATTTTAAAAAAAAACATCAACTTTAACCTTGAAAATATTTTTAAAGAAAACATAAAATATACATTGCATAATTTTATTATTTATAAAAATCTACAAATTGAATTAAATCAATTTTGAGATAAATTGAAAGAACAACATTAAACCATTTGAATTCAAAGCTATTATATACTTTATTATTTTAAACACTTCAATACAAATAAGCTATTGATGAGAATATCATAATGACAAAATGATTAGACTCATTATACAACAATTAAATTATGTTAAACTATAGAATGCTCTAGTATGAGTAGGACAACAAGTTCCAGTAATAATTCAAAATTAATCAGGCGCAATTGACAATTGAAAATCATTGCTGTGATTTTTTCAATGCTATGCTTCCAACATTGTCAAATTCATCTATAACATCTACCGCCACATTCGTTTTACGGATCCTTAGAGATAATTTATAAAAAAATGTAGTTTTTTAATATCTATCATCTCATTTCATAAAGCATTTGACATCAAATATTATGTTCTTTTATTAAATTTATATTAATTTTATAATAAAGTCTTTCTTCATTGGAAAGATACAAAAATTTCAGTTATTTTCCGGCTCTAAGTTCGCTGAAATTAAATTGAGTAATGATATGGATTCAGCTCTTTCTTCTACTGTATTTTACTTTTATATGTTCAACAGACATATTCATTGATTGAATTGGCATTTACTTGGAAGACTTCATTACAATACGGTGAAAAAACAGCATTTTGTTTTAATTCTACAAATTTTTAAAGTATATACTTAGGTGATAGCTATTTTGGCGTACGCCCTTATCAAAGCTGTGTTTAAACGTACATTTACTAATGTCAGAAAAGGTACACAATACATCTTCTCTTCTGTTCTAACATCCCAGTTTTATGTTGCTGTAATAAATTTTTACATATGGTAAATTGATTTTATATATCTCTAGAAGTGAGCGTTGATCTAGTTATTTTTATTGACTCAGAACGTTAAATGTTAGAACAGAAGAAAAGATGTATTGTATACCTTTTCAATACCACTATATATAGAAAATTATATGTATGTTTAAGCATAATTCTGATAAGGACGTAAGCCGAAATAGTTATAATTTTTGTAGAACTGAAATATATAGCTATTTTTCCACCGTGAGATATATTCATGCTCATCTAAAACATCTCATATTTATGATATCTGTCTCTTTTTTTTAATTATATTCTCTCTGGTATAGAAGATTTGTTTGTGGTGAAAATATTTCACCACCAATACAACTTTTTAATCATGTCATAAACAATCGTCATTCATTACATAAATCATTTTTAATTATTCCTTACATGCACTTTTCTTCTTTTACTGTTTCTCACTTTTGATAATATTACATTTGGTTGACTTACAGTCATTTTGAAACAATCTCAACGACAAGCTTTCACTGTGATTGAAAATTAAACGCCATTTTAAAGAAAAGATAAGGGATCAATTTTATTCAATAATTTTTTGACTGATCTAAAAAAATTTCATGTCATATTTTTATTTTAAGATCAAATATAAAAATTATCATCCACATGCTTACTTGGCTCGTTTTAATGCAAATTGTTCAAATAATTCACAATAATTTACACAGATGATAATATCCCTCTTTCTTTGTAACATACATGGTTTTTGGTGTTAAGCTGGTTTTTAAAATTAACATCTTTACTTTTCAGATCTCGTGACCGAAGTAGCAAAAGCACTTAGCCGTTCAGCGAGTCCTAAATCCCCCACAAGACATCACGTCGACAACATTTCCTTTGTAAATGTCGACACTTTGACTATACACCCAGAACCTGACGATAAATCTATTTCACCAGGCGATGTGACCGCGGATGAATCGCAAATCACCAGGGAAGATACCAAGATTTCAACAGAATCAGTCACAAAAACGGAAACCGTTATAGATACCCAAACAAAGACAAAAGATTTCCAAGAATCTCAGATTAGCTTCAAAGAAGAGACAAGAAAGAAATTCGAAGACATGAAGCGGGACTTTGAAGACAACGCCATCGCCAAGTTCGAACAAATGAAGAAAGAATTCGTAGGCAAAGATATAACTAAAAAAACTTTTGAAGGTTTCGGGGCGAGCGAAGACGGAACGACTCTTATATCTAAAAAGGAGTCGGTGACCCATCAAATATCTGGGAAGGAGTTCTTTTCAGAAGTTAAAGAAATTTTAACAACCGACGATGATATCAAAGCGAAAATTGAAACCATTAGACAAATTTCCGGAGAAGAATACGAACTGAAACAGAAAGAGTCAATTGAAAAAAGTGGCGACGTGACTCACAGTGAAAGATCATCGGTCGAACGTGATGAAAAGGGATCGGCGGAAAGAGAAGACACTGAGATTCAAGAAGCTAAAAAAGTGGGAGATGACGTGGCAGTCGTCACAACACAGAAAGAGTTCGCAGAGCAAAGTCTGTATTCTGGAAGACAGAGCAAATCTGAAGAGAAAATGACAGCTATCAAAGACGACGTTTCCAAGAAATCAGAAATATCTTATTCAGAAAGAGATTTATCCCATGAGCAGTGGGGAAAGGAATACTTTACTGAAAGAACTGAGTTAGAACCTACTGAAGAAGTCGATGCTGAATTTTCTCAAGGAAAAGATGTAGAAATGGTTTCAGCAGTTAAAATTGTAGAAATGGATGAGCAAATTATTTCAGAAGAACTTACTCACGAAGGTGTAGTTATAAGTGAGTCCAAATGCTACAGTAAAGAAGAATCCACTGTGGAAAGTAAAGAACACGACGATCTGAGTTCTGACATATCACACGATACCAGCTTTAAAAGTGAGGTGGCCGGCAAGAGAGGATCCTTTGATGAAAAATCAGAGATGTCCCCAAAGAGTAGATCGAAATCATTGAAAAAGGAAGAGGTCTACGAAGTAGATTTCATAAAAGAAATCAGAGTATCCACTTCTCAACGCGATAAAAGCTTAAGCCAAGGAGGTAGTTTGGACACTCAGTCCGAATCGGATCTGACAGGTGAATCCGATTTCATCATGCAGACTCACCAAGATTTACCTGATGATCTAAAAATTGATGATGCATCCAAATTTAAAAGCAAACCTGAAGACAAAGTTGAAAAAGTCATGTCTCCGGTACATAAGCCGGAAGAAAATATAATTCAGGAACACGTTTGGGAAGTTTCAGTCCAACAGCAAGAGCCGCTCGATGAAGTTGCTTCAGAAATACTTTTGCATTCCAAGTCTATGCGAGACGAATCTCGCTCGTGGGAAATGGATTTCGCATCTCACTCTGAATCTAAGTCTTCGATTTCAGGCAGCGATATCGGATTGACAACAATAAGCTCAGAGAGAGATGTCAAAATAAGATTGAATGGTCTCAGTTTAACTAGCTCAGAAGATATTCACGATGCTGAAGCGCCGAGTGAAGATTTTGAGTCTTTCAAGGACTCGATGATTAAGTCCGGAGAGAGTGTTGAAACTGAGTATATGATACAGTCGATAGATTCTCAAGATGCCGAGACCCTTCAGAAGTCAATGGATTCAGTGAGCGCTGACACCATGCAGCATTCGGAGAAAGAGGACTACTCTTTGGAAGCGGAATCGTTCGTCCCAGATTTACATCAGAGAAAGGGTGATCATAAGATAGTTAAGGAAAAGAGCCTAGAAGACATTTGCAGCAGCGGGTACGACACCGATCTCTCGTCTGCCGAGTTTCTAGCTTCGAAACTTGAACATGAACGAGCAGACGTCACGGAGCCTGTCAGACCGCAGCCTCTGGCGGAGTTATCAGATCTCGAGAAAACCATCGACGAAGTCAAGCAGTCTTTGGAAGCTGCTCACGGGCAAATCATCAGCGAAAAAAGTGACAGCAGTATTAAATACAAACAATCTCCGTCAGAATTCGAGTTCAAATTGATAAGTCCAGACAGGCCTGAAGTTATTCAAGAAGAGCCGCCAGAGTCGGCAGCGAAATCTGAACAGATAATTCTGGACTCCAAACCTACTGTAACTGGTTTCATTCAGAAGCAAGCTTATGCCTCTTCCGCCGTTTTGGAAGAACAGCATCAAGTTAAAAAGGACTATGTCGAATTAGGCGAAGAATTGACAACGAAAGACAAATCCATCGAAATAACCATGACTGACAAAGATATTCAAATCAGTGTTAAAGATAGCGACACTTCATCTTCAAAACAAGATGATATTACAACAATCACCTCCGATGATGAGAAGGAAACAGCCCATGAAAAAGAACGGCCAAGCAATACTCAACAAGAGTTTAGCGATTTTTCAACAGGCATGGAGAGTGGTCCGATTTCATTATTAGATACTGAACCCGAACTGACATCGGATAAAGAAGAATCTCCAAAGGGAAGTCCCGAAGCGTTGGTCAAATTGAGACCGATACACAAACATGTCAAGTCTGCTCATATGACCAGCGGTGACCGCAGATCCGGCTCGGACATAGAGGGCTGGTCCAGCTCGGGTGAAAGTCACTACCAAAGCTTCGAGCACACAGACAGTCCGCAGAGCAGGCCTCTATCGTCCGATGTGGAAAATTTACTAACAGGACATAGTACAGCCGATTTTCACAGTGCTCTGACCACTCAAGACTTATCCTTGAGATCTCATAAGACATCGAAAGAATATTATACTGCCGTTAGTTCCATTAGTTCAAGAGACAGTATGAGAAGCTTAGATTCTGAAAGTTCAGGGAATTTAGCAAGTGTTGACATTTCTGACGCTTCTGAAACCCTCGTGCCGTCAGCTACAGAATTGAAAGAAGAAATGATGGAAAGTGGTAACTTTAACGAACAGTTTGATATTGATCATTCGAAATTGAAAGACACTCCGATAAAGGAAGCGGAAGAATCAGCTGAAGACTTAGAAGTGAGACAGATTCAAATGATTTCCAGTCTTGATGTGGTCAGTCATCCAATTGGCTCCAGCGATCATTCTGAAGAAGGCTCTCTAGACGACGAAGTGAACGCAATCAATGAAAATTCAGAAGTCATATGTAAAATGAAACGGTCTCATGAAATGAGCTTTCAACCGAAAGAATTACTGCCAGAAAAATTCCCCTCCGAGAGTTTATCTGAAAGTGTAGATATGGACTTGGAGACAACAATGCCCGAGTCTGATTCGCAGGTCTTCACTATGAGTAAAATTGAGACCGGTCCGAGAGAGATCAAACATGTAAAGGAATCAACCGAAGTGACATCTAGCAAGAGCACGCACAGTAGAAGCAAGGAGTCGCCGAAATCTTTTGAAGTATCGGAGAAAATTGTGGAATATCATACATCATCTGTTGTGTATAAAACTCCTGAAAAAAAGAAGAAACCTGCAGAAATAGAGGAAACAATCGTTGAAAGAAAAGTTACAACCGTGAAGACTGAATCCAAACCTTCAAAAACAATTAAAACAACAACTGTGACAGAGCAGCAAATCCGTGATGTCGACTTTGACGCCATGATGGGTGAAATTATTCCCAAGGGTAGCCAAGAATATGAAGAAATTGTCGGCTGCCAGGTCTTGATATCAAAAGCGGGACCTTCTGTCTCGGGAAGCTCGTCATACGAAAGGAAAATAGCAGGGCCGTACCCGCTCGACAGTCAACAGAGCTCATCATCCAGCTTAAAAATCCAAGAAGATCACCTTTCGACTCCGCAGACTCCGATCTCGAACCCCAGTCAAAGTTCAGAATCTACCGATAATGGACGCGAATATGTTTTAGACGATATGTATGAAATTTCGGAAGACCCTGAACTTTTTCACAGTGAAAGAGCGATGACTGATTCAAAATCAGAAATATCAGTCACAGCGGAAGAGAGAACTCTTTATGAAGCACACAAAGAACCGGAATCTCCTTCCAGTGATGAGTTTGAAATGGTAGATAAGCCTAGTGAAATTGACGACTTTGTTGTCATTGAAGAAGTGGCCAAAGAAGCATCTGAATTCGATGCGGAGGGTAAAAGCTTGTGTATCGGAAAAATGAGTCTAATAAAAAAGCACGATGAAGAAATTGAAGAATATCTCTCTCAAACTGCCAAGAAGACGTCAGAAACCGAATACAGTACATCTGGTTCTCTCTCGGAAGAGGAAATTTTGCAGTATGAACTGGAACAAAAGAGATTAAAGGCTGCTGAAAATGCTGAAATTGAAGCTGGCAAAAAATGGATTCAAATGCAATTCGAAGGAGACTTAGCTGCCGCCCGTTATGACTATGAAAGAGGTCCGCTTGAAGATATCAAAGAAGAGGAGATGACTGATTTTGATGCTAGCAGATTTGGAAGTTTGACATCACAAAAAGAATCCGTCGGCAGCTACGGAAGCTTGAAGAATTCATATGGAAGTCTTTCAGAATCAGAAATGAACTTGCGAAAACGTTACATGATGAGATACGGCGAACAAGATGATGTGTCCGTCAGCTCTCTACAAGAATTTGAGCATTTAGAACAAGCGCTTTCAATGGAAAATTATCAGCATTCATCGTCGTCTCAAGATTCATTAAATGGATCCCTCTCACGTAGATATCACCTCAGTAAAGGACCGCAGGGTGATGATGTATCGGTTTCCAGTTTGAAAGAATTCGAAGGCTTAGAATCAGCCTGTCTGGAAGCCCTGAAGATTGAAATCAATGCCAAGCAAAAAGAAGCTCTACTACTTTCGCACGACGGCAGGTTGAGCAGTGCTGGATTTTTAGATATGGAGAGACGATCGTACAGCCAAGGCAGTTCGGAGAGTAGCCCACCACAGAAAAGTGGCAGCAGCCCGGGACAAAAGAGCGGCAGCCCCTCTCAAAAAAGCGGTAGTCCCTCTTTAAAAAGCGGAAGTCCCGGACAAAAATATGGAAGCCCATCGCAAAAAGCTATCTCAGAGGCGATGGCTCTCAGAAAAATGATTGATCAACAGATGGCGATGGAGGGAGCAAGCGATGCAAAGGTGTCGACTACTAGTACTACAGACGGCGGAACAACCGTCACATATGTGACGGCGCAAAAGAAAATTTTTGACAATCGAGGAGCATTCTATGTCCCTGACACTTCAAGCACTGATTGTGAAGAAGTTGTCTGCTCTAAAAAGATTACATACGAATGTCAACAAACCGATGATGGCATACCTACACCCTGCCAACAGAGTGAGATAGATGACACTCAGGATTCAACCGAATTGGGTTCATCATTTACAGAGGCAGACGCCAACATGATCGGTGTAATAACAACGACAAGAGTGGTTCAGAAGAGATTCATTGACGGAAAAATGGTATCGGAAACGGTGACGACGTCATCTGGTAAAGGCATGGATATCCCTGGGGCTTTGCATGAAGAACAGAGCGGAGAATTCGGCTCTGGCAGTTTTCACAGTATAGATGTTGGTTCGGGAAAATCCGATTTTTCAACTTCGATGACGTCCCAACAATCTGATACAGAAAGCCTCATCACTATGATGGAGCAACAGCTGGATTCTGAATTAGGATCCATGGAAACACTGACCTTCACCAAAAAAGTTGTCGTGGGAACAAAACCTGCAGAGCTTGATTTGGGTTCTAGATCTAGTGACGCGAGTGATTCTGGCTTACGAGAAACTTCCCCGTTGTCGAATAGGTCAGGTTCTGGTGTATTCTCTGGAATTACTTCTAAGCCCTTTACAGATCCGGCTAGCGGCTCTTGGAGTGGTCTTGACGAGGATATGAGCTCATCGGGAAGTTTCAGCAGGTAATAATAAATTCCGCATAAACTATTCTCACTTCAATTCAATTTTGTGATCGTTTCCCTTAGATACTACAAACAACTTACATACATTCAAATTTTAATTCAATTCAATATTATTGTGTATCAATATTGTAGCCAATTTCATCACATGTTACCCCTTCCGGCATATAGACCAGAAATGGATTTTCAATCCCATCATTATCACTGATCAATTTTTATTATGCATATAATTGTAGACTTCTTTCCTTCAATCAATACTTTAAAATTCAATGAATACTTTAATGCTCCAAACATATAAAAAAGAAAATGATTTTATTTCACCGTTGATATACTGGCATTAAATTTGAAATCTAAACTGTCTATTTATAAATTTAAGACTTTTATATATGTGTAAAATGTTACAATGACTTTAGATATAGCCAGTGCTTTTTTTACACTAAGTGACAGAGAACATATAAAAATTCCAAAGATGAGAATATTGAGTCAAATATAATGATAATTTTAGCACCTTTTTTTGTAGTACAAAAAAACCTTCACAGCTTTACCTTCATTATAATCTTTATTAAACTCGATTCATTTCAATGGAATTGATAAACTTTTCTTTTTAATTGCCCATCACTGGTAGTGGCTACATAGTATGGGTGTTGTACAAGTACAGATTTTAGAGTTAAGCAAAACCAGTCCATATTTGTATTTATAAACTGTTTAGAATGTGTTGAAATAGTGTGTTCATAATAATCACAATACATTTAAAATATTAAAACCAATAAACCAGACAAATAAAAGATGTGGCTTTTTAATGGGTGTGAGAAAATATCCCCTGGATATTTTATCTACAGACACATTATGCAATAACATAGGACAGATTGTGTGTTAATACAATATTGTGTGTTCTGGCAGCAACGTCCAAGATCCCCTGAGATGATGCGTCTCTTTTTTCGAGCCACGCGTCCAAATCCTACGTTGGGAACACCTTTTCTTCTCCCCTCTCTTCCCTACCCAAGCCACGCCATCCGGGTGACGCCGTTATGTACGTCATTGATGACGTTGTTATTGAACGCGCCTGAAGTGTTACGCGATTGTCACTACAAAAACAAATCCGTAAACATCGACACGTGTTGACTATTTTTAAAGTCACTTAATTAGCATCCGTGCGTAAACCGCTGTAGTGCTTCCAAAATGACGTGACTTTTAATATACATTATATATATATACATATCGTAATCATGCGTGATGTATCGTTGGCTTCGCATGAAGACTCCGCGTCGGAAGACGAAACGAACGCCGGCCAGACGCCAAGCGTGGCGGGTGATCGTTTGGACAGACTGGAGAGCCAGATAGTAAGTTCTTGTTTCAATCGAAACAAGATCAACCGTCCACCTCACGGCCCGAAAGACTCCCCCTCGAGTCGATAGGAGATTCCTTTCGCCTCCCAAAGGAGGCCGCGCCGTCCAATAAACAACAACTGACAGCGTTGGTCGGGACTGTGAAAGAGCCGATCGTACCCAATGCGGACCCGGCCAGGATATCGACGATGATCGGCATCCAGCGATGTGGCACATCAGATTGGGCCGGGCTCTGTTACTATGAAACGCAGAAAAAAATATGCCGCGACGCCGTTGTTCACCGAGCTGGAAGTGAACGATGAGTTCCGTGGGTACGACCAAGGAGCTCTTACAGCTCGGCTGACGGAGAGGACTCCTTACTCGAGGGCCGGCAGTTCGTCATTGAGTGGGGGGGGGGGAATAACACGGTACCTCTTACACCCGCGGGGCTGTTTCAGTCAATCGAAGGAAAGTTCGGAAAAGATTCTTCCCACCAACTTATAACCGAAGACATTATGAAAATAGTGTGTGGGAAGAGGGCCGAACAGATCCAGCACCGCCGAAACCATCCGGGCCAAGGTGAAGGAGGAACACGTCAGGGACAGACTAGCGAAAATCCCCCCCCAGGTTGCAGGAAAGGCTGGCGAGACCTAGACCCTCGCCGGAGAATGATAGGTTGCCCTTTCGGGAGCAAGTCCCGACGCCCAGTGTTAGGAGGGCCAGCAGTGGTAGACCTTCAGCAAGGTACAATCGAAGGCCCCCTACAAAAAAACAGGGAATTGCACAAAAGAAAGAATCTTCGAGGGGGGTGCCTCCCCAGATGACGCCAAACCCTTCAAAGGGGGTTGCCTGCGACACCTTGTAGAAGTTTGGAAGGCAGAAAGAACCCCCTTACCCCTTCTGAGGATGTTAGGGGGGGGCGCATTCCATTTACCCTGAAGTCGCCCTTCTCCCTCAGACACCACAGCTACTGCGGGAATTCCAGACGCAGGTAACGGGCAAGATGCAGGCCCAAGTAACTGTATTAAAGGAACTGTAAATCTTGGGAGCGGCAGACGGAACGCCCAGCTATGTCTCGAAGCTATTTTTAGTCAGGAAACAGATGGCGGAGAACGACCAATCTTCTACTTGAAGATGTTGAATGGTTTTCTTTTTGGATCTCAGACCTTTCAAGCTGTTCAACCATGGCCGAGTTCCGCAGTCCCTGCAGAAGAACAACTGAATGATAAAGATAGACCTGCATCAGGCATACCTCCATCTTCCTATAGCGAAGCGACATCGGCAACTCCTCCGTCCTGCTTCAGAGACGAGCTGATCCGGTTCACAAGCCTCACCTTCGGTCTATCAGCGGCTCCACGAATGTTCGCATCACTGACGAATTGGGTAGCCGAAAAACTTTGGGACCGAAACACTCGGATGGTTACATACCTGGACGATTTCTTGATTGCAAATCAATTCAAAACAGTCCTAACCTTTCAAGCATTTGAGATCGTAGGGTTTCTAAAAAAGCTAGGTTGGACAGTAAACTTCAAGAAGTCAATCCCTGTACCCTGCCAGAAACTGGAATTCCTGGGGATCGAGTGGGGCACTTACACCAAGAGCATATCCCACGAAAAGTGCACAGCTCTCCGAAACGCAGTGCAAGAGATGACACAGAAGCAGGAATGGTCCCTCAAATCAGCTCAACGCCTGCTAGGCAGACTAAACTTCATATCTTTTGTCACTCCCCGAGGACGGCTGCATTGCCGTCACCTACAACGACACACCCGTCAATTGCGCCATCTGCCGCCTCACCTTACGGTTGCGATTCTAGTTGCGGTCCAGCCATAGAGGAGTTGGTGGGTACAGACAATTGGAGTGGCAACTCCCACTGCACAGACCAATTTTTCGCCACTTCCGAACCACGGACGCAGCAGATGCAGGTTGGGGAGCTCAACTGAACGACACCCTCATGTCGGGACAGTGGAAGTGGCAGCATCGGTCATGGCACTCCAATCGGAAGGAGCTGTATGAGGTGATATCGGCAATCAAACTGCAAGCCGATGAAATAAGAGGAGCAGAGGTACTTTTACAGTCGGACAACATTTTAGTAGTCTTATATATAAACAAAGAAGGAGACACACGGTCGCTAGACCTCTTCTTACTGACACATGAGATGGTTGCATTGGTCGACAAGTACGGTATCTCCCTAACTGCGCAGTACCTACCGCGAATTTACAAAGACACGGCCGACCGTCTATCTCGCGGAACACAAGTTCCCGAGTGGCACATTCCCGATACAGCAACAGAGCAGATCTTCGATCACAGAGGCACGCCCGAGATCATCAAAAGAGTCGCGAGTAATTCCCAAGTATGTATCTCACGACAGCTCCGACTGAGGCGCTCTGTATCACAACGCTTTCAGCCGCTTGTGGAACCACGAACTGGTGTGGGTCTTTACCCATCCGAACATGATTCCCCAAGTATTGGCCCACCTGAACACGGCGGGAGGAAGAAACCATTCTAGGGAGCAGACCTTCAGAGGAGAGCGACAGGGCTGTCACACACGATACCCAACTTGGCATCAGCGCGGGTGGGCATGTCAACCGGCTGACCACCTCCAAGATACAAGACCTGTCGCTCCATCGGTGGAGGATTTCGGGTGGGAGAGTCTAATTCGCGAGTGGAGCCCTGAAGGAAAAGGGCGGCTATCATCAGGGTAGCGTCAGTCCACCCTGATGATAGCGTACCGATTGGCATGGGTTAGATGGACCACCTGATGCAACCTTAGATCAGTGGTCGCAAATCACCCCATCCGGAATAAGTTGCCAGGTACCTAGCTCACCTCTACCTTAGAGGAGGCTTGGCGTACTCCACAATTGGGGTGCACAAGTCACGTACCAATTGGCATGGGTTAGATGGACCATCTGATGCAACCTTGGATCAGTGGTCACACCCCGAAAGCCTCTATATGGGATGTCAGGAGAGTGGTCCGTCACTTGAAGAAAACCGCTCCACCTACATCCAGCCTATATGAAGTGTCTCGTAGGACGGCATTATTACTACTACTGACGTCGGTTAGACATTGCTCAGATATTCAGACAGCGGGCTTAGAGAGGAACGGGACCAGATAACTCTATGGCCTGCGTTCGGGTCAACTACCCATCAGCAATCGGGTTGACACTTTAGGAAAGGAGACATGCAAAATATAGCCCCAATATATTGGCTTCGCCAACTGGTTAAAGCCTTGGAAGGAAGTCGAAAGAAAGGCGGAGACCTCCAAGAACTATTTTTTAGAGCTATGGGGCCCGATAAGCCGGCCTCCAGGACAGTCATAGACGAGAGGTAATAACTGGCGTGAGTGATCACATCCGACGGAAGGCCTTATCACTAACCCTTTCCAACCAGTCTAGATGTACCCGGACCACAAAATCGTACCCAGACCATCAGCTGAAGACTGGTTAAGATCTCACATTGATGACATAACTCTTCCCCCACGAGCCACCAGGTGATAACAAACATTCACACATTGCTGCTAGAACACACAATATAAGAGTTTTACCTACCAATAAAACTCTTATTGTGTTTCCAGCAATGTCCAAGATCCAGGTAACCCCTACCTGGTGCACCTTGAGTGACAATGACGTACATAAAGGCGTCACCCAGATGGCGTGGCTTGGGTAGGGAAGAGGGGGGAGAAGAAAAGGTGTTGCCAACGTAGGATTTGGACGCGTGGCTCGAAAACAGAGACGCATCATCTCAGGGGATCTTGGACATTGCTGCCAGAACACACAATATTGTATTAACACACAATCTGTCCTATGTTATTGCATAATGTGTCTGTAGATAAAATATCCAGAGGATATTTTCTCACACCCATTAAATAGCCACATCTTTTATTTGCCTGGTTTATCTGTTTTAATATTTTAAATGTATTGTGATTATTATGAACACACTATTTCAACACATTCTAAACAGTTTATAAATACAAATATGGACTAGTTTTGCTTAACTCTAAAATCTGTACTTGTACAACACCCATACTATGTAGCCACTACCAGTGATGGGCAATTAAAAAGAAAAGTTTATCAATTCCATTGAAATGAATCGAGTTTAATATAGATTATAATGAATGTTAAACTGTGAAGATTTGTACTACAAAAAAAGGTGCTAAAATTATCATTATATTTGACTCAATATTCTCATCTTTGGAATTTTTATATGTTCTCTGTCACTTAGTGTAAAAAAAGCACTGGCTATATCTAAAGTCATTGTAACATTTTACACATATAAAAAATTCTTACATTTATAAACAGATAGTTTAGATTTCAAATTTAATGCCAGTATATCAACGGTGAAATAAAATCATTTTCTTTTTTTATATGTTTGGAGCATTAAAGTATTCAATGAATTTTAAAGTATTGATTGAAGGAAAGAAGTCTACAATTATATGCATAATAAAAGTTGAAGGTTGAGTTAGAGTTGAAAAGGGATCTTGGACATTGCTGGAAACACAATAAGAGTTTTATTGGTAGGTAAAACTCCTATATTACATACACAAAATCTCATTATATTAAACACAGTTTAAAAAAATTCAGTTTGTTATAATTTTAATTTTATGATCCTCACCATTGCTCACTTACAACATTATCGTTAGGTTCCTTCTTCTATTCAATTATTGCCAAATAATTAGCTTTGAACTGTATAATTTGATACATTTATAACCTATTTACTTGTGTAATATGGCTATATCCCCAATACTACGCAGTCTATCATAATCCAATTAGTCATTTAAGCGAAAAGTAAATTAACAATTAGATTCATTCATTCTTAGCTGCATGCTAATAGCCTGAGAGACTGCATCACTACTTGGTAGTTACTTACAATTCGCAACACTTATATGAAATATGAAATGGTTGGTAAATTCTAAAACATTAACAGGAGAAATTATAAGTCTTTACTCTGATTGAACAATATGGTTTATAATTTATGATTACGACTGAAGGTGTTTGATGGGATTTCAATATCAAATTTGAATTGTTGACACTTTGTACGATTCACATGTTTTTTCACTAACAAAAATCGCCTTTCGATATCTTCAAGTATTCTTTCACAGTTCTGTTAAATCTATGTGATATAATGCTCGAAAATGTCAAAAGGCAAAACCCGTGTTGTTAGTGACAAAACAAGTGAAATTGTACAAAGTTTCAACAATTTTAATATGGTGTATATTTTTAAGAATTGGAATAGTCTACCAATTTCAAATTGACTTTTCTGTTTCCCCAGTTGAAGTTATTTGATTTTGTTCTCAAAAAGTTATTTGACAAAAGAGGTATACTGAACCACTAATACCGTTCCCAGAGAATTTAATCATAATCAACATTGAATGTTTGACAACGTCAGGACAAAAACCTGAAAATCATTGCCAAGTTCTACTGACAATGTTGAACAACAAATCTGAAGATTCCTCGATTGGCCATCTATTAGCTAATCATTTTTTACTCTAACCTTTAATTTAACACTGATTAATAAGCAGTAATAAATAATAAAACATCACCCAAAGTTTAATCAGAACCGTGTGACATCGATTATCTGGTATTGTTGCATTCCTATTCCCGAGTTCGAAATGTAAAAAAATGCCTATGATGTTCCCAGGAATGAGCGGCACGAGCTGAAGCAGGCCAGGCTCGGAAGGTAAAACTCCTCAATCGCCCTCTTTATAGTTTTTCGTCCTGTGATCTTTATGTGTAGATCGTCTGTGTATATGTTTTTAACACATTCTAGTCAAAGTTGTTGTTTTATGCCTACACCGATTTTGTTATTATACATCACCTTGTGCCGTCGTAAACAAATGGATGTCTTTATCAACAGTACAGTATATACATGTAAAGCAGGTGGCCGAACAGTGTTCATATTGACTTCATAGGATATCAGGTATTGCCAATATGAGGAATCAAACAATATATTCTCAACACACTTCAAATAGCTTTGTAGAGAGCTGTATTTTATAGTATCTTGATAATTCAATAAATTTTGTACGAGTAGACTTGGAATGGCTTTGCAAGAAATACTCTTCAATGTGCTTAGACTACTCCTCGAAGTACTGGATCTCTCAAGAAGTCCCCGTAAAATAGTTTTAATAGGAAACTAACAAAAGCAAACCGTTGTAAAGTTTTATATTCATACAGCTTTCCAAATAAAATATTCTGATAGGTAATAAAATAGTTCTTATTATATCAGTAGTTAAATCGATTTATTTGTTGTAAAATTCATTGTTTTTAGCATATATGTATTTAATGAAAATGTGTATAATAATGGGAAGAAAGTTTCCTAAATATCGTTCAGTAAAAATTGCTCAAACGACATTCACACCACTAACAATCTACGCTCTGAAAAACATTCAGTTGATATAAATGCTTTAGGTGATAAATAAACAGAATTTTTATCACTGTTCACTCAATCTTCCGAATACAATTTTGACTTTAATTGCCATGTAATAATTGAAAATATTTCAGGGCTAAGGAGGAAGACTTAATGCTGGGCAGCACCGACAGCTTAGAGCAGACAAGTTCAAATGCGACCAGAGCCACTTACAATTACGAAGTGGACACTCCTATGACCGGAAGCCTCACAAGTGCCGGTAAATATCTGATTATTTGATTCTAGCCAAATGTTCTATTTGTTTCAAAACATGGTAAACACACGTTAATTATTTTGCTCGAGTTATTTTTCAATAGAATTTATTTATTCAGGGTCAAATACAATGGTCTCTTCACTGGAGACTTTAGAGCCGTTGACGACTGTTTGCGATAGAGGAGAACGAACTCTTCGACTTAGCACTGAAGACTGCTTTACAGCCGACCACTCTGGAAGCGATCATATGGATGAATATGAAATTCAAGAACCTGATTCTGATCTGGAAAAGCTGGTAAATTTTCAAGAGTAAATCTTCAACTAAATGCAGACTTAGGTTAACTAAAATTGTGCAGGAGAGCTATCAACTTCAATTTATCACCTTATTAGGAAAACTGTGGTTCAATAGTGAGAATCAATTAAAATATTTAAATTACTTTAGAACTCTTTTGGAACATTAAAAATTACCGCCACAACTTAAAAATTTACTTTCAGATTTAATCAAATATTTTATTACAAATTATTTTAACAATAAACATTTGTGATTTTATTCATTAGGGCCATTCTAAGCCTCAAGTACGAGAGAGAACAATCCGATTCGGCAGCGAAGGATCATCAGAAGATACATCAGTAGGCCAATCCGGGTCTGCCACTTTTTTCATTGGCGATACACCAATCACTAGAGGTAAACATAAATACACAAATGACTTAAAAAGTTATCCTTAGATTTCACTGAGAGGCGGGCAATTCAAAAAATAAAAATATAATTAATCCTCTTTAAATGATATTCAAGGTGACAAGAGTGTAGAATCGAGCACAGCAACATCCGAAGCCACACCTCCTGTTCCAGCTCAAAGAAAGTAAGGAAACATTTCTAAATATTAGGTAATCCCGGAATTAGTGTCGTTTTTTCAATACGCAACTTTGACTCAGTATGTTTGAGTCCGTTTACCAGTAAAGACGTGTGTTATTATTTTTCTCTTCTTTGGTGATTCTTTACCTTTCTTTTGAACAAAAAAAATCAATTCTACCCCACCTATAAAAAATGGTAAACTGTAAAAAACGACATTAATTCCAGGATTACCTAATATAATCTGTATTTTTTCATCGTATACACAAATAAATAAATTATTATCGAATAGCTTTAAATATATTCCGAAATATTTCTGCTTTATGATATCGACTGAAGGTGCTTGATGGAATTTCAATATCAAATATGAATTGTTACACCTTTGTACGATTCCACATGTTTTGTTAGTAACGACCTATAAAATAGATAGAATGGCTGAAGATGTCGAAAGCTGAAACCGGGCTGTTAGTATAAACTTTTCTTTAAGACATTTTTCACATTTTTTTAACATAAGAAGTATTCACTAACTTTTCATAGCTTTCAACTGAAAATTTTCTATAATATTTGCAATATATACTACAGTATCGTGTTTTAATTAACTCTCAACTATTTGCACTCAAACATGGTGGTAGAAACGGCATTGATTTTTTTTTTTGTTATAACTCAAATTACAGCACTCAATTCAATTCAATTTCACTTATAATTGAACAATAGTTTTTAAAATCATTGTATTTGAGGATAACACTTTTTAATTCTTTATCCATTATCGAAGTTATTACTTTAATATAGTATCACATCAGTTGTCAAATATGAAGGATTAAAATCACTAAAATTAGGGTTATTGTTTATGGCTGAACCCCAGATGGATTATGTTAAATGTTATAATAAAATTTGTTTATTTAGATCTCTAACCGGTCTGACGAAACCGATTTCATTTGAATCGGGAAGATTCAAAGTTCACGGAAGCAAGGAAGACGAAGAAGATGATGAAGAAAAAATTTAAAATGGAAAAAAGAACAAATAGGAATACCTTAAAACAAAACAATATTTCTTTCTTAAAGAAATAAACTGCTAAGTTATGATAGTGAGTTGATATGGAGACCAAAGCATTTCAACTTCTACTTACGCCTTGACTAGAAGCTTTGACACTACCCTACATGTAGATAAATTGACATCGTTTTCCTGGTGGCATTGTCAATATAACGTTAGATAGTATTCTACCGTTACATGCCACCTCACATAAATCGTAATACCCCTACTATATCATGCTTATATTGCATCTATGTGCACCTAAATGTTATATGTAACAATTTATGAATATGAAATGAATGAATAGCTGTGCGGTAGATGTATGCCACCGAGTGAATCATGCTTCTTAATGTATTTCACGTGTCTACTGATCGATATGCCCTAAAAATGAAAATAAAGTCAACCCTTCTATAGCACTAATGGCATTCCCTCCTATAACACTCCCAGCTACAGATCAGTTTTCTATAGCAATTGTGTCATTACCTCTTATAGCGCTCCCAACTATACAGCTATTTTCTATAACATTAATGGCACTCCCTCGCGCTATAGTGCTCCTTGCGAGAGAACTGTTTTCTATACCACATTAAATTTTCAAGGTCAAATTACATATTACATAAATATTTCATGTAAGGCATTAATATCTGCTTTATTAGAATATTCTTGTTTTTTTCTGTGACCTTTGTTTGACATCTGCAAACATCAACAAAAAAAAACAACAACACTCCAGGGCTATACAATCACAATTGCTCACAAATATTGATTTTGTACTATTTAAAAAATACACTCTCAAAACCTAACTCTACATTAGTAACAGCTGCCTAGTCTGATCCAGTGTGATTCTTATCTCAGTGCTATAGAATGGTTGACCAAAGTCACAACTGTCTGTATAATTGACATCCAACTGAAAAAAAATCTCTCAAAAGTTGTACAGTTGAAATCATTTTACATTACTAGTAATAATTGATTAGTAACATACATTCAACAAACCACAAATAGGTCCACACTATTATTTTATGAATGACATTTCAATGACACTTATTTTTTTCTCTCTAATAAAAGAATATGCCAAAAACGTTTTACATAGTGTGCATAGAATCAGGGGCACGGGTACAAAGTTCGACATATTATTTGATTGTATTATATTAAAACATACTGTGCTTTAATGGTGCTTCGAGACTTTAGTTTTTATGTGTTTATTTCGAATTTCAATATAACTGTTGTAGGTTATGAGAAAATCTTATATTAGTATACAATAACATCAGAATAATGGTAAACGTAATGTTTATCTACGTTAATATGATTCAAATAAATTAACTAATAAAGATAATCGAATTTGGACAAGTTTAGTATGGTGAAAGTTATCAGTTTCGCATATTATAAATTGAAATTAATCTCTCTAGAGTAATTTCACTAATGGAATTTTTTCTGTATAGAAAATCGAATCGAACGGAGTGTCACAAAATTATATTTTACTCCAGTGATAACTTAATATAGATAAGTGATTTAAGATTTCAATTTCTTTTTTAATCTCGATAGGAAACTGCGTAATGATACCCATTCATCTCCATTGTGTCATCTTTTGCTCGGAATAAATTGGAATCTTTTTACAATTTACTGATGTGACCAATAAAACAACTAAACCAAAGACTATTTATAGTGAAAAAAATATTACAACACCCACCGTAACATATTTGACAGCTGTCTGCTTATTGAAGCTAAGAGATTGCTTTCACTTTTATATTATATACTAAAATGACAAATTATTAATACTTCATTTGTAATTCTTCACCCAGCATTTTGTGCATAGATACATCTTTAAATTAAGATTAAAATGGCACATTAAAAATCAAAACAATTAAATGTACCGATTTCCATTACAACTTAAGCCTGCGAATGTTAGATTTCATTATAAATTTGCAAGATATATTACTGTTTCAAATCAGAATACATAATAATAAAAAGTTTATTTCTAACACTTGCAACTCAAAAGCACTTTTATGTTTGAAAAATGACTTGTGAAATGAGAGTTTGGAGTATTATTTAAATCCAATATTTGTGGAGTGATCCGATTGGAAAAAATACGGCTGGTTGCTTCTTAAAGTCCAAGATGGATCGGCGAATATTATGTAAAGTCGTAGTCATCAATGTTCGCCATAAGCTAAAATAGAAGTTAAATCCATTGAATAAGTGATAAGGTGAATGTTAACTAACCATAGCACAAACTCGTGTAATTTAAGTATTAGGGGTTATTCAACTTCTTAAATGAAGAAAGTAATAGAGAATATTTGTTCACTTTTTATTTTATTCTTTATTATTAAAAAAAATATGAACATGTCCATTTGCTGTAGCTTTGCATTAACATAGTTTAATGATTATGAATTTTGTCACGTCTCGAAGAGAATATTTTCCAAATATAATTCTACACATTCAATTTCGATAGTTTTTTGTTTCATTCATAGTTTTAAAAAATTATTTTTGATACTGTCAATTTCTTTGTAAGATTTTTCTTTAATACACCGTTATGTGTTTTAATAAATACTTTGTTATCATTATACTATATAAATCTACATGAGACCCTAGGTGTAGATTTTGATGAATAAAATATTCGTTCTAATAGTTTCAATGTTGAGTTCTATCAACATTTTTCTTCCACAAAAATACTTTTAGTTAATTTATTAATACTACTATTTGTTAACTGATGGAATAATTTCATTAATTAAATAGATATATGTTTTTCGATTCATTTACTATTAGGTACCATTCAATACGTTGCATCAAATTTACTTGTAAGGATTCTTTTCTAAAATTACCAATGAAATCAGTTTTATTGATAGGGTGGAAATCGAATATGAAGAATAAGGGATTTTGTAATGTAGTGATAATAAAATTGATTGTCTGACTCGTGAGAATGGTCTGGAAATTGATTTCATTTATACATTTGATATTTAAACCCACAAGAAAGCAAATAAAATATGTAACAAAAAAACAACAGATATTTCTAAATCGTCAAAAGCTCATTTAGATTGTAGTTAGTATGATACTCATATTATATATTACAATTACTTGTATAAAAATATAATTTAATTATTGTACTTTAGTATAGTATTTTCTTTCGTTCTCAGTTCTAATTTTTACTGAGGACTAGTTTCAAAACAATTTGGGGCTTAATTTATTTCACCCTAAACCATAGTGAAAGGAGTGTAAGAATTAATAGATAAACTGGATTGTTGTTCTTGTAAAATATGTGAATCGTAAAACATCATTATAGCCATAATCAACTGTAATTCAATCTACACGAGATGACGTCAACAAATACAAAAATATCAACTGTCATCTTTTTATCCAGTTCATGTATAATTCTTAATCCATAAACCTGAGCTAGATCGCTTGGTTTATTACTTCGCCATCTGTGCTGAGAACCTGATATGAATGATTAAAAGTATATAAAGTGTGCATTTTACAAACAATTAAGTTTGAATAAATTTATAATTATAAACGAGTGAAGTTTTTTATCGTTTTGGCCGCATTGTTTCTATTGTTTTGTGCAGCTTTTATAAAGTTACTTATTTATTTATGAATAAGAGCTTACGTTTTACGCTAGCAAAGGATGAAAGACTTTTATGATGGTAGTTTTGATAATTCTGGAATAAATATATTTATTAATAAATTTATATTTATTAAAAGAATAAGTGTTTGTATCAAATTTGTATCGTTGTACGAAATGCCTGGCTTCGTGTGTTATATAAATATACTACGGAATGTCTGTTATAATATTATTATATGATAGAAAAATACCAAAAGATTAATAATAAACAATAATATGTACCAATGTTCTATGAATTAAACACTTGATATTATATTATTGACAACGTAAAAAATATTTAATTTTTATTATTAAGGTGTATCTACAGTTTATTATCACCGCTGAATTAAATTAATATTATATGTATGACGATGCGTTATGTGAAGCAACATTGTTTTAGCTGAGCTTTGTATTCTAGAACTATGTGAAGTTTCAAAATATATGTATTCGCTTCACTTTAAATGTATATTATAGTCTATGCTTTTAGAAGCTACAAAATGAAGATGCAAAAATCGCTAGATCAATAAAAGTATGAATCTTAAATAGGATTTATAAAAAGAAATTATAAGGCACCATCTATATGTTTTTATAATTAATCAAATAAAATAAATTTTAAAACAATTCCAATCCAACTTTTTTCTAAAAATCTCTACTCTTTTCTTAAAAAATATTTTTTTCAATAGGTGCAACATTCAAATAAATAATAATTTTGAAAAATTATATTTGTCTCTTCGCATAGTTCTAAGCGCTAGTTAGGGGTTACCAATAATTATTACCAATATATTAATGAGAAATATTAGCTAATTGATTATAAATTTAAATAATGTGCTTTGTGTACAGCCCCTCCAGAAATGCAGGCTGCTCCGCAACATGAACAAAATGATTGAATTTTAAATGTATTCAATACAACGCTGATGAGTAATAATAAATTATTGGGTATTTCTCTCATTCCATTCTTTGTGTTTGTCGGGAAGCCTCAATAAAGATGATGAAAATTTGCTGACATTATGGTTTTATTTAATTACATACCCATTCAACACTGCATTGAAATAATATAAACATGATTCAACAAAAAATAATGTCTGTTTAGTATTGCATATTGACTATTGTAAGTATATTCTATATAGACAAGTCCAAGACCAAGACAAAACCAGTTTTTATAACAACATTAAAGAAAATGAGTTGATGATATATTTTAAGTTGTGCGATGCTCTTTTATAACTTAAAAGGTCATGTGCATCAAAATTGTTAACGTTACTATTGTTGCCACTTCTCATTTTCTATTGCAATTACAATAAATAACAATTATTATAATACTTTTTGTAAAATACCTACAATCTTATAACAAAATGGCGTTCGTTGAATCCTATTCAATTATTAGTATATGATTACAACTTTTTGTCGTATTTTCAATTCAACTATAATAGATTAAATGAATGATAAAAATAAAAAATATCATGCAATTTTGCAATTTTTTATTTCTAAATATTGAGTACATTAATTTGAGTTCAACATAATTTTTGTATAAGCTGGTTTGGTTCGTAGCGATTCATATATGAAGACGTTCCTTAGCAATCTGTTTTTTATTTATTTCTGCTTCATATAGATCATATTGCACAAAGTTTTAGCCTTAATTTTTTTAGACATTAATTCAATATATTTTATGTTATGGTGGAAACTTTTGTGTTTTATGTTTTTCAAATTTGCGATCTAGTATAATAATATTCCATTTTCATTGATTTTTCACAAAATGCAGTAAAACTGAAAAATTACATAATAAAAATTCACGGAATTTTTTTTAGAGGTTTTGAGATACATACGATGGTATATACACACAATACATTGTTAAGAAAATATTTTAAAATAACTTAAAAACGTTTGAATTTTTTTAAGTATTTTTATGGGTTAAGTAATATTATATAAATAAAAACATAATCCTGCTATTTTTAAGTACGGTAACACAATACTATTTTTGACAGTTCGTCACAGAGGAAAATGGCCGGCTGACGAGACGCGATGTTTATATCATTGTTATCGCTCCGAATTGTTCAACTTGCATGACTGTCGGTATAGAACACTTTAAAACACTATGGTGATATTATAAATACAAAAAACGCCTCGAATGAATGATCATCATTGACGTATCGGTGAATATTTTATTTTCCATTTTTGTTGATATCTCGCTTCCTAATGAAACTATTGTCGGCCGAGTTTCAAAATATTGCGACATAATTTGGTAGATAATATTGAGTTTTAAAAAAAGACAATGACCTGGCGATTTCTGGTGTTCGTTTTTTATCATTCTGGTTTATTAAGTCGGCGCAATCTTATTTGTTCGACAAATCTTCGTCAATAATACACCTACTACTCCATAATATTTACATAGGTATAAGGTAGGTACGTCGGAAGAATAGGTGCTATGAGTATCGCTAATACGATTAGGTCATCTATACAACTGGTTTCAACGTTAATCGTCAATATTAGATTTGCATATGGATGAACTATTACAGCTGTCAACAAATTTTAACCATTTAAATAACCAATAATTTTTGTGTAACAAGCATTTTCAAAAGCCCGCAAAAAAATTGCGAATTTTACTTTTTTTTTAAGGATATTTTTACTTGCGTAGTGACCTCTACAGCGTTTTTTTCAGTTTTCAATTGAAAATGTAAGATTCAAAAAAAGGTATCCAGGGTTGGCACAACTCGAAATAATCTATTTATCATATTTAACAGTTTTTTGTAAAACAATTTACATTTTAAATCTTAACAAAACCGAATAATTTATATTTGACTAACAATATTATTTATATTCCATTAACAATATTTTTTTATATTCAATTAAAAACATTAATTTCGTCTTGTATATTAATGAATTTGACACGCTTAATTATGCTGCAATCCTCGTCATGTCCATGTGACAAATTTAGACATTAAATGTAATATTTTGTTTTCTTATTTATACTATTCTAGACAGATGTCACTATGCACATAAATCATACCACCCAAAACTAATTTTGGATTATCATATAAATAATTTTTGAAATACATTGACGCAAGTATTTATTTGGGAATGGTGTCATATACGATTTTAGACACTGGAGTCTTTTTGGGATTTAACTGATTAAATCTGAAAATCACTCAAGTTACTACACCTACCGTTTTTAAAATCAAACCAATTTTTAACTCTTTCAGTTTTCCAATGCATATTTAACATTTTTTTCCCAAATATACATTAGTAATTTTCATTGAAAAATTTATGTAATGAACCTTTTTTTTAAATTTTCTGACTGTTCACTCTAAATATATAAATTTATCAAATGCTGTATTCTTAATTTCCTTACTTTGATTTTAATTCAAAAACTTTTTTTTTTTCAATAAAAGTTATATGTAAAGAATTCTGCCTCAGCAGGTTAGATTAAAAACATTGATTCATATATAGTTTTTTTTCTGTTCAATTTATGAATTTTTGCACAACCCTTGATTTGATTTGATCAGTGCACAAATTAGTTAAATATGTTACGCTGAATCTGTGAAATTTCTTATTACAAATAAACAACAAAAATATAAGTAAAAAATAATGAAAAGTGCCAAGCTATTATTCACAAACTAGAGCAAATTATCTACCGAGTGTGTTAATTGAACACAAATATTCGAAACAAAACCAGTTAAAAATAAACTTGCTAATTCAAAAAAGTTTTGAATCAACAATAAATAACTGTTTTTTCCAGCTATATTCAAAAATAAATCGATATATGTCTTTTTTGTTTTTTACCAACTTCAAACTACCTAATTTTTGCTCTCAACACTTTTGATTCAGTATTATTGTTAAATATGAGCTTTGAAAGCGTTAAATTAACAATTTGGACCAATCTATATTACAGCATTCTTTTAACATATGACTAACACTTACAAATAATATAACTTTTATTTTTATGTCTGACATCACTCTATTTAGATATTAACATTTTGTTTTTCTCGTGTGCGTAGAAAGGTGTTTATGTAGATTTTTAACTTTAACTGCTACGCAATACTTCTCACTCAACATTTTTCTTTAAATATTGAAATGAGAAACACATTATTTCACTTCATTAAACTTATATAATGCCCCCTAAATCAAATAAAAATACATTTATATCTTTTTGTACTGAATATTTCATATAGAGGAATCAAAAAACCAACTTTTGCAAGATTCCTATCCCTAAGTAAAAATAATTATTATATTTGAATTTATAGATTGAATTGGCATTTACTTGTTAGAACTCTGTTATATCTTATATATATCTTATATTTTAGCAAGGTGAAAAAATAGCAATGTAATTTTGTAGAAATAAAATACCTTGTTTTTTTGTAAACCGTTTTATATTTGATATGTTGAAGTTTTGTATGATTCCACATACTTTATTACTAATGAATCGGGTTTCACCTTTTGGCGTCTTCAGGCATTCTATCACACAGATGCAACAAAACCGACTCACAATAAACAGTTTGCATGGGCAACTTATATTATTATATTATATAGATTATAATGACAGTTGATTGCATATAATGCCTGAAGATGCCAAAAGGCGAAACCCGGTCTGTTTTGTGACAAAACATATTGAATTGTACAAAGTTTCAGCAAATCAAATTTGATATTGAAATTTCATCAAGCAGCTTTAGTTGATAAATAGCTCATAAATTTCATTTGAAATCATTTAACCCACTGTCTGCTAACGACTCCAATTTGAGATTGGTGATTGCGGTGGGTTGATGGTTAATACCCTAAAACATAAAAGTTTTAGCATTGTTAAAACTTTCATTAAAACGCTAGTTTTTCTATTGAACTTCAAATTGATTTATCCTGATAATCATCATAATTTAGTTGAACACCAACACTGTTGAACTATTTTTGAAATTTCCGATATTTGAATATCTTTTTTTTACGGCAGGGTACAAGTTAAATCTTACAGTTCAGTTTATCTCGTACTCAAATATTTGCTATTTTTGAAACATGCTTTTCCTTATTTGATCTGATAAAATTATATAGATCCATGTCAACAGATAATGCATTTAATATACCTTATTCAAAAGATGATAACACCTCTTATTAAATGATATTTTAAAATTATTTCTATAATTTTTCGTTTGTTGATAAATACCTGATAATCTTTTTATTTTAAAATTATCGATATAGTACTAAACATGCCTTTCCACCAATAAATGACAGTTAGCACCTTTGAAGTAGTAAAATTCTGTTATCATAAATATACAATCTATCATATCGATTTAAGGTGCTACGTGTTGGACTTGTCTTTAAAATTTGAGGCTGACAAAATAATAAACGTTATATATTGTCTTTCCGACAATAATTGTTATCAACACCATAAAAACCCTCACAGATATCCTTCAACCTCATCATATAGACAAAGTTTCTACCTAGTGTACTTAATAAAGTTGTCACATAAATCACTTTTAATGTTTTAACTAGGGCTGTAGAGTTGTTAAAAAAACACAATTCCAACATTAATCATCAACATGATTGACTAAAAACATAGTTTAATTTAATATTAAATGAATGATCAACTAACCAATCTGGAAAATTGTTCATTGATACATCTTCAAAATCATCGTATCAAAAAAGTAGTTAGAGTAGCTTGTTTTTCATGACTCCACCATAGGCCAAAAACTCGAGTCTGATTCCAAAACCCTGATGTTAACATAACGGTCATTTCTTGGTGGAGAGGTGTTATATATAAATCAATTAAACACAAGTTTTAATCAGCTCATAATGTTTTAGTCGGTTAAACCAGTCCTGATCTAAATAATATAAATTTATAAAAATAATATCTAACATTATAATTTATGATATCGACCGAAGGTGCTTGATGGAATTTCAATATCAAATTTGAATTATTACAACTTTGTACGATTCCACATGTTTTGTCACTAACGACCCGGGTTTCGTCTGTTGCATCCGTGTGATAGAATTCCTGAAGATGCCGAAAGGCGAAACCCGGGTAGTTAGTGACAAAACATGTGGAATCGTACAAAGTTGTAATAATTCAAATCTAACATTATGTTTCATTTTAAGAAAAATTGTCTGCAGTTTTCGTTTTTTTTTCTCACAGTTTTCCTCCATTATTTTTTTGTACTGATAAAAAATATAGCATCCGAAATCTGCTTTATAGAAGTTATAACTGAATTATGTTGTGAAAATAGACTTATCTTTATCATCTGATACAAATGCTAAATGGTTTTACGTACAAATATCTTATCTTGATAGGCCGTCAAGTTATTCTTCCTGAGAATATAATTCTTAACCCATTCTCCACTGATATTCTAACCCATAATATTTAACCTTTTCCCTGCTTTGACTCGTAAAGGATATGCTGACATCAAATATTTCAAAAATTAGTTCAGCAAACGTATGGAGATTTTTTTCAACTATCGGCCATCTCAAGCGTCACGACATTAACGAATGTTGATAATTTTCACCTTAAAATTTATACAAAATCAAATACTTCTTTTTCTATATACAAATATTAACATTTTATTGTCAGGAAACGGCAAATGGCATTTATTGCAGACTGCCAGTAGTAACTGGGATCTAGAAAATTCTGTTTATCGCCTACAGTCAGTTGTTTGTGGGATAGGACATATCACAGGGTTTGTCTGCGTGAAATAGCTGTGGCAATAGCACAAGACCCTTTTTTGACAAGAAACAAATAACTCATGAGTTATTACTCTCTAAATGTTTGTGTTGATTATTTTACAAAAGGCGACATATGTTTCTCTAATATTTATGTCATAATATTTCATACTCCCAGTGATTGTAAAATTGCAGGAATGAGAAGTATATATTATTATTTATTATAAAACTATGTAATATGAATAAATACGCTATATTTTACTTATGATGTTTTAAACATTTCATATTTAAGTTTTTATATTCGACTTAAAAATATTGTGAAACTAACACATTGAAAAAATAGCAATGTATTTTAGTTCTACAAATTTTTTTAAAGGTATGGTTGATAGCTATTTCGGCTCATACCATTGGCAGAATTACTTCTAACTGACTGACTTCTGACTTCTAACTTCTGAACTAGTTTTGACTATTGCGTGAGCCGAAATGGCTATCAACTATATCTTAAAAAAATTGTAGAACTAAAATATAATGCTATTTTTTCACCGCATTATAATGGAGTTCTACCAATTAAATGCCAATTCAATCAATATAGTGAAACTATGTAGTCAAACTATTTTTATTTAATTGTCAATAATCAAATGTCACATATGATTGATTACATTGAAAATTTCAATTGATAATATTGTTTGGTTTAGAAGTTGTGTCAATTTTAAGAAAGTAATATATTTTTGCATTAATCTCTAAAAATCACCCGATACAGGTTAGAGTCTAATGTTCGAGGCACCCGACAGCCAAGTGTTAATAATATATCTTTTTTTTCAATTTCAGATCAAATATTAATTCTATAATGGCGAGAAGAGGATTGCACTGCAAAAGCAGTGATCCCGGTACGTTTTCAAATAACAACCTGGGCTACGAACAGCGGCGTTTTCAGTCGCACCGCAGACAATTGCATCGCATTTTAGGAGACACGTTGCGAGCTCTTAAAGGCGTGGCGCACATGAACTTGTTCCCTTTAGGTAAGTTAACATAGTCGGTTGAAAAAAAAATCAGTCTATATAACTATGTGTGAGTGGCACAAACTCGATAGAGGAAAATTATAAAGCAGGAAACTCTGGATACGAATAACATTCCTGAATGAATATTTTATTGGAACTATAAACAATGAATGAATGATACACAGAGGGAAAATAACATAAATGATAATAAAGGAATAGATAGATCAAGGCACTGCTGCTTGCTATAGACAAAGAACAATTTTTTTATGTAACGATCTCATTTAATACTACTACAAATATCATGTAACACCAATTTGATTTGCAACTAGCCACTCAAAAAAACTAGTGAATGTGGAAAAATATTGGATGCCATTATATTCGACAAAAATGCAAGAACAATGGATCAAAAAACCACTGTACTAGCATTTATCTATCACTGTTTTTTACCATATTATTTTTGTTTGTGATGAAAAACATAATTTCCTTCTCAGAGTCGGCAATAGTAGATGCTATACGAGTATCGCGGGAAGGTGCCCTCCGGCCACCGGCCATTGTCGCATTAGGGCCAGCACGGGCTCGACTTGTCAATTTACTATTGGGGGAGAGGCTGCTACCTGTGAGACAGCCTTCGTCACCCCCTGGAAAAGGGTGGCGATGGGTCAGTAGATTTTAAACTTTACTCATCAGTAGATTAAAAATTTTACTTTACTTTTATATGTTTACGTAACCTGAATGTTTGTTTTTTTAGTTACGCTTACAACACGGTCGCAGGCGTCAAATCAGACTCAGTCTCGGAACAGACTTTGAAGTTGTGGAACCGCTGCTATCCATGGATTCTAATTGGGATCAAATCCCTCCTCAAGTATTTATCTTTTTAAATTTTAAACTACATTCACGATGATATTAACCCTTTTAGTCTCGATAGGACAATCTATCGGCACAGGTAGATAGTCCTAAAAAGTCTCATCGAACCAATATATCCACTCAAATATTTGATTATACATAAAATTTTGCATCAACAATGTGTTATTATCAACGCAGCTTACGCACGCTGATCAATCAGTCTATCATGCTAAAGGGGTTAATTATGCATAAAACCTACAATAAATATTGCAGTAAATTTGTTAGTCTGTTCAAACAGCATGTTATCCTTCGTTGCATGTGTAACTAGATATTGTAGACTCGACACCCGTGATCAAAACTTTGTCCGCTGAACAGCGACTGAAGTTATATGCTCCTTCTCACAGGTGATCTTTTTAGTTTGCTTAGGAGCATGCACCAAAAAATATTTATTAACCTTGAATCACAAGTATAATATTTTAGCTCCTGTTTAAATAATGTGGAAACCATCTGCGGTGATATTAAAAGTCTTTTCTGTATGAATATAATATAATTTAACCGTTAGAATGCTACGCGGCGCAAAAGCGCTGCGATCGTTTGTATCGAAAATTGCGGCGCAGCGCAAAAGCGCTGCGAGTTTCAGTGTGTTTTCGGTGCTCCGCGGGAGTGCACGTACGCTAACCTCGCACGTAATTTGTAATGAGAGTGCATTCTTATACATTTAAAAATAACTTTTATCGTTTTTTTATATTATTTTAAAATATCACTGCTCGAAACCATCGTAAGGGAAACAAATCGATATGCTGCACAGTTTTTGGCCTCGCACACTGTATCGGATAATTCTCGAGCAAAAAAGTGGACGCCGACAACAATATACGAAATGAAAGCCTTTATTGCTGTCATACTCGAAATGGGAATAACGAGAAGGCCAACAATTAGTAGTTATTAGTAGCTATTTGTGCGGCAAAACATAATTGTTGAGCTATTTTTTTTTGATTTTTTATTTTCTAAAAGAAATAAAATACAATAATATTGATATCACTTTATGTTTAATAAACATTAATAAACAATAAACATTTTATCTTTATAATGGAAAAATAATTAATAAAATTGATTGATATTTGTCTAAGTTAGAGTGTTTTATTTGACACCATTATTTTTTCCTCTAAATTAATCAATATGTGTATAGCAATTTTCATTTATTTTTGCCAAAATTGCTTAGCACTAAAACGGTTAATATATCTGATTGGAGACAGTAAGTTGAATCTTACACACTCCAAAGAGAGTAATCAACTGGTAGAAAACTTTAAAATGTATAATAATAATAATATTTTGTTTTGAAATGTGGCAGCATACGGATACCGCTCCAACTATCAATGGTCACATGCTATTCAAACGTTTGTAAAATAATTAAAACAATCATAAAACATAAACTGCACATTTTTTTTGAAAAAATTAAACATAAAATACATATATTATATGATATCATAATCGTCTATCGAGTAAGACGAAGGTATGTTTATAAAATATTCCCGTTGATATAATTCTTTGTGTCTCCATTACTCCGGTCGATGAACTTCTTTATCCCAGTCAATTATCATGGAACCCCCCCCCCACCCCCCGTCTATCATCATTCTATTATATCATTCACAGATCTTCTAAGATGTTCTAGAAATCACGCGAGTAAGGAATGTGAACGCTTCCAATTCAAGCATGCTCAACACATTGCATTTTTTAACAAATCAAACCGCCCCAGGAGGTATTTTGCAGCGATTTGGTCCCGGTGTTAACGTGTTAATCATAACACGTTTCTTAGCACCATTTCCGCAATTTATTTGATGATCAGAACCGTTTAATCATGCCATTCCACCGAACAGTGATAATCAACATCTTAAAAAAGATAATAGATGCCATATCCAACCTAAATAATTTCATTGTGATCATTTACCTTAATTGCTATTGTTGATTCCACAGGATCTGAAAAGGACTGACACGTTAGACTTATCGACGGTGATGGACATCGAGCTTTGCAATCAGTTCCTCCAGAACGGAGTGCAAATCCTAGTCCCTCCGGATCTCGGAGATCTTTCTCTAGACGACAGAGCTCCATATGAATTCACCCACGAATCCACCATAAAAGATTACGAGACATTTTATTCCAAGCGAGGCTCTCTGCTGGAAAACGTCTTCCCGATTATTATTTACGCTCTCGACGAACTCGGGCCTCCTGTTTCTATAAAAAAATCCAAAGAGAAACAAAATAACACCACAAAGTCGAAAGATAAAAGAAAAAGTGATAGTGCCACGAAAAGTTTTATTAATTCATTTATTCCACTTAATTTTAACCATGACAAACAGGACTGTGAACGTAATGACAAAGATAAATCTAAATTTTACGTTGACTTTGACAAAGATATCGTCGTTTGCGATGACGTTTCAGATTCCATCGGAATCGTTTTCGAAGCGCAAGACGCACATGAAGCTTTGAACTGTAATAAAGATGCAACGGAAAACACTGATAAGGAAAATAGTAAAAAACACCCTCTGAATTTAGAGTATGATGAGTTTACTGGACTTAGCGAAGAGGTAATTATGAATTTTCTATTTAAAATATACCTCGGCAATAAATATCTATTAAATTTTTACCTAGTCTAAAAAATAAATTAGTATACATATGGAACGCAGATACTAGCAGAAAGAAATTCATATAAACAAAGACCTTTTATAACACTGTCTGTTGGTTCCTCAAAAACATGGCTGAATATAATTCTACATTATCACTCAAATTCTTTTTTATTCAACTCCTTTTCAAGATTGATTAGAGGTTTTGATTACGTCAGGACGTATTTTTGGATTTAACTTTTAAAAACTGTGTGATAATTGATTTTATGCCCTAGGCTCCCAACCTGGGGGTTCTTTGGGTGGGTTGCCAACTTATACGGTCAACTAAGAAAATATTTTTTTGTTTGCTTTTGGATTGCATGGGGGGTCGCGGGTCACATGGATCTTATGAATAGGGGTCGCCACCCGAAAAAGGTTGGGAACCTATGTTTTATGCTTTCAGTATTTGATAATGAGGGGCCTAATACTTTTGTAATTACCTATTGAATCAGTCAACCCTAAACATTCATTTGTTTGTTTTTTTTATATGAATAGTGCGAATTCTTCACTGCAATATCAATTTAGATATTGTCAATCTTTTTAAATTGTGAGTTAACTGTGTTGTTTACAGACTGTGAGCGAAACAGGTAACATCCAATAATGTTCTTTCAACCCTTCAACTAAAAATAGTATTGTTTCAGAATCTCCTGGATCTTCGACAAATATACGAACTTCATCCAAACGCTCAGGTTCTGTTCACTCTCTTCTCGGACAGCGTCGAAAACAATTCCAACCCGAAGTCTGAATTAAGACTGCCGCCAACCTTAAAAGTGACGAGCAGAGATAGCCATTCGAACACTTCACTAGATAACTATTCTCTCAATGAGACTCCCGATTCAACATATTTGAAATTGGAGCGGGAAGATTTTATGGCGTTTGAGTGCTCTTCTGTTTCACCGATGGCCAAAGACTATTTGGTCCCTAAAATGGCTACTCCGCCAATGACCGATCAAGGGAAGCCGAGCAATATTATACCGCAAACCAAAACAAACCAAACCACCAGGAAACGGGAACCCAACGACTATGAGAGTAAACTGTTGAATTCAACTAGTAGCGATGATTCAAATCTGTTCTCGCTGGACGACTCGAAAGAGATGCTTTTGGATAAGCAGAGAGCATTTCTTATTGGACTTGTAGAGCAATTGGAGCATATGTGTGAGATATTTGCTATTAAATTAATTCATCTATTTCAGTGCTCCGCAACCTTTTGTCTTCCACGGCACACCACGTTTTTTTCTAAAATTTCATGGCACATCACAAGTCAATATATTTGAATAAAAATGCAAAAGATTCACTATCAATACATTTGCTAAAACTCATTCTTTCTATATTTTTTTACATGCTATGTTTTTCTTATAAATATTAACTTTTTAGTGTATTTTGTGTGTACGTTGTTTATATACTTACAGCGTTATTCTAATGAAGAAATAATTATTTCTGCTTCGAAGACGACTTCTAGACAAATCATTTTATTTTCCTTCTGTCAGAAAAATGTACTGTGGGTGTGCGACTAGACAATCATCGTCTTGAAATGCATAATGTAGTAGAATGTAGTAGGTCGTAGTTGAAATGCATAATGAAGTCTTTTATAATCATACTATAAAAAATGTTGTGAGAGTCTTAAGTATATATATTTTTTTTATATTATGTATATACAGTGGAATCCCCTAATTTTGCATTTCCCTATCTTTTCGGTTCCCGCATTTTATGAATCATTAATTCGGAATTCGATTGTATTCATATTTTGGTTGAATTGGCATTTACCTGTGTAAAATATTATAGATTTTGTCATGAAATAATTCTAATGAGACAATTTTAAAACTACAGTTGACCCTCCGATAGCACCGAAATCGAACTCGCTCTATATTAGACATCCTTTTGGTGTACTTTGTAAATTTCATGAAATCAATTAATGTGAAGTCATTATATTATGATTGTATGACCTTCTGATGTTTTATTATTTTTTGTAAAGATTTGCTAGTCACAACAACATATATAAAAAGCTACCAAGAAATATTCTTCTACCACAGCCATATATTTTTAATATACATATTTAGGTACTATATAATTTATCCTTGAAAATTTTGCATTTTGTAGAAAACAATGCTTTACTAGGGTGCGCTATAGGAGGGACTGTCGCACATGATATTAACTGCTGTATAGCAAGGAGCGCTATAAGAAAGCTGACTATAGAGCATTCTACGATCCTTTTGGAATTGATCTTGTTTATCTAACTCTGTCTACCTTATCAAAGTGCGTTCGGTAAATTTCATAGACAATAAACTTATAATGTTTCAGCTCATCCATTCTCTCAAAATCACTTTACCGGTCACTGGTTGATCGTAGACGACAGCTTCATAAATGATAAAGAATACAACGATATATCGACAGACGAAGTGAAAAATAGTGAACCATCTACATTGGCCGATCGGATTGGTACAGGCGATTGCGAGATTGTACTAAAACGGAAGGACTTTCTCACAAACTTGCACACATTCAGCAAAGGATGCTTGCAAAATTATATTCTCGACGACTGCAGTAAACTCAGCGAGGTATGTGAATTTTTACAATTATCGTTTCGTAAGATTGCCAGCCTTCCAGTTAAGAACAGAAATATTGTACACCAAAATTCATTTAGGGACTGGTCAATATGAATAGTCAAGGGCTTAACACCTTATTTGAATTGGAATTGTTACAGCTTTGTACGATTCCATATGTTTTGTCACTAACGAGCCGGATTTCGCCTTCCAACATCTTCAGGCATTCCATCACACGGATGCAAACAGAACTGACGCACAATAAACAGTTAGCATCGGCAGAGTCAGCAGTTATCACATGCGATTATTCGATCAATATTTTTCAATTTGTTTTAGCTGCCATTTAGTTCTTGCCTCGGGTCTGTGTTTTCCTGTAATTAATAGTTTTGGTGTATAGGCAACAAATGACCAGATTTATTGACTCTCCAGCAGGATTTAGGAAGTAATTAAAGCTACGCTAAATTTAAGTTTAATCATAGTCCTGATGATAGAATATAGTGTAAGCTGAAATAGCTATCAACAACCATATATTAAAAAATAATTAACCACATTCTTTGATACATTTACTTTTTTGTAATGTTTTTGTCTCCCGTTTGCAGATACACAATTCTCTACTCCAACAGTTTATTTTGTCCTCCTTTGACATGCTTAGAGAAATGCAAATAATACCAAGAAGGATTCATTACGTTGCGGAAAAGGAGCAACAACTTTATGAGGTATGTTTTAATTAAATACTTTCTATCATAAGAGCAATTATTTTTTCTTCCTTTTCTCTTGATGCCCCCAATCCAACACTAGAAGAAGAATCGAGTGGGTTTTAGTTATTCCTGACGAAATCAAAGCACTGTAATATTTTCTGATACCTTAGGTACCACAACTCGCAATGCATGAATAGAATGAATCGCATTTATTTTTTAAAATAATCACAACTATACAATTCTCGGCACCTACATAGAGACGGAGAAGTACTCATAAAAAATTTGCATGTCCATAAATTTTCTATCGGGTATACGCTTATAAAATATTTACAAATTCTGCAAACTATCACCAACAAACCATAGTATATTTGCAACACCATCCACAGGCATTTGAATCTTAAAACTGTCCACAACTATTATATCATGAAATTGAAAAAATTATGTAGACTTCATCGTACCTCGTACTGTGCTAATCTTGAAACCTTCTGAATCCTTGTTTGTCTAGATATATTTTGATGAAAAAAGAAAATCTCAGATATCTAACAGCCTATGAGATTCATATTACAGACCATGATATCCCCAGCACTAAGCAAAATACCCGTAAATATAATTGGTGTAGAAAACATGAGGTTTTCTGACTTCTGCACCACAATGATGCTCCATATACCTGACCTGAAACATTCTATGAAAGTGCACCTTTGTCATTACAAAAAAAAAACTGTCTTAATTAACATTTGAAGTGTTCAATAAAAATTCTTTAACTTCTGAACATTTTTTTTAGACTCTCAATAAAAAGTTCTCAGAAGGTGAAAAAAGCGAAGAACTATTGGTCATGATGCAGAGAGTTTTAGAAGAAATGAAAAATAACATCAACAACATTAACTGGGCAGGAAGTGGTAAGTTGCTATTTTTATTTCACCGCAGAGGATCCTGTTTCAATTTGATTATCCTTGTATTTAGATTGTCACTGTGATAGTGATTCTATTAGAATCTGAGAACAGACTGTTGAAGCTAAATATAAAAATTTCACAAACCAATCATGTCATATTTTAAAGTTTTTCAAAAAGAATATTGTAACATTGGTATACAAATTTAAAAGAAAATACAGTTGTTTTTCTGATGTATTTATAATTGTTTTACCCCTTTTTGCATAAAATTGGAGCATTTTCACTTCAACCTATGATGCTTAGATTCTGCCCAGTTATCTTTATTGTAACTACTATAAAATCACTCTATTATCGGAGTTATACGTATTCTGTTATTTTAAATAATAAAAACACATTTTTTTAGTACTTATTTTCACAATATATTTTTTGACCAGGACCGGTCATCGCGAAGATTATCAACTGATAGAAAACAATTAGCAAACATAATTTATTATTTTATAATTTCCTGTAAATTGTTTCTGTTCTTGAACCGCATGGTTTTGTATACCTGCTACCTTTAACTCAAATATTTTTTAACGACTTGTTCGTAAATTGTATTCTATCAGTTAATAATGCTCGTGATGAGTGAAACCGGTCCTGATCAAAATATATATTGTTTCCAAATTTTTTCCACTTATTTCCTTAACCGTTTTAGTGCTAAGCAATTTTGGCAAAAATGAATGAAAATTGCTATACACATATTGATTAATTTAGAGGAAAAAATAATGGTGTCAAATAAAACACTCTAACTTAGACAAATATCAATCAATTTTATTAATTATTTTTGCATTATAAAGATAAAATGTTTATTGTTTATTAATGTTTATTAAACATAAAGTGATATCAATATTATTGTATTTTATTTCTTTTAGAAAATAAAAAATCAAAAAAAAATAGCTCAACAATTATGTTTTGCCGCACAAATAGCTACTAATAACTACTAATTGTTGGCCTTCTCGTTATTCCCATTTCGAGTATGACAGCAATAAAGGCTTTCATTTCGTATATTGTTGTCGGCGTCCACTTTTTTGCTCGAGAATTATCCGATACAGTGTGCGAGGCCAAAAACTGTGCAGCATATCGATTTGTTTCCCTTACGATGGTTTCGAGCAGTGATATTTTAAAATAATATAAAAAACGATAAAAGTTATTTTTAAATGTATAAGAATGCACTCTCATTACAAATTACGCGCGAGGTTAGCGTACGTGCACTCCCGCGGAGCACCGAAAACACACTGAAACTCGCGCCGCAATTTTCGATACAAACGATCGCAGCGCTTTTGCGCCGCGTAGCATTCTAACGGTTAAGTACAAAAATATGTTTTTACTATTTAAAATATCATGCCTTTCCATCAAGAAGTGACCGCTAATACCTTAAAAGTATTCTGTTCTAACAATGGTATGATGTTGAAATATCTATCAACAAACTTTATGGATATTTAGACATAACTTTTTTACATCAAAATATATCACAGCATATCTCTACATTACCTTCTGACAGTTATTCACGTTAAAACAGTTGCACTATTGACTAGAAATGTAACCATGGAATCAAAAAATTGGCAAAAAAACGTGACCACAAAATAGTAATAACTCCTCTTACTCAAAGAATTATCCATTAGTTTTTTTTAATTATATGTTTCAACAATTCTCGCAAAACTTATATTGTGTTTCTAAAGATTGTATAAATTGAATGGATGACATATTTGTTACAGATTCTCCTTGTCATGGAAGTAATGAATGTCTGAATATGATGATACCAAACTCCGTCTTTTACGAAATTACTGATGATGAAATTCCAACAATTGAAGAAGAAAATTCCGAACCCGACGTACCTAACGGAAAGACCACTTCTAAACCTAATTTGACAGAAAACATTATGAGATCATTCAATTTGAAAGATTACTGTATAATTGATAAAACAGAAAAGATCGACAACGAAAAAAATAGCAATGGACATAAACTGGAAGCTAATTTTACTAATGGGGAGCACTCCAAATATGACGAGACTGAAAATAATTCTGAAACAAAATCGTTTGAAAACGGTGACACAGCTGAGGGCATGTCAGTGGAAGCCATACTAGCGGCCAAGGCCAAATTGGACCTCTCCGATATGAAAGCGTTGAAAGGGGAAGACAAGTTGCCGTGTAAAACCGTAGGATCTAAAAAGTCGCAGATGTCGTTCAAGCAGGCGTCTTTGGAAGTTCAGAGAGCGGTTCTCGCTCGACTGAGCAGAAACATCAGTATTCAGCTAGTCAAGTTTGTCGATTGCTTGCGAGACAGTTATTTCGGCACCTTGCAAAGGTTTGTTATTGTAATTCACAGTTTCATATCTAGCGTTTGAAATACTTTTATTAAATTAATGGACATTCTAACGCTATTGGTAAAGAAATAAATTATTCAGATTATCAGGACAACTGTCGGACTAAATTATAACACAGAACTTGACTTGTACGCAAATATTTTAAGACTGTGGTTATTATTGGGTTAAAAATCTGCCTGCTTTAACTGCCTATTCATGGCGGAAAAGCATTATATTTATAGACAAAAGATGCTAATTTTTTATTCATTTCACACTTTTTTTTGGCAAATAGTATGGACTGGTTTGTTTCACCATGAGCACTACCAATTGATCTGACAGTTTATTCTAATATGGCAACTTGAATTGCTTGTTACTGTCTAAAAGCACAAAAATACCATCATTCAATTTATCAATAATGCGGTCTCTCCTCAAACCGTTTATGTGAATGCACACAATCATGAGAGGACCATTTATGTGAGTATGCAGAATACCTTATTAGGCTGCCATTAATTTTTATATTGTTTATAAACAGATGTCTAGAATCTTTAGAAGAAGGCGGCAGTAAACGAGCAGCATCAGAAGCAGTCCGTCGCATCTTATTAGTTACTAGATCAGTAGACCTTCAGCAGTGTGCATCATTTTCATTCTTACACGCCCTCGTCGACCAACTTAGAAGATTTTTTAACAGGTAAGATGTTTTTGTATGTATGATAAATTCCATCATGCCAAGCGGGCAACTGCACTTTATATAGTTTTTAGTTTACAATATTGTCAATTTTGTATATAACTGATGCAAACTGTTTACTATGCGTCAGTTTGATTCTGTGATATCTGTGTGATAGAATGCCGCTTCATGCCGAAAGGTGAAACCTGAGTCATGAGTGACCGAACATCATATCTACAAAGTTTTCTCTATTCAAATTTGATATAGGTTTTTGCTGTAATCCATCAGACAACCAAAAAGTTTACTGGTCATTCAATTATGCCCATGGTATTAACAAATAAAGGTCTCTATGTAAGTCGTTTTGTATGTTCGCAGACTCTCTCTTTCTCCTAGTGGCGGCAAATCATGCTGTGTTCAAAGCACACGCTGGCGACGCCAAGTGGCTTTGGACACTATCGAATCTCTGAGTGCTACTAAACTTTCAAGGCTGATATCCACACAGGTGAGTTTCTTGAAACTTATATACTAACTACCAGGGCCGAGGAGTCGTTAAAAAAACACAAATCTGAATAAAAAAGTTTATTTATTTTTGTCAGGTTTTTTCCTACCTTTCCTATTTATAAACATTGAACTAAAGATTGACTAACCAAACCAGCAATTGTACATTGAGATATTCTTCAAAATGGTCTAATTGAAAAAGCAGTCATTCATTTTTCACGACTCTGATATTGACCAAAACACTATGACTCCACAGCAATGCTAGCTACTTATATTATTTAATAAGTTCCCATAAATTTTGATCGTAGAACTATTCCCCGGTTTAGTTTCCATTTACGGGCCACGTGATCTGGTTTCAATCAAGTAAAAATTTTTAAGATTCGGGTTCTGTTTACGTCATGAAGTCTTATAGAAAATAATGTTAAATTAAAGAAAATCGGGTCTTTTCAAACTGATTTGGTCTTTGGGTAGCAAGTGCGATATTAACCCCGATCATAAAAATATTAAACCAAGTGCTTATTACTTATTTAAATTCTTTATCCATTATCAAAGAGACAACTTTAAGTTGTGAGGCATCGTAAAAGGTTAGAGTAAGACTTGAGGCAGACCAGGTAATTTTATTTAATTCCAGTCGCAGACCTCTGTTAGATATTAACTACCTCAATTTAAAATTGTCGTTTAAATCTATTGATTATTTTTAATATTTTTTCATAGTTACGAGAAAGAGTCCGCTTATCCCACGAGCAATTTCAATCGGCTTTGCAGGTGCTGGGCGAGCATCACGCGACCCGTCTACAGCAGACCGAAGAGTTGAAGCTGGCATTGCGAAAGTTTCACGCTCCACGTTTCGCTCGTCTGTGTCTCGAAAGCACTTCTCTCGGAGATCTGGCACGATACGGTCTGCCGCATCTCGCTAAAGAAATTGGTCAGTTTATTTACTTTCCTATATCAACAAATATACCTTGATCATTATTTTTGCGCTGCGAATTATTTTCATACTCTCATACATATGTTATATACGTTCAACTCATAGGTCGTGGGCAATATGGAGTTGTGTACGCAGTGAAAGGATCGTGGGCTGGATTTGAGCCCTGCGCTGTGAAGAGTGTTGTTCCTCCAGACGAACGGCATTTCAACGAATTGGCGATGGAATTTTTTCATACCAGGTATAACATTGCAACACGCAATTTACTCAAGCAAATCTGCAAAGTTTAGGTTAGGTATTTTTGTCATCCGTTTGTCACATATTATGTATAAATTATATTTACACGTAAATTTAATTTAAAATATTGTCTGAGGGAACTTTTTGTAGTCATCTAATTAAAAAAACTGTTCAAATTCTATACATTTCCATATGTTTTGTCACTAACAATCCATGTTTTGCTTTTCATATCTTCAGCATTCAAGAACATGAATTCAGACACATTCTGCTGTGTATTGCTTATTTCTAAAATGACCTATTGACATATATTATGATCCCCTGAATTTCTATGCAATATTTAACATTCTCAATACGGCAGAACCACTAGTTCGACATGATGAATTAAATTTAAATATTATATTAAATGAAACAAAATCTGTGGAACATTACACAGAGTTTGAATGACTCGATATCCTAAAATATAATTTATTCCAGAAACATTCCAGCGCATGATCGCATAGTGAAGCTTCGCGGATCTGTGATCGATCACTCCTATGAGGGAAGCAGTCCAGCTGTGTTGCTGGTGTCGGAACGGCTCAAATGGGACTTGCACTGCGCATTGCTTCATGCTAAACTTACATTCCAACAGAGAATGCAAATTGCTGTGGATATTGTCGAGGGTAATTTTTTTTTTTTTTCATTACTAATAATATAAATTTACTTTTGAGGCTTTGGAAAGCCATGAATAAAAACACATTTTTTACTACTTATTTCCACAATACATTTTTTGATTAGAACCGGTTTCACTCATTGTGAGCATTATCTGAATATCAGTTATCTTTGTAGAATTATCGGTATTTGCTTTCGGTGCTATTTTTATTTACAATTGTTGCGGTATACACATGCTTTTTTTTTATATTTTAAATACGGCTTGATTCAATGTGTTGTTTGCTATTAAGTATTGATTGATGCGTGCACATTGCAAAACTTGTGTAAGGATTTGTTTTGTAGCCATTTTTTACGGATTAAAAATATTAAAAAAATAACACAGTACATATTATTTTAAAATATCACACCTTTCAAAGTGTCTGTCAACACCTCAACATTAGGTGCAGCTTAACGCGTTCCGTGCTAAGAACACGCCTAGCGTGCTCATGCCAGAAATGTAAAAAAAATATTTTACGACTGTTAGTAGTGTTTGTATTTTTTATTAGCTGACAATATTCATTTTTGATTTCATCACCTTTGAATCTTACCGCACGTAACATTTTTTTGCATAGTAAAGCTAAAGAGTATACATGTGCCGTTGTGAATATTTGTTTTGTAATTTTTATTCAAATTCTTTTCATTGGTTTATTGCAATTGGAATATAAACATAACTGGACTATTTCTATGACATCGTTTTGTGAAAAGTTTGCGCAGAATTATTTTATGCAGATTTTGATTATGTTAATTTTCGATTTTGAGTGATTTAGTGAATTCTGAACGAACACAAGTGCTTTTTGAATAATATAGTATAGAAATTGATGTGTATGATATGTATTTACAATCATGAATCAAAATATATTTGAAAATAAATACATGTGTGGACTAACCATTACAGTATGAACTCACTGCCAATTTATCAGTCTAATATGAGGCGCAAAAATACTGACAGTTATTTGTACTTACAGACAGGACAGTCGCATGTATTGTCTTTGAAATAATGCATATTATTAATTACTCGCAATACATTTTCATAATTCAAATGTATTCAGCACGCACAGACACTTTTACATAGGATTTTACATTAGCAGTGAAGACGTTAATGTGATCTGTTTATTATAATCAGCCATATTATAGAATCAAATTCGTCTAAACAACAAAATCGATATTTGTGATTTGGTGGTAATTCATTTTTAATATAAATTAAAATTGATAGCTTTATTATTCTTGGTGTGTTCATTGTTTAATATTGTTCTTTATGTTTGTTTATTGTTTTTAATTTGTCTTAAAGGGATTCGATATCTCCACTCGCAAGGCTTGGTGCACCGTGATATCAAACTTAAAAATGTTCTCTTGGACGAGAGCCACCGAGCCAAATTGACTGACTTAGGCTTCTGCATTCCGGAGGCGATGATGTCCGGATCCATTGTAGGTACACCCGTACATATGGCTCCTGAATTACTCTCCGGAAACTATGACAGCTCTGTAGATGTTTACGCATTTGGAATACTTTTTTGGTTAGTACATTTTATTTCATCATTCTGCCAAACCTCTCTAACCAAATTTTCAATTTCTTCGTAATATTTCTATGATCCTATCTAATGTTAATACTTTTTAAAAACATCTTATCCATGAACGTCTTGTAACTACCCAGAGCACTTATGTTGAAAGATTAGTGTGTGCCTAATACATACATTAATCCTTCTTTTCACACTTTTGATATTTCTTTCAACTTTTATTTGTATACATGTATATATTTACAAATTACTTTATCATTTCAATATGTTGACAGGTACGTTTGTTCTGCTACCGTTAAACTTCCGTCCGCCTTTGAGCATTTTCAAAGCAAAGAACAATTGTGGAACAAAGTAGGAAAAGGTAATGTGTAGAATTCCATTTCTGTCTGTATTTAGTGTGAAAATAATATAATTCATTAATCTTACTGGTTTCATGATGGTTTATTAAATAAATTCTTTTAAGAGATATTTAGATGGTGCATATGAATGAAGTTATTCATTGTTATAATTTATGATATTGACTGACTGACTCTCTTCGTTAAAAGAAGTAGTTCTCAATATAAATTCAATAAAAAATATGAAATGAGCTATAAATATTCAAAATGTTTAATGATATTATTAGATCTGTCATTACTCAACATAGGTTTTACATATTTCTTGTCATTTCAGGTCTACGCCCTGAACGGCTTCCTCAATTCTCTGAAGAATGTTGGACTCTCATGAAGAACTGCTGGGCCGCTGATCCAAATCAGAGACCACTTCTTGGAGATGTTCAGCCAATTCTGGAGAGCACCAGAGATAATCCTCCACCTTGTTCTGAAAGAGAGGTTGGCAAAACTTTTAATAAGTAAACTTTCATCCACGCATGCGCAAGTCAACAGTGTTATTTTCACATTTCATTCAGCATTTGTTAATCACAATGCAATGGGTGCAATATTTCATCCAATTTATTTTATTTTATCTGTGTGCGTGTATTACAGAGCAAGACGCAAGGGGCCGTCTTGGGCCGTCGAACGAATAAAGCAACAAACATGCAAAATAGTAGAATAGAAAAAACAGACAAACAAATCCAACAAGGTAACGAAAATGTTTGTGTGCGCATTTCGCAATTTCATGCATCTCAATCACAAGGGGCATGAGATGAACAAAATTAACGACAATTGGAATGGAGACGAGCGCGCCGGTTCATAGTTAACAAACGCAAAGCAAAGATGAATTGAATGTGAAAATGGACTTCAGGAACAGGTTTGAATCTGGATGCGGGCTGATGAGCAAGCCGTTCAATGGTTCTGGTGGTGTCTCAATTTCTAATAATTGCACTCTTCCCGGTGCGTACACATCCTCGGCTGACTCATGTTTGAATTCGAGCGCAAGACGATGGAGACATTCTTTGTCCATAACACCAATTGGCACTTTCGGATGAGCGGAATATTCAATATGTGGCTGGTACTCGAATTCGAAACGAAGGAACGCAGCTGATGTAAATGTTCGATGTATTGTTGACTTTGTGGTCCTTTGCTTTGTGTGTGTTAATTACGAACCGGTGCGCTTGTCTCCATTCCAATTGTCATTGTTGATTTCGTTCAGCTCGTGCCTCTTGTGGTTGAGATGCACAGAATTGTGACTTGCTCACACGCACATTTTTGTTATCTTGTTGGATTTGTTTGTCTGTTCTTTCTGCTCTCTACTATTTTGAATGCTTGTTGCTTTATTTGTTTGACGGCCCAATTGGGTCTCTTGCGTCTTGCTGGCATTGTTCACCGTAATACACACACAGAAATAGATGAAATAAAATACATATGAAAACTTGCGCATGCGTGGATGAAAGTTCGTGAAATGAACGAGCATTAGGGCAAACTGGAAAGCAAGATGGCCCAAAAAAACAAGTTTCTTGTTTCAATGAAAACAGGATCAGCTGTCCACCTCATGGCCTGAAAAAGTTCCTCACGAGGCGACGACAGGAGACTTCCTTCACCCCCCAATGGAGGCTGCCCCATCCAACCAACTACAACTGAGAGAGTTTGTGGGACTGTGAAAGAACCGATCGTCCCCAAAGCGGACCCGGCTAGGATATCGAAGATGAGCGCCATCCATCGGTGTGCAACATCAGATTGGGCCAGGCTCCATTACTGCGAAACCAGCACCGCCGAAACCACATCCTGAGCAAAATAAAGGAGGATCACGTCAAGGACAGACCACTGAAAATCCCCCCCTGCTCTCGGAGTCACTGTTTGGGACGGAACAGTTGTCTGCCTACCTAGGGAAAATAGGCAGGTGAGACAGGCTCAACGACAGGCTGCAGGAAAGGCTGGCGAGACCTGGACCCTCGTCTGAGAATGACAGGTTGCCCTTTCGAGATAGTCCCGACGCCCTGAGTTAGGATGGCCGGGTGTGGTAGACCTACGGCAAGGTCCAACCGCTGGTTCAACCGAAGGTTCAACCAAAAAAATGACGCGTGGAAGCTTGAAAGGCAGGAGCCCCCTCACCCCTTCTGAGGATGTTATAGGGAGCGCGCATTCCATTCACCTTGAAGCTACCCCTACTCCCTCAGACACCACAGCTACTACGGGAATACCAAACGCAGGTAACTGTGTTTAAGGAACTGGAGATCTTGGAAGGAGCAGATGGAACGTCCAGTTACCTCTCGAGGCTATTTTTAATCAGGAAACGGGAAGACAGAGAACGGCCGATCTTCAACTTGAAGACGTTTAAGGGCTTTTTGGATCCCAGGCCTTTCAAGCTGTTCAACCATGGCTGAGTTCCAACTTGCAGAGGAACAACTGGATGATAACAATAGACCTGCATCAGGCATATTTCCATCTTCCTATAGCGAAGCGACACCGGCAATTCCTCATTCACTGGAGTTGCTGCTAATAGAACGAATGGGAGACTTGTGAACTGAAGCAGCTCGTCTATGAAACAAAGGCAGATGAATTGCTGGTGTCGCCTCGCTATAGGAAGATGGAGATATGCCTGATGCAGGTCCATTTTTATCATCCAGTCGTTTCTCTCCAGGAACTGCGGAACTCGGCCATAGTTGAATAGCTTGAAAAAGCCTGGGATCCAAAAAGCCATTCAACCTCTTCAAGTTGAAGATTGGCCGTTTTCCGCCATCCCGCTTCCTGACTAAAAATAACCTCGAGAGGTAGCTGGGCGTTCCATCTGCTGCTTCCAAGATCTCCAGTTCCTTAAACACAATTACCTGGGCCTGCATCTTGCCTGTTACCTGTGGTGTCGTGGAGTAGGGGTGGCTTCAAGGTGAATGGAATGCGCGCTCCCTCTAACATCCTCAGAAGGGGTAACATACACGAAGTGTCGCAGGCAACCCCTTCTGAAAGGTCTGGCGTCATCTGGAACGGCGCTTCCCTCGAAGATTCCTTCTTTTATGCACCTCTTTTTTATTAGGAGGCCTTCGGTTGTTTTTACCTTGCTGTAAGGTCTACCATTGCCGGCCGTCCTAACTCTGGGCGTCGGGACTTGCTCCTAAGGGGAAAGGCCAACCTGTCGTTCTCAGACTAAGAGTCTAGGTCTCGCCAGCGTTTCCGGCAGCCTGTCGTTTGAGCCTGTCTAACCGGCCTATCTTCCCTAGGTAGGCAGACAACTGTTCTGCCCCAAACAGTGACTCCGAGCTGGGGGGCATTTTCGCCAGTCCTTCCTTGACGGTGCTGAATTTTTTCAGCCCTCTTCCCACACACTATTTGCGTAATGTCTTCCGATATTAGCTGGTGGGCTTGTGGCTTGGCCACCCAGTCAATGATGAGCCGCAGGCCGTCGGCGTAAGGCTTCGAGCGTCCTCTGTCAGCTGAGCTGTTAGGGCACCTTGGTGATATCCACGGAGCTGATCGTTCACCTCCATATTGATGAATATCGGCATCTCCACATATTTTTTTTGAGTTTCGCAGCAATGGAGCCCGGCACAATCTGATGTGCCACATCGATGGATGGCGTTCATCTTCGATATCCTGGCGTGGTCCGCTTAGGGGACGATCGATTCCTTCACGGTCTCGCCAAACTGTCTCAGTTGTAGTTGTCTCCTGTCGCCTCGTGGAAAATTCTTTCGGGCCGTGAAGTGGGCTGTTGGTCCTGTTTCCATTGAAACAAGAATCATCTCTAACGGATCTTGGACATTGCTGCCAGAACACACAATAATCTTGTATGAAAGTTTAGACACCGTTATTACTTTATAAGTTGTAACAATTCAAATTTGATACTGAAATTCTCGGTCGATATAATAAATTATTACATTTTGTTGTTTCAGGGATCACCAGTATTGATCGCCCTCGAGTGAGATTGCCTACTCAAGAGTGGTTACATTTAATTGAAGGATTGTAAATCTGATGTTGTTTTATACAATTGACATAACTGTTTTATTATTTTAAGTATCTATAGAATGTGTGAATATATATTATTTTTATACTCTAATTTTTATATTTATGATGACTTGGATGACAGACTTGGAATGACAGACAAAATCATGTATTTACACTCGAGCCTGAATTGTATTGTGATTTATGGTGAAAATTTTGTCACCGCATACTTTTAGGTCTAGTTCGGTTGATGAGTGTTGATTTTTGCCAAAGTACACTGTGCAATTGAATTCTATCGCGTTAAATTCATGTTATCAAAGTTTCAATCCGTTACTGGACTAACAGATAATATTCAAGAAAAATTTTGGTGTTAAAAGTAACAAAGTTAAAAGGTAAATGCCTCTCCCTACGAAGGGACAGTTCCAAGACAAAACTGCAGAATAATAGGTTTTTTGGATCGCTTGATTGGCTCACTAGCTCTTTACAATTTGAGGATTTGTATTAAATTTAGCGTCAAACATTCTCATTAATAACATGGTAAAAAAATAGCAATGTGTTTTAGTTCTACAAAATTTTATAACATATAGTTGATAGCTATTTCGACTCACACTATCGTCAGAACTATATACGTGTTATAATGGAGTTATGCCAATTCAATCAATAAATTCTCATTAATACTCAAAATTTTGTTATGCCAAATAGAAAAAAAAAATAGGTGACATGCAAAACCGATAAGTTTATTAGTTACAATCAAATGAAGATAAATTCAAATTAATTTCTCCAATATTTATTAAAATTAACAGTTTAATGGCTACCAAAAACTGCAAATACATTAAAAAATTTGCGTGCAACACTGCTATATCCTTAATTCCAAATTGCAAGAGTTCATAATGAGTTAAAAAAAAAATACAACTCACGTTTTTAGGGTTTAATCGTTATAAAACCAGTTGCATAATCCAGGGATCACAAACCATTGACACATAGCACTTGAATATATTATCACAATAATTGTTGACATATACGACAAGTACGTCCATACTCCTTTATGAAAAAATCGCAACGACGTACTAGTATGTCCATATTCCTGGAAAGGTTAAAAAGAACAAATAAAAATGTTAATAAACAAAATTCATTACTGATGATACTGAATCCTTGATTTACTATCAAATTAGATCTTAATAAGAAAATCTGAATTCATATAAATATATACCATGCAGAAATCATTTACATGCTGGATGCTGAAAACGCGTAGGCATGTTAAAAACATATTGGAGAATCAACTGATTGTACACCTGGTGCGTCAGGAGTTACTCTGAGCTTGTATAGTACCAAATATTAACACGCGCTTGCTGTACACAATCCATCTTATGTATGTGTGTGTGTTACACATACAAATGACTGCTTTTTTTGTTTTAAATCCACGTCGCCAATATTGACTCAAATTTTCATTATCATTTGCACTCGAGTCTTCTGTAACAGAAAATACATTCAAAAATAAGTCCAGTTTCGAAAAATATTGCAAAAAGATTTTTGTTATATTATGCAAACCATTTCACGGAACATAGTTTGGGAAACTCTGTGCTAGGTTACTGAACTCTGCAGATAATGTTATTGGATGAATAAAATAATTTGTGTCTGTTTTTGATGCAATTAGTATATTTTAAGTTTTTTTGAATTTATACATAAATAAGAACTATATCAATATTTAAGAATACTCACATAATAATATTTTTTTTAATTGTGACACCCCTGTGATTATTCGCCTAATTATGAAAGCTCCAACTAAAATTAATCATATTACTTGAAGGTCTTCAAAAATATATAATACCTGCCAAATTATCTGTCAAATTAATACGGCGTGAAGTTCCGATGAGCTTCCATTAATATTGTAGACCAGTGATGCACAACACACGGGCAACCAGCATACAACCTATAAACAATACACAACCACCACTTGTCATATCCTTTGTCTGTTATTAGCAGTCATTTCACATGGCGTAACACATTAAGCGTTTACATTATTTAAGCGCTGAGATTGTCTCGAAAGGAATCGCACAAGACTCAGTGGCTTGCACTTAAGTGTGCAGACTGTTACTAAGTTTATTTAAAATCGTGTGTTTAGCTGCGCAGATCAGTACGCTAGCTGTAAAATGCTGCAAATTTGTAAAATACACAAAATTTCGCCTTACTAAATACCAAGTTGGAATATCCCACAGACCCGACAAGTCAAATCGACTTAAGCAATTCTGAAAGGAAAATCTCACAGAATATGGTAAATACAGTGAGAAATCGATTATTTGATTCAATGTACATATGAAAAATATCTGTCACTGTCCACAATGTAGCCACAGTTTATTCTTGGGTTATTGTTTTCATGACATTTATTTTATTTGTTATAAAATTAATCATACACAATTTACGTACATACTTGAGAGAGATTAAAGATCCCCAAAACTTGACCATCTGGGCCTTTAACCTAATTGGCTGTGCATCACTGTCATTGGCAAATTCCAAAAATCAGACTGATCTATTAAATTTGTGTAAAAAGGAAAATGAAGATTTCTTACTCATAATATTTTTTTCTTTACAATAATTTGCTAATTTTAAGTAAAAATTGTGTATTGAAGTATTTTTAAGAATTGACAAAAGTTGAATCATTTCAAATTGTCCAAAAATTAAGTGCACTTTAAAAAAAAAAGGGTTTTAAAACAAAGAATGTGATAAATTTTAAATGTAATTATGAGACGCTGTCAAACAGCAAAAAATAAATAATACAAATGCGTTTTCCGATGAATGCTTCATGAACTTCTAAACATGAAATGATAGAAATGTACCCATGGTATATTTTTTTCTATTCTTTACAATATAGTAATCACCTTTTATATTCAATTTGTTTAACACATTACAACATGATTTATGATAAAAGATGCATATGAATAAAAGTTACATAATGTCCACACATGAATAAAAGTGGCCCTCTGATTGCTAATAACATTTCAACTATTGAGACAACTCTGTGGTTATAATTGACTCTCAAAAATATAACAGAGTTAAAGAATTAAATTTCTTAATCACTGAAATGTCATTGTACAAAAAATTGAAATGTCATTGCACACGAATTGTCATTGTAATCGGCTACAGCAATCAGAAGATATTCAATAATCACTCTTTTTACTATAAATCATTAGTTTTATCGAAATTTTTAAATCTTGAAAGTTAAATTTAAAATAAATATTGTTTTGCAGAGTTAATTTTACACTAAAGTTATCAGCTTCAAACCCAACCAAATAACAATGTAACAGACTATAGTTTAATGTAATAAATACGATTTTTGTATAAAAATTCAGTGATAACTTTACAAAAATATTATATGTTCGTGAAGTATTTATGGATACAATTTTGTATGTTATTTGAAATAATATGTTACATGGAAAATTAAGTGGCTGCAAAAAACAGCATCAAAAGTTTTACTTGTTCAAATGCAATTTTATGATAGTTATTAAAAATTAATTATTAAAAATCATTAATGGTATTTTTTAATTTTTCCTTCTAAGTTTTTTAATACTGACTTCATCAGCATAATAATGGGCCATTCATTAACAAAGTAATGTCCTGTAAGAGAATTGAACAATGTTACGAAAGAAGTTGGTGGGTTTTAGAAAATGTAATGTTATTATATGACACCCAAAATCTAATCTAAAAGGGATCATAAAAAAAGTGTCATTTACTTAGCAATGGTAAATATTTTGTGAAAAAATGTGAGAATGGGGGTTAAATATGCCCAAAACCTGCATTATATGGATCTGGAAAGCATTATATTATAGTATCTAAATATAAATAATGCCCATATTGTGTATGAATTTATTTTATAATATAAACAAATGAAATCTACAGCATGTGGATATAAATAAAATTATTATCAACACTAATTTATTGCTAATGAAAATGTTTCAAAATTCTTAAGTACCGTAAAACACTTGTACTTCACTACGTTTTGTAAATAATTTTAACAGATTAGCACATCAGTGTTTTCCGTCAAAAGAGTAAGAATCATCAACCAATCATAGTCTTCTACTTGCTAAAAGGTTTGATCTGGTGGAATACAGTTGGTAATCACCAGTGTAGATAGAGTCTAGACAAACAGATGACTCGGCATAACATGGGAATTAAAATATTTCACAATCTTTTCCTCAGGGTACATATACCTGAATAAAAAATAATTATTTATGGAACCTCACTAAATATCTTTACAAAATTTTGCTAAGCATTTAACTCTAAAGGCATAGGGCCTATTTTAGCAAAAAAACAGAAAAAAATTAGAAAAAAAACTCTTACCTTGTAAAAGTTACATACCATTTCAACAATGTTTCACACAAACTGCTTAAGACTGTAAGGAACTGTTTCAAAAGAAAAAACAAAAACTTTTGTGTCAACTTAAAAGCAAGTGAAGTTGGCTATTATTTGTAAACATGTGCATTGTCACATAACAAATTGTAAGACTGCCTTGTCAAACAGATTATATTTTAATCAAAGTTATTGATCACTACACTTCACATATAAAACTGGCAAGTGTTTGGGAATATTCAGAAAATGCTGCATTATTTTATAAAAAAAGGTTTACTACTTTATTTTAGTATAAACTTATGTAAAATTTAAACAGAATGGTTTAATTCAGATAAATGTTTTATTGAATGTTGGGAATTACTTTTATGGAAATGACACCACCTCTGTTAGCCTAGTAAAATGTGGTATCTTTTTTATAAAAAAATCACATTTCATTAATTTTTTTTAAATATTTTTTTTCCACAATTTTATATTTTCAAAATTGGGACTGGTTTTCCTCATCACACTCAAAAATGTGCATCCTCTATACTTCATAATTCCCAAGTAAAAATGAACTGTCAAAATTTATGCTTACCAAAACAGGAACCCAACAAAGTAGTGAACCTTCCCAGCGAACTCACTGTTATGAAGTGGCGGCGCTCGGAAGTTGTATGTTGTATTGTTTAACATTATCCTGAAGTAGCATTTTCTTTTCACTGTAAATAAAAATAAATTAATGCTTAATTTATTTAGTAGTGAGGTATGAGGTTTTATGGTATCAATGAATTTATTTAGTTTAGTATAATATTTATTGAAAATCTGCTACGGACTATTATTGTTATAAAACTATTGAAAATAAATAAAAATTTTCTAACATATATTATTTATTTATTCCCACGTTTTCTCTCAAAACCCTATGAATACTGAAAAAATAAATGAAACTAACTGGAAGTGTAATGCTGGTCTTTATTGTGATAATAGGTAAAGAGAAAAGAAATTACCGTTTTTTCAGTTCAAAGAAATAATTTATTTATAAATATTTTATTTTGCTTAATAATTTCCGTTATTACTAATGTCATTCCACAGTTTGGGCAACTTTTCAATGCCTCTTTTGTAAAATTCAGGCTCTTCAGAAACAAAAAAAGGCATCCAGATGATTTCTGAAGCAAAATTTTTGCTTCGAAGTGAATGCTCAAGATTCTGAAATAGATGATAATCTGATGGAGCGATGTCTAGAAAGTATGGTGGATGCGGCAGTAGTTCTAAATTGAGCTCTTTTATTTTTACTGCGTGCGGTCTTGCATTAACGTATTGCAAAATTCGCAGTACACCTCCGCTGTTATTGTTTTGCCTCGATTTAAAATTTAATAATAAATAATCCCAGAATATCACAGTAAATTTTTTTCGATGTCATATTTGGTCGAGGGGTTGAAACATGTACTCCCCTTGGAGAGAGCCATTGTTTTTTCATTGGGAGGGTTGTAAAGAATTTATTTTTCATCTCCAGGATGGTTATCCTTCTTAGAAATGGATCAGTTTCATACTTGCTCAACAATGACAAACAAATGGTCACACGCTGATCCAAGGCCGACTGCAAGAAATCATGTGGCACCTGTCTGAGCTTCTTTCCCAATATTTTTAAATGATCTTTAACAGTTGACCATGGACAGCCGATGCCCTGCGATAATTCTTTGATAGTTTTTCGAGGATCGGATTCCACTAACGATTTTAACCGTTCGTCATCGATTTTTCGAGGTCTTCCTGATTTTAGTTTATTTTGCAAATTTCTGTCAACAGATTTAAATTTTTTAAGCCACCATCAACACTTATGTATCCTCAGAATATCACCATAGGTTTCACAAACGCTTCCTTTAGCTTCTTTGGGTTTCAACCCCTTGTCATATAAGAACAATTAAATAGATTGCAACTGCATTTCTTTAAGATCTGGCCGTGACATTTTTTCTATGGGTGTAAATAAAAAAAAAATGTAGTAACTGAAACTGGACAAATATACTGGAATATACAAATATATGGACTATAGCTTTCAATAGTAACAAAAAAGTTTATACATTAAATTTGGAATGTGAGTAAAGGTTTATTGCATTTTTCTACAGAAATGACAATTTTTAAGTATTTTTTATGTTACTGCAAATATCTCCAATAATGCCAAAACATACAATTTCAACACATTTTTATGTCACATTTATCAATTTTTTTATATACAGAGCTCAATAACGAAAATACATTGAAATACAACCCAGAACTCGTATAACACGGTACTTCAGAACTAATACACTTAAAAAGTTTAAATTCTGTAGAGGGTGTAAGCCAAAATAACTATCAACTATATAACCTGATAAATTTTGTAGAATTAAAGAGCATGGCTATTTTTTCGCCGTATTATAATGGAGTTCTACCAATTCAATTAATACAACAATAATTTCGCAATTGTCTGTTTGGTCTGCTCAGACATTAGATTTTCGTCCAGCTCTTAAATAAGCCTCAATTTCCCAGTTGACGTTCTAAAAAAAGCATCATCAACAGTTTTGATAAAAATTTTAATTCAAGCCATTCAAATTTTATTCAATTTGTCGTTTACAAATATAGGTTGGATAAAGCGATTTTGACTTTCGGCGGTGAATTTCCCGTTCGATGGAGAATTTTCCATTCAAAAACATTGCGAATATTATGATATCTCGAATAAAATCGCCAGTGGCGTCACATATACTTGATCTCGCAGCTTTCGTTGCATTGTAAATAATAACCGTAAAACAAACACTCTTACCTGCTGATGACATTTCGGATAGCTCTTGGCGATCAGCTTGCTCTTCCCCAGGCGAATGACGGTCAATTAATGATTTTTAAAATAGTTTCAGGTAATCGGTCACCTAATTAATAAAATATTAACTTTGAAAGAAGGGAAAGTTAATATTATTGTATTCGCGCTGTTGATTCGACTGGATTCGACAGCTGTCAGTGGCTGTCTGTTAAACACAGATTATATACTTGTTAAATTTTCTGTATACAAATGGCGGACTTAACAGGGTTGACCGTATGGAAAAAAACTATTCCTTTTTTGAATCGAGATTATTTAAATTAATTACCACTTTTTTCCAAATAATTTTATAAAGGCACACGAAATGATATTTACCAATCATTTATTACTGGTAAAAAACACCACTTGCTCATAGATAATAAACTTAACTCCTTTTAATCCCAGATCAAATTGGAAAATCTCCGCTACGAATTCTTCTTCTTCTTTTTATTCCTCTCCTCGTAGAAGGTTGGATATCATGGTATATACCCTCTCTCTATCCAAGGTTACACTGAAAAGTGTTGTGGAGTCACATTGGTACCATCCTCGAAGATTACCCATCCACGAGATGCGTCGTCTACCAACGCTTCTTTTCCCTTGTACTCTCCCCTGCACTATGAGCTGTATGATTTCATATTTCAGATTTCTCATCACATGACCCAGGTATTCGAGTTTTCTGCGCTTCACAATGCTTAATACCTCTTGTTTTCTTTTCATTCGGTTCAATACTTCTTCATTTCGGACTCTGTCCACCCAGGGAATCCTTAATATTCTCATGAAACACCACATTTCGAATGCTGCTAGCTTTTTCTCTGTGGCTTGTGTCATGGTCCAGGATTCGACCCCATAAAGAACTACTGATATAACGTAGCAGTGTAGAATTCTCATCCTTAGGTCATGATTGAAATCTCTATTGCAGAAGAGATCACGCATCTTGAAGAAAGCGTTTCGTGACATCTCTATTCTGATTTTAATTTCTTGTGAATGGTCCCATTGGTCGTTCAGCCAGCATCCTAAATTTTATATTGATGCACTAGTTCAATGTTTTTATCATTTATTTTTAGTGGCATGGGAGGCATTTCCAGTTTTTTTATTTTTGGTAATAATCATAAATTTTGTCTTCGCTGCGTTCATTCTATACCCACTGTTATTACTAGCCGCGTTAACTTTATCGATTAATTTTTGCAAGCTCTCCATGCCGTCCGTAAGAATGACTGTGTCGTCAGCATAACAAATGTTATTAATAGTCTGCCCATTTATGGTTATCCCATGTGAAACCTCATCCAGTGCCTCTCTGAATATATTTTCCGAGTGTATGTTGAAAAGGATCGGGGAGAGTATGCATCCTTGTCGTACCCCTCTGTGTATTTCTAAGTCTGTTGTCAGAGTGTCATCTTGACTGCAGCTTTTTGGTGCCAATAGAGATTTCTGATAATTCTAATATCAGACTAATATCAGACAACTCTTTCAAAAGCTTTTTCAAAATCGATGAAACAGGCATTTTTATACAGCACAGGGCTTCTCTGGTGCCGTATCCATTTCTGAACCCAAACTGTGTTCTACTAATATTTTCCTCGCATTTTTTATATATTCTACCATGCATTATCCGTAGAATTTTTTTTAGTAGATGGCTCATGAGACTAATGGTTCTGTGATCACTACATTTTCTAGCATTCACCTTTTTTGGGAGGGCGATGAATTTAGACTTTAACCGAATTTCTGGTATAATTCCTGTATCATATATTTTATTGAATAGCTTTACAAGAATATTCATTCCGTTATTGTCTATTAATTTAATTGATTCGGTTAAAATTTCATCCGGCCCCGGGGCTTTTCTTGGTTTTGCTAGATGTGTAGCATTTATCACTTCTGATTTCAATATTTCTGGTCCCGTGTCCTCATTGTTCTTTGGCTTTACGGATCTTTGTTCTTATAATCTTATTTTTTTCATAGTACATGTTAGGATTCTTATTTTTCCAAATTCTTCTTTCTTCCATCAACAGCAGTATTTCATCGTTCATCCAATGTTTTCTTCTTCTATCTCTTCCTCTTTCAAGTTTCCTTTTGTGGATTTAGTAATAAGCGTGCATATGCATTCATTTACTTCGTTTATATTTTCATAGTTGACTGTTTCTGCCAAAGTTTGGAATCCTTCTTGTAACTGTTCCTTCACCAAGCTGTGTGTATCTTTGTCCTTTAGCCTTTCTCTATCTATGTGTTGATTTTTCATATTTTTGTGAACTTTTTTCAACCGTAGATTGATTTTTGCAACAACTGGGTTATGATCAGATCCTACATCAGCTCCAGGGTATGTCTTAACAGCTTTCACACAGTTCTTGAATCTTTGATTTATTATTATGAAGTTTATCTGGTTTCTAACTATGTTATTATTATGTGTCATATCACGAGGGGATTTCCACGTATATAACTTCCTCGGTGGTAACTTAAACAAAGTATTTAGGGCTGTCATATCCTCCTCCTGGCAGAATTGTACTTATCTGTCCCCTCTCTCATTTCAGACTCCCAAGCCATATTCTCCGACGTTATTATTTACTTTCACTTCCTGTTTTTGCATTGAAGTCGCCCATAATGATGTTAACGTCATGTTTTTTCGTAAGTTTCATCATTTGTCGGATTTCTTGATAGAATTCTTCAACTTCTTGCTCTTCTTTATCTGCAGGAGGGGCGTATATTTGAATAATATTTATGTCAGCCGGGCTTGCTTTTAGTTGTATTAGCATGACTCTGTCCGATAGCGGGATAAAGTTTTTGACTGCTGTTCTCACTTCTTTATTTACTATAATTGCTACACCACGATGATGTCGGTTGTCTTTGCTGCCAGAGAAGAACATAGTTTCGCCACTTTCTGAAGAACATTGAACTGTTCCTGGCCATCTGTGCTCACAAATTTCTAGTATATTTAGGTTTAATCTTTTCATTTCTTGTATCGTGTTTTGAAATTTACCTGCTTCGTACATTGTTCGGACGTTCCATGTTGCTAATTTCATGATTGAACCGGAGATTCTTAGAACCCTCTGACCATCTAAGGCCTGCCGGGGACTGAGGGCCGAGGCTTTATTTTTGTCAAACATGATATTTACTTGGAACATTTAATGTGGTGGTTTTCCGTTGCCTTCCACATCGCAGTTACACAACCGTACCATTGTCACAACTCTGCCTGTGTATGTCTGGTTCTAAGCTTTTTCGATTTAAATAACCTTCAACATTAGCCCAGTACTGGTAAGTGCTGCTGCTCACTACCAGGGATTTGAAATCAGAGTTGCATTCTCTTAGATGAGTTGCCTTTCTAGGCTTACGAGACTCACCTTCCCGGTCTGTTGGTCCCTGAGAGGTATTTTATTTCCCTCCTACCCTCCACATCTGGCGAGCTTTCCCCTATCCGCCACCTGGGGACGCGCTCTCTAGGGGTTCCAGACTCCCCCGTGAGTTACGAATACTAATATTATACCTACTAATAATATATTGATTCACGGCGTTCGCAAACTGCGGCGGCCCCACGGCCGCGTCGGCGGTACAGTTGCGAGACCAGATCGATCACCCGGCGGCCGAATTATTCGCGCCGTCGCGGCCGATGTACGAGCAGCACTCTGGAGTTCCGCGCGAGCAGGAATTTCGAATAATGTCGAGTGTCGGCGGCAGGCGCTTCAGCCTCCGCCTCTCCGTTTACCGCGCCGACGGCGTGCGTTCTCGGTGTGCGCGTTTTACGATGGGAAATAAAAAATGAATCGCGGCATTCGTGCCGACGACCAAACCAAACTAAACGGGGCGTGCGCGTGTGTTGTATTATGCACGACGCGCGCGTGTAACGTAACGTATAGAGAATATAGAGAGAGTTGAGCGAGCATCGCTCGCCGGGTGACACCGGCGCGCGTTCGTGTGTTTTGATGTGTGACGGGCGTTGAAGGTGGTGTGTATATACATAGCGCCTCTCGCTCCGATCGCTGAACAGCAGCTCCCTGGTTGATCCTGCCAGTAATCATATGCTTGTCTCAAAGACTAAGCCATGCAAGTCTCAGTATAAACCTAATTAAGGTGAAACCGCGAATGGCTCAATATATCAGTTTTGGTTCCTTAGATCGTACACAGTTACTTGGATAACTGTGGCAATTCTAGAGCTAATACATGCAAACGTACTTCTGAACGGGAACGTGAGGAATGCTTTTATTAGATCAAAAACCAATCGGCGGTCGGCGCTTGCGTCGGCCGTCGCTCTTCGAGATGACTCTAGATCACTTTGAGCTGATCGCACGGTCTAGCACCGGCGACGCATCTATACTAATAATATAATACCTACGAATACTAAAGCATTTTTTTGCAATAAATGGTAATAACTGTATTCAATCAATTGATAATTCTCGCAATGAGCGAAACCGGTCCCGATTATAAAATACATTGTGGAAATAAGTACTCAATAAATGTTTTTTTATTATTTAAAATATCATGCCTTTCCATCAAGAAGTGACAAATAACACTTTAAAAGTGAATTTGAAATTTGAAAAAAAAATTGAAAAATAGCATTTGTATTCAAATACATATATATATATATATATATCTTCATAGTTGTTATTACATTCCATAATCTTAATATATAATTTTTTTAAAAAATCATTTTTTTCAGTATGAATGGATTTTGTTTTTTTTTTAATATATTTTTTATTATTGGAAAATATTTCTTTTTAATTGCTGCCGTGTGTTATTCTTCTTCTGAATAACAGGACATTTTGGCATCTCCAGGCAATGCTTGGAGACAGCGGAACAAGCATAGGACGTATAGTCAAGAAATTATTATTAATTTTAAATCATGTGAAATTTTTCCAATCGTAAGAAAAAGTGATTCTTTGGAGTAGCTCTAATTATAATATCTTATAGTTTATAGAATGAAATCGTAAGTCAGCGGTTGAACCGTCTCTCACATAATTTACCTATCGAGTGTTACACAAACTCTTGCATTACTTTTTGTATATTAATCTTCTAGCAACACTGAACATCCCGCCAAAATATCCTTCTGTTGACATATTAGTAAAAGTTCAAATGAGCGGGATAGTTCGTCTTACCGGTAATTTACGCATGTATCTCAGTCGTTATTAGGTATTTAGATTATTTAAGTTATTTACGTGTTTGGCACGCGCCAAGTGTAGTTTCTGCATGATAGACCGGGTTTATTATTAGCGTCAAAACGTTCCTGTGCTAGCTAATAAAGGGTCTTTCAATACGACAAAACTTATATTTGAGACGCTCGAAATTTGTGTAAATGTAAATAAAACATATTGTGTGTGAGATATCCACTCAAAGTGTATTTACGGCATTAAGTGAGGAATATAACGTCATTCAAATGTCCGCCGCGGCTTAGCTTGGTGGTACGTATTCGGGACGTCCAATTTTCAATGACTATCGCGTAAACCTGGCTGAATTTCCTTTCTGACTTTGGTGACGTCAATCGTTTGCGGCTTATTTTGAAAGACTACCGAGTTAAGATGGCACCAGTGAAATAATTCGAAAGGCGTTAAATCGCACGAATCTAGATGGACAGTTCCACGCCATCAAATTGCTCTCGCAGAATGTATATCTGAATTTGATAATTCCGTGGTGATTTGACGCACTTTACTACTCTTCAATTGACAACAAATTTGACAAATATCACCTTAATCTTCATGACTGCTATAATATAACAAACTTCTGGCGATTTTATTGAAAGATCCTTTACAAAAAAAGCATACTCTTAAACTAGAAGCACTCTTGATTTGATCATAATGATATTCAAATTTGGAAATGATTGATTAAGAAACAAAAGAAAACAAAAGAGAGCTGTGAAATAATAATTTAATATGATTGGGCCTAATAGGTGAAAAAGTGGTGAAAGTTACCATCTTTATAAGCTGTATCATAAGGTCTGTATAACATTCTCGATATTTCATTATTTGGTGATATATGACTGGTAACAGATTGTGACCGGTAAAGTTTATTAGGGGAATAATGGTCTTGGAAGAAAGTGTTTTTTCTATATGAGGAGGACTTGGCGAATCTCCCGATAACCTATTATTTCGAAATAATCTGCTCACTATGTTCACACTGTTCATCGTTGATTTCTTTGGTCAGTGTATATAAGATTTAATGTGCTCAAACTCGCAAATTGTATTGGATAGAAAGATTTATTGACCAAAACCGGTCAATTGGGATAATTTTCGAGACGAAACCGTAATATTTAAACGATAGATCGAGGAAATATATATATTGGGGAACGGTTAATGCAAGATTATTTAACATTATTCTTATGGTGTTTGTTTGAGTGGACTATAAGAAATGAACGATCCATCCGAGAAAAAATATGCGAGAAAGGTCGATCAGAGTTCCACTGTACTAAATTTATATTTTCGTGTCAAAATTTCACCGATGATGTGAAATATCAACGTTTATTCATTAGATAAGATGAATCAAGTCATTTTAGGGATTTATTGTTCCGGGAATGGCCTGGAAATAGCTCCTACCTCAACTCCATACTTTCTATTGTTCATTACAGACTGAATCACAATAATGAAAGGGAAGTCACCGGCATTTAAATATTTCAACAAACTGAGGGGACAGGATTACGGCAAGTGTCTGGTATGCGGGTCGGTAATCAAGTGCACCAATTGGAGTCCGAAGGACTTCGTCAAACATTTGAAGAGACAGCACGGCATCAATGCTAGATTGTGCACCAGTGATGGTACGTATTACAAAATTCAAGTCGCATTCACAAGTCACAACAGTTGTTAAAATTTTGATACTAACGTACAATGCATTAGTACGAAGTAGGCTTGAGAGTGGGTCTATTGTTTGGGCCCTGAGAAGTGTGAAATATGCCCTCTCGGTGGAAAAGGTTCAGAAGAAATTTTTGAGACTTCTTCACTTGAGGACGTATGGACACTATCCGTGGCTCGGTCTGACTGATTTTCTTTTAGGTATGCTCGCTTTTAGTTTGAAAACTTGAAGAGAAATGTATCTAGCCCAGTGGTTCTCATGTGCGGCTACCAGGGGATCTTGCTGCGGCCACCGACAGTTTTATAGTACATATTAATGTTTAAATAAATGTGTTTTTACAAATGAGTTTGTATTGAATGCACCTGACTTATCTGGCATTTAGTCGTGTTTAAGTAAAGGACCGTTTTAATAATAAAACTGTTCAAAAATTTTGGTCGAAGTTATACGTTGACCATGAATCAAGTCAATATAAAGAAGTAACAACAATTGCTTTATTAATTTTGTCGATTTTACCTACAACTGTATATTGTGAAAGATCATTCAGTGTAGTGCACTATGTAAAAAATAATTGTCAAAACTATTTTTATCACATTTGGTGCAGCCACGAGACATTTCCATAAGACATCTGATGTATATAATGCGGCCCCAGTGAAATTTTATGCGAGATCCACTGATCTAGCCACATGTTTTATTCGACACATTCGAGGCCAAATGAGAATTCTGCTGTCCTTGATAATATCAAATTGTATGTTCTGGATAATTTTTTAAAAGAATTGTTCTTCCGAAGTGTAGAACCAGTCTGCCAATGGCAAGAGCATTAGCAATGTTCAACAGTATTGCTTTGGATGTCGACATATTCCATGTGGACGGAAGTGAGTTCAGCCGAATACTATTTTTTAATGTATTGAAGTAGATTTGACATGAGCGTGCTCAGTTGACTTTCTTGCTATCCTTATTTTTTGTTTTGTTTATTTATTTAATTTCCAAGATTAAATTTTTAAATAATTTGACTCATTAGTAATTTTGTATTTGGTTTTTTTTACTTACTAAATAAAAACAACAAGAATGTAAACTCCACGCTTAATTTCTTCGCTTAGTTCTGTTGCATCCATGTGATAGAATGCCTGAAGATACCGAAAGGCGAAACCTGGGTCTTAAATGACAAAACATATAGTTTCGTAAAAAGTTGCAACAATTCAAATTTGATATTGAAATTCTATCCAGCGCCTTCAGTCGAAATCTCAAATCTCGTTATTATTTAAAATATCGTGCTTTTCCATCAAGAAGTGATTGACGCATTGTTACAGGCAAAAAGAAAGTCTCTCGGGTGATCCAAAAGGGTTTCCTGAGGATCGATAAGAAATTGCCGTGCGCATTATGCAAGATCACAGAGGACAATGAAGTGCTGTACGGAGGAATGTACACGTTAGGACATCGGCTGACCTGTCACCATTTCTGTCTGGTAAGGATCTGATAAAATTTTCATTTCATTCTTTGTGTTCAACCAAAATGAAGGCAACACAATTGAACCGTTGTATCACACAGCTCTACATTACTTTCTAACAGTTATTTTTGATTTAAAACTTAAATTTTTATTGATAATTTTGTTCAAAATAATCAATACGAACATTTAGTGCATAATAACTTTAGTTATTTGTGTTAAGATGCCGACAAGAAGCAGGCGATTTGTCTACAGTCGGAGTTTTGGTTCTGGTTTCAGCTCCTGTGTGATTCTCTGGAGCAGAGTGGCCGAGACGATCAAGGCATCCTCGGCTTCCTTCTAACGGACATCGAAGCAATTGTGAACCTCAGATGGCACCAAGTAAGTTACCCGACCATTTTAATTCTAGTGTATTCTAGCTTGTCAATTTTTTTGAGAATGGCAAACTTCCGATCTTTACCTTACTTGGTTCTCAAACTTTATTTTATTTGTGGGGGCATTCCTGCAGTGTGCTTAAAGATATGCAATTGAAATAATGATGTCAATACACAGTTTTTCCAATGTTTATTTTTATCAGGGTTTCTCCTGCCTTTCCTATTTATGTGCATTAAATTAAAGATCAACCAACCAATCCGGCAATTGTACATTGAAATAATCTTCAAAATCATTTAATCAAAAAAGAGTCGCTCGATTTTCATGACTCCGACATTGTTCAAAAAACGCCACTCAACAGGTTAAACAAAACTAGAGATGGATAAAGTGTGATTTAAGATAATATGACTTGTCTATGTGTTAAGCGTTCCTTTCACAGTCGGCATGTTTTAACTAACGTCTCCTCATTTTATTCTCTCAGAAATGTTCATATTGCGGGTACCGTGGAGCGACGGCGAAGTGCAGCCATGCCCAATGTGATGTCTGGTTCCATTTACCTTGCGGACGACAACATGGAGTCTTGTCGTTGTTTCACGATAATTTCCAGTGAGTACAACTTTGATACTAGATTTTTGTTTAATGATTCACGTTTCGAGTAGAATGGTCAAATGTTTGCTGGTAAAAAAAACCATCTAAATAATTGAAAACATCACCGGAACAATGCAGCACAGCACGTGTTTGCATTTTGGAGTGGTTGGTGGTTTGAAGTTAAAAACAGTGGTTCTTTACCGGGGGTGCGGGAGAAGCCTCTAAAAATACATAATGTGTAATAGTTCCTGAAGATGCTCAGTTTAGGCGATATCATAAGTTACGAAATTTTGAATTTTGCTAGACCTGCAAAATAAATAATTTAAGACCTAAGAATTAATTTACAAATTAAATGTTTGAAACCGATGAGAAAATTGTTTTCAGATCATACTGCTTTCTCCATCGACAGTACCAGCGAATTCCACTCCACATATTCCAGTCGCGGATCGGCGAACCGCCCGGATCTCCGATGATCAAACTGGTCCCGGTGGATTATCACACACAAGTCAAAAGCGATAAAATAGGTGATTATACTGGCAGATCTATTTTACTGTGCTTTGTTTTCTGCATATTAAAACATTAAAAATCTTCTGCAGAAAATGAATAAAAGATATTTGTTAACGTACCTTATGTTATTTCCGCAGTATCGGTCACGGGCAAGAGGATTCAGTCATCAGAGCGGCATGTTTGCAGAATCTGCTGGGAGTTTGTCACTCCGATGCCTTCGGCGGACGTATTCTGGCCCCCGTGCTGCAAAAGAGACCGCTGGTTCCACAGGATATGCGTTGAGGTTTGTTCTTCCTGAGCGGATATATCGATTCCACATTGAGAATGATCTTTTAACTTAATCTCTGCAATATAATGAATAATACTAAATCGGATATCTCGACACTTAATCGAATGTTTTAGTTTATTATCAAGAGAAATCAGGTTATATGTTAATACAAAAGGAGTAAAAGTCATGGAAAGCAAGTGACTCCCACTACTTTTTCGATTAGACGATTTTGAAAAATTTTATTGTCTTGTTGGTCAATGTTGAAGTCTAGAGTCGGATTGTTTTATTTTTAACGACTCAACGACCCTGCAGAAAATAGCTTTCTTAACACATTATTTGCGGGTGAGATTCGCACTATGCTGATTAGTTAGTGCGGGCATAAAATCAATGTCACGCGTAAAAAACACATTTTTACATAAAATGCCATAACTTTTAAAATACCCGACATATTTAAGTGTTTTTTTCAATATGGTACTCACCAAGTATAGCGCCACCAGTTTATTAAATAAATATTCATGTTTCCGCAAAGAATACTTCTTTCAGACATAAAACATTTCAATATATATGATAAAATAATGGACCTTTACTAATCAACATTTAGGCGCACAGTACGTCATGCATTTATTTTTGACCGTCATAAAAGTTTGTTTTATGGGCAACTTGTCACAGCAATTAGTTGAAAAAACAATTGGTAATCACAGAGATTTGTATAGAACAGTTAAATATATGGGCGGTGCATGTGAGGCATTCAATGTCAAGCGTGTTTGCACTATTTCATAATTTATGACCTACAAATGTTCTTTTGAGTAGAGGCACAGGACTTTCCAGAACACAGCCCCCAGAATAGTGTGTATTTTGTAATTTTAATTTAAATTATATGTTGATATTTCACATTAAAAAAATAAAATATTTTTCATATTGTATAATCATTAAAGCTATAATTTTACATATTTATTTTAATGAAAATACTAATTTAATTAAATACACTTTTATCAGATTATAGTGTAGATATGGAACACATGAAATTAAAATTTATATTCTCACTGAAAGTGGTTCACAGCATGAAGCAGAATTGACATGAAAGAGTTTTTATGTCCAAAAATGAAACATAGTTTGTGGTCACCCTGTTTCATAAATGTGGTTCATTTATGTAAACCTAGGTCATATTAAACCTCTTAGGAGGCAAGTTAAACTAAAATGCTTGTGAAAAAAAAACAGGTATTAATACCTTTCCCGACGTTTACCACCAGACGATGTAAAAGTATTAATACCCTTCCCGCAGTTAACCGGCAGTCGGCATAACGGGTATTACTACCTTTCCCACATTGAATGGGGTAACGATAGTTTTGATATCTACTGAAGGTGCTCCATTGAACATCAATATCAAATTTAAATTGTTGAAACTTCGGACTGATTCCACATGTTTTTGGATTCCCTGTTTGACTTCCATTTGGTTGACTTATTTTGCAATTTCTTTTCAGAAACTGGCTCTCTCCGCCGGAAAACATTTCATCAAATGTCCCCTGTGTAACAACACGGAGATTTTTCTCGACGCTCTCCTCAAGTACGGTGTATACATACCAGACCAGTAAGTGTGATATTTTTATTACCCCATCACAGCAACGATACATGTTCGAAGGGAAACGTACCTTGCCATATATCTCTTCGACTCATAAAAGGCCACAATGAGAATTCTGCATCTTTGATAATCGCTTTTAAGGTGTTGACTGTCACTTCTTGATGGAAAGGCATATTTAATTTTTTTTTTGTAACTTTAATAATACATTTCTTTGTATTTATTTCCACAATATATATTTTTTGATCAGGACCACTTTCGCTCATCGCAAGCATATCAACTGATAGAATACAATTTACAAGCAAGTTTATTTATACAAAATTTTGAGTCAAAGGCAGCAGATATAGAAAACCATGGGTTCAAGAACTAAGATATTTTTTATCATTACTTGGGGCTTTATAATTTCTGTTCGTTATTAAAACAATCTCTTTAAGATGTTAATATTCTTATAAAACCAAGGTATTTACATATCGGCAGACACTGAAGCTGGAATGTTCGATTGTTTTCCATACCACTGTGTTTCGTTTTGTAATCATTCAGTATTTGGGATAAGCCACTAAATATCACATTACTTAATGGCTTCACTTCATAAATGCTGGGATTGCTAGCCATAAATAAATAAGTGCATCATTACTCCATGTTGTGTGAGCAATAAGTGCCTCGATGAGCTACGAGCAATTCATGTCAACTATAGTGGATGACATAGAATCTGCGTTCTCCGCTGTTAACCCGATCAACACGACAGTTTTTCTTACAAACTAAATCTGTCCGCGTTGCTATTTTTCAAAATGTTTTCTTTCCACGTAGAGCTATAAATACAGCAATAAAAAATAATTGGGTTGGCTTTTATGGAAGCTAAATTCATTAGGAATGTTTCACAACATTAAAAAACAAAGAAATGTCCTATGTTGTCACAATCACGTTAGCAAATAACTCACTCGTAAATCGCCATTACCGTGACGTAACGAAGCCGCCAATCAAACTCAAATAAACAAGCACCATTACTGTCACATTGCAATGCTGCGAGATTGGTAGTAGTATTAGTTCAGTGCGAAGTTAGGCGCGAGTTTAGCGAGCAGTGTCAAACTGATTTGTTACTTTGGCGGGATTCGGAATAAATTGAAAGGGAAATTGCCTGCGTTACCGATGTTTGAATGTTCACGTCCCAATGTCTGGGGCGCTCGCGTACGGGGCTTGCACATTGCCGTCCCATATGTCGGGGTGTTAGCGTGGAAAGGATTAACATGTTAATATACTTCCTGGAATGATTTGTAAGGACACAAGATCCTATCGAGAAAAACAATTGACTTGGCCAACTGTCCAAAGTGTTCAAATTGAATTTTTTCTTTACTTTACAGAGACGCCTCGTGGGAACGAGAAGCTGGAGCATTTTCCGAACTCCTCGAGCGTCCAAGGAGCTGCTATGTTGACGTTTGCTTCTGCACCAGGGGAAGAAATTACACAAATTCAAAGTAATTTTAATATCAGTAGGCTATTATTAACCCTCTCACTGCTTGCGTCTCAATTGCCGAGACAGCAGATTGTAGTATGTACATGTTCAGTATTAAAAATATGAGTGTTAAAATCTTCGCGAGTTAATTTTTGTATTAAAATGAAATCCGACGGGTTCTGATGATCTCTATAAGTTTTGTTGGCATTGACAATTCTGAACTTGGGGTCTGTGTTTTTCCTATAATTAACTACTTTGGCAAATAAACGATGCCAACTGTTTGTTGCGTGTCAGTTCTGTTGCATCCGTGTGATGGAATGCCTGAAGATGCCTTAGGCGAAACCCGGGTCATTAGTGAGAAAACATGTGGATTCGTACAAAATTTAAACAATACAGATTTTAAAATGCCATTGTTAATATCGCTTGATTATGACTATCGGATTATTTCCTAGTATTAACTCATACTGAAAAATTGTATACATAAGGGAATAATGTATGCTAGATTTCTTGGCACTGTCGTTTTGTGGTGTAGGATGAAAACATGCAACCATAAATGCACAAGCTCGTTGCAAGGTAAAGCAGCTCGATTTTCTATTTTCAGGTGGGTTTTGCTGGTGTGTGAAATGTGCGGGTCCCAGGCGGCTCACAAGGCGTGCTTGGTTCCGAGGAGCGAGACCTTCACATGCTCACGATGCCGACTCGACGAAGCCGACAGTGACCCAGCTGGTAAATCCCTAAGCATTTTCCCAAGTTTATATCATTTCTGCAATATGAGAGATAACCCTCAATATAGTTTCTAATAATACAAAAAAAATTCGATGTATATTCTGCAAAATTTATAAGGTATAGTAAAGGTAATAGAAAGGTAGTAAAAAGTCCTGACGTTTTTTTTTAAATGAAACTCAAAGTGTTTTTTTTAGTATTTTTTAAAATTTTTATTTATAAAAAGTAATCTCCCTGTCTATCTATAACCTTCTGCTACCTATTAGAGAAGTCCAAAATCTCTTTAGTAAAAAACTACTGATTTGGAATTAAAATAGTTGGAAATAGCATTTTTCACTTCATTTTCTGTTTGAAATATTTTATCCCTAAAAATTTTTTATATTAAACGGAATAAATGGTAATCCGATTGTGCTAGATCTGGTAAATAAGGTGGATGCAATAAAGTTGTCCAATCCAACTCTTGGATTTTTTCCCAGGTCATATTCGCCGCATGCGGTCTGCGCGTTATCGTTTTGCAAGGATAATGTTGCATCTTTTCATCCTGCCCGACCTCTTTCTTGTCAAAGCTGCACTTAATTTGTTTAATTGGTCACAGTATACTTGTGCCATCACAGTTTCACCATATTTTAACACTTCATAATGAATTATTCCTTTGATATCCCTCCAAACACAAAGTAAGAGTTTTTTTGGGTGTAAACCAGTTCGAGGGGTCGGAATTGTTTGTTGTCCACGATTTATATATTGTTTTTTCTTCGATATATTCATATATAACACCCACTTTTAATCTCCGATAGTCAGGCTTAGAAAAAATGGTCGTAAAGTGCATTTTTTTTGCATCAATTGGCACGCGCTTAGTCGCTGCGCCTTGTTCCGATCGCTCAACGCGTGTGGCACCGAAATTCGTACTTTTCGAATTTTTCCCAGCCTTTTCAGGTACTTCTGTGTTATGGACCATTTAGTACCAACTATATTGGACAATTCCTTTTTTGTTAGCATAGGATATTTTTCGATTTCAGCTTTCAGGGCAACTTCATCCACTGTTTGAGGTCGTCCACTTCGAGAGTAATTTTCAATGCTTAAATTGCCAGATTTAAATTTTGTAAACCATCTCTGACATTTTCGAACCTTTAACACGACTCCATAAACGTCGCAAATGTTTTTTGTGGCGACGACTGCACTTCTGGGCGTTATATTGAAAAAGCATGCAGCCGCGAAGATATTCTTATGAAAGGCAAAGGTCTGTCATTCTGTTTGGGGCGAATGAACCTTTTTTTTCTATACGGAACGTAACTTGAGATGTCACACAACACGAAAAAAAATATTATGACATCTTATTTAACCAAAGGCCCGAAGCCGACCGATTTTAAGACATGCGTTTGAAAAAAACGTCAGGACTTTTTACTACACCTAATATATAGTTGATAGTTATTTTGGCTTACGCCCTCATCAGAACTAAGTTTAAACGTACATTTACTTATCTATACATAGCGGTGTAGAAAAGGTACACAATACATCTTCTCTTCTGCTCTGACATCTTACAGACTCTACAGTTCTATCTGATTTGACTGATTTGGCAGGACCGTGGAGTCATTAAAAAAAACATTAAACAGACTCTTAAAAAAATATTTGATTTTGTCAGGTTTTTTCCTATCTTTTCTATTCATGTGTATTAAATTAAAGATAAACCAACCAATCCGGCAAATTTTTCATTGAGATATTTTACAAAATCGTCTAATCGAGAAAGTAGTTAGAGTAACTTGTTTTTCACAACTCCAACATGAGCCTGATTCCAAAACCCTGATGCTAACATAACAGTCACTTCTTGGTGAAAAGCTATTATAATCAACTAAATACAATTTTAAATCAACTCATAATATTTTAATGCCACTCGCAGACTCCATAGCCCTGAAATTTTGAGTGAATTATTAGGAATAAATATATATTTCGATGGCTTCAGAACCATTGGTGGAAATTTGTAAAATCACGCGTCTATATTTAACTGCTTAGAGCGGGGGTAGCCAGCCAACCTTTTTATGCCTACCGCTCGCTTTTTATCGCTGTTAATAGTATAATTTTCTAACTGCTCATTGGTTCCATTTAATGGTGATATATAAAGTATGAAAGTAACCAGATTTTATGTTTTTAAAACCCCTACCGCCCACCGTGAAAGATTGAACGCTTGAGAACACTAGTGGGAGGTAGGGACCAAGTTGACTGCCCCTGGCTTATAGAGATCAATATATGTTTTTCTATTTTACGAATCTTTGCAAACATCTCGCTAGGAGTGGACTGAGTGCTGATGCTGTGAGGAGCTGCTGTCTTTATTAACTCATGGTAACTTCAGGGAGTCTGTCTCGCCGTTTGTCACTTACGAGGTATTGTTTGTAAACCCTCGCAGTCCCTGTGATATGCTTTTCTTGCGTCTGAGGAGTTGCTGGCTTTAATACTTGAAAGGAATCCTTCGTCGTTTGTCACTTATGATGTATTGCTTTTGAGCTATCATGGTCTCATGGAGGTGGTTGTCTTTCACTTCATTTGAGCCTCTTTTTGAATTCATTTTTAATATAAATATTATTAACATTAACAAATAAGAGGTTCTTGGAAAAATATTAAAACATTGAAAATCAATTTAAAATCTTTTGAATTAATACAAATTACGATATCGACTGAGTGAGGGTGCTTGATCAAATTTTAGAATGAAATGTAAGTTGTCAAAACTTTGTACCTTATAACTCAGTGTTGTGCATTCCAATTTTATTATATCCGCATGGTAGAATCCCTGAAGGTGAAAGGCAAATCTGGCCCGTAAGAGACAAAAAAAGTGGAAACACTCAGCCCATTTTTGAACAAATGGCATAATTCTGAAGTGTTCACTAAAAGTATTATTTCTAGGGTAATATTGAATACAATCAAATGAAACTTTCTGAGATGGTTCAAAACATTATTAAAATTAGCTTTAGAGTGATAAAATTAATAACACTTCCCCATATGAAGAGCCACACATACATTTTACACATGTACCGAATATCACTAATTTTTTTTTGCTTGTACACACTTTGCAAACCCTACATAGGTTATTTTTTCTGTTATCTGCAGATATAAATACCGCAATTTATATGAAGATCTATGAACACAAAGAAAATGTACAGAAAATTCAAGAAATGTACGGCTAGCCTAAAAGGAATCGAGCGTTTACTCCCCAGATTTATTAAAAGATATGGAAATTATCTATTACTATTGTCATTAAAATTATATATTAAGCAGGTTATTTTGTTTATAAAAAATTCCGACTCTACTTCTCCTAATGAGCTCTTAATGAATTATTGATTTACTTTATTTTTGTTTGAAAATTATTTATAAGTGATTGTTAACATTTCATTTTTAAATCAATTTACATTATTTGTATTTATATTTTATGATTTCCTGTAAATTGTTTTCTTGGTTCTTGAACCCATGGTTTTGTATACCTATTACCTTTAATTCGAAAATGTTGTATAAATAGACTTGCTTGTAAATTGTATTCTATCAATTGATAATGCTCGCGATGAGCAAAACCGGTCCTGATCAAAAAATATATTATGGAAATAAGTATTAAAAAATGTGTTTTATTATTTTAAATATCATGCCTTTCCATAAAGAAGTGACAGTTAACACCTTAAAAGTGAACATGGTTTATGATGAATGTTATATGTGAATAAAATTTACATAATGCCCACACATTAATAAAAATGGCCCTCCGTCTGCTAACATGTCAACTGTTAAGACGACGGCTGTGTTATGATAATTGACACTCAAAAATATAATTGAATTGAGAGTATTAAAATTTTTGCATATAAGCTAATTTTGTTATAATATAGACTGATTTGTTCTGATATTCTGCATGGGCTTGTTTAACACCTACACTAATAAATTATCATTTGAAATTTTCCCCGTTGAAATATTCTTAAAGTGTTTCAATCAGGGTCAGGTTTTAACCTTCTGACTGCTAGCATTTCATCTGTTGTGACAACTGAATGCAGTATGTTGATATTTATCACTCTTAAACATAGAAGTGAAGAGTGTTAAAAGCTGATTTGTGTGTTAAAATATACTCAGATTTGTTCTGATAATTTTCATAAGTTTGATTGACACCAACACTGCTGAATTCATTTTTGAAATGTTTATAGCACTGTAATATCTTTGATAGACAAGAAACACATTGAAAATATCTGTTAGACAAAGAAAAAAACACAAATTGTCATTGTAATTCGGCTACAGCAATCGGAAGATATTCAATAATCACCCTTTTTATTATAAATAATTAGTTTTATCGAAATTTTAAAGTCTTTAAAGTTGAATTAAAATAAATGCTATGTTGCAGAATTAATTTTACACTAAAGCAAGTAGCTTCAAATATTTCACAATCTTTTCCTAAAGTACATATACCTAAATAAAAAATAATCATTTATGGACCCTCACCAAATATTTTTACAAAATTCTTCTAAGCATTTAATTCTAAAGGCGATAGGGCCAATTTTAGTGAAAAAAAAACAAAGTTACACACCATTTCAATGATTCACACAAACTGCCTAAAACAACAAGGAACTGTTTCGAAAGAAAAAACAAAAACTTTGTTGCAACCTAAAAGCAAGTGAAGTTGGGTATTATTTGTAAACATGTGTATTGTCACATAACAAATTGTAAGACTGCCTTGTCAAACAGATTATATTTTAATCAAAGTTATTGATCATTACACTACTTCACATATGAAATTGACAAATGTTTGGGAATATTCTGAAAAATACTGCATTCTTCTAAAGAAAAATCAATACTTCAGGGTATTTGTTGGAAAGGTTAACTACTTTATTTTTATATAAATTTATGTAAAATTAAAACAAAATAATTTATTGGGTGTTGAAAACTACTTTTATAGAAAGGACAACATTCACCTCTGTTAGCCTAACAAATGTATTTTTTTATAAAAAATCACACTTCAAACAAGTATTTCATTAATTTTGCTTATTTTTTTCCATAATTTAATATTTTCAAAATTTGGACTGGTTTTCCTCATCACAATCATAAATGTGCATCATCTATACTTCATGGTTCCCGAGTAGAAATTAACTAAAAAATTCATGTTACAGCAAGCCAACAAAGCAGTGAATCTTTCCAGCGAACACACAGTGTTATGAAGTCTATGAATTGGTGGCACTCCGGAGATGTATGTTGTATCGCTTAACATTATCTTAAAGAAGAACTATATAAATAAAAATAAATGAATGTTTACTTTATTTAGTGGTGAAGTATGAGGTTTCATGGAATCAATAAATTTATTTAGTTTAGTACGATATTACTAATACTATTATTGTTATAAAACTATTGTAAATAAATAAAAAAATTCTAACATATTTATTTATTCCTGTATTTTCTCTAAACACTCATGGATACTGAAAAAATAAATGAAACTGACTAAAAAGTGTAATACTGGTCTTTATTATATATATTATATAAATAAATTTACATGATTTTCAATCACAAAACAATATCATTAGAGTTTTTCAAACACATAATTAATTCATTTCATTAAATGTTGAAATCAAATGAAACATTGACCACAGCACTATGAACCTGACAATTACAATGTTGCGTTGTTTTCAATAACAGAAGCTGAATGCGTGAATACGTTTTCTAGTCCATTAGTTTACTGTCACTTTTGGAAAATTTTGTAGGAATACCGTCTAAAGATTAGAGTTTTCAATAGTAACAAAAAATTTTATACAATAAATTTGGAATGTGAGTAAAGGTTTATTGCATTTTTCTACAGAAATGACGATTTTTAAATATATATTTGATTTTCAAAGTATTTTATGTTACTGCAAACATCTGCAAAACATAAAATTTCAACATATTTTTATTTAAATTTTTTTTTACAAAGATCAATAACGAAATTAAATTGAAATACACCCAGACCTTGTTCGTATAACACGGTACATACATAACACGATTTTTTTTATAGTGCGGTTGATGAATTGCAAGATACTCTAGCACATAAAAAAAAACACAAATTAAAAGTCAATTTAGGTCCTCGATTTGAAAACTCGAGCCTTGTATAAGAGACAGATTTGTTTTACACAAGGTTTTTATAGAAGCAAACAACCTTGTTATACGACGAGTCCTTAGTGTACAAAAATTTTAATGAATTTTTTTAAATATTAAAAAATTGTTTTCAAAAAACATTACTTTATCCTCGAGTTGTTAAGCCTTTTGGGATTCGTATGAGAGAATTGCCGTGAATCTAACATAACTAATCAATGAGTAAAGTTAATTTCAATAATTTACGGAAGATAATAGTATAATGTCAGAAAAACTTAAAAATAATTTTAGAATACATGACGGAATATAAGGTAATTTTAATACTTTCTAGGTAACAAGGAGGCATTATTTTGTTTCTAATTCATAAAATACAATCAAATTTAAAATATTTTATGGCGTGCAAAAGGTTTGCATTATGTTGAAGTCATAGAATTGTCATATTCTATCTACACATTTGCATCATTTTATTGAATATAATAATAATAAAACTTGTCTATAAATAAATGCAAGTATATTTTTCTACACATAAATTAAGCAGTAAAACCTATTAGCATCTTAAAAAATACATACTAAAACTGATTAATAGATACATGAGTTTGATCATTAATGTTTTGCACAAATGTTTATGATGGTGAAAATGTTATGAAAAAAGTAATTCGATATCACACGATGAAAAAATAGCAATGTATTTTAGTTCTACAAAATTTATGAGGTATATAGTTGGTAGCTATTTCGGCTTACGCCCTCATCAGAACTATTACATTTATAATGTTAAAACATAGTTCTGATGAGGGTAAAAGCCGAAATGACTAATAAGTATATAGTTTTAGAAATATAATACATTGCTATTTTTTCACTGTGTTATAATGGAGTTCTACCAAGTAAATGCCAATTCAATCAATAATTTAATGCACTCATTTTAACAATTTTCAAGAGGCAAAATTTCTGCCCATTACTTTTTTACACCGTTTATTTCATACACCAGTGAAAAAAAAAACACAAAAAATCTAGTTTTTTTTTTAAATACTTTTCAAATTCAACAACCACTTTGTAAATACCATTATATTCAGGAAGTCTTATTATACTAAATCATTTAAGTTTTGTTTCATTTAATATATTAAATGGTAAGTATGAAAAATGATCTTACACTCAAATTATTTTTAAAACTAAATTTTACAGCTAAACTCCGCTCGGTGTGTTTTTTGAAATGTAAATCAATTCTTAAGTTGAATATATACATTTACTTATATGGCTTTGTATAAATATTTTTCCAAAATCCATTCACAAATACTTCTCTAAAGAATAGTTTATGAATCATATAATTTTATCACAATTAAGTTTGCTATGCTCAAGAACTGTCGTCAACATTGATGGATTTATCTCTCGAATATAATTCTAATATTCTACAATAAATAATCAGGGATGTTGAATTGGTTCAGGAATGAATTTCCATCATCTACTACTTCTATTCGACACGATTTCAAATCCATTAAAAATAGCTAAAATAAATACATAAGGAATTAAAATATTTGCTACAATAATGTTAAGAATATAAGTAGATTACTTTTAAGGTTGTTAACTGTCCTGTCTTGATGGAAAAGCATTATATTTAAATAAATAAAACACAACAATTTTATGATATATTAATCTGGACTGGTTTTGCTTCTCGCAACCATTATCAACTGATGCAATATAAATTAAAACAAGGCTATTTTTACAGTGGGTGATCAATTCTAATCCACTTAATCTAACTATAAAATCGTCTTTTTACATCCAACAGACTTTTGAAAGTGGCGAGCTTAAGATTTGGTCTGTAATATCATTTCCAGGAAAAAATGAAGCATGTCTAGGAACACTGCATAACAATCAGTTAAAGAATAATTCAGATAGTTTTGGAACAGATTATATTCATTAATCGATCATCCACTGTATAAATTTAAAGTTAATAATTATCAGGTATATAAAACAAAGGTTCAAGAACTAAGAAAACAATTCACAAGCAAACATAAAAATTATATCTAAATGAAGTCCAATAGCTTACAAATAAAGTATTAAGGACCTCTTAACATATATGTGTTAAATATTTTTTGTATACCTATTAATTATTAACACAAAATTTTGTATAAATAAACTTCTTTTAACATGTTGATTACGGGATGCACATTTTTGTGCGTTTCGGTACATCATATATAAAAAACAAATGTTTAAACTTCATATTTTTTGTCGATTTTTTTTTTGCTGTGTCGCAGGAAGATGTCACTAAATGCCCACAATTGTTATCGATCCTTCACTGGATCAAAACACGACTAAAAATCGTCCTGTTTCGTAGGTAGCATTTCAATATTCTTTTCTGAGAAGTCATACAAATCAGTCTAAAACAAAGACAGATGGTGATGTTTTTTTATATAGAATAATACAGTATTCCCCTTTGTTCAAAAATGACATAAAATACTAATTTCATGGCCTTCGATATTAGTCCTTTGACATCAATGAAGACATCATGTCAAGTGCGGGCCCGATACATATCATTTTTTATGTGCCGCGTATTTCGTTCTCTAGAAATTGTTAAACCGTGTTACATTCGACTTTATCGTAATCTATTATACCCAGTGTATTTTGGTTTTTTTGATACGTGCTCCACAGTGTGATGTTTGCTGACGTTCTTAAGTTGAGTAATTAATTGCACAATGCGTGGCAATTTCGCCCGCCGCAACTCATAGTTTTTGAACAAACATCTCCATAATCAATGAGTTAATATGTATTGTAGTATCTTTTTATGATATCGACTAAAGGTGCTTGATGGAATTTCAATATCAAATTTGAACTGTTACAATTGGGTACGATTCCATATGTTTTGTCACTAACGACCCGGATTTCGTCTTTCAGCATCTTCAGGCATTCTATCACATGGATGTAACAGAACAGACAAAACATGTGGAATTGTACAAAGTTGTAACAATTGGAATTTGAAGAAACCGGTCCTTATCTTTAAAATATAAAGTTTAGAAAATAGTACAAAGTATTGTGTTTTACAATGCAAAAAATATTTCAAAAATTGCTGTCAAATTTTTGCATTATTATTGAATGCATAATACATACCAAAAATGAATATGAAATAATTAAGACTACTTTACTTAACATACAGCTTATGCATACATTATCATAAATACTTCAATAATAAATACATGAAAATGGAAATGGAATAATACATGAAATGTTTCCATACTGCAGAAACTGGATATATAAATTTGAAAATCATTTCTGTCTGCAATATCTCTGTACACACTGTTTCTCAAATAACAGAAATCCTTGAATTCATAATACGACATGGGCAGTGTGCCAAATAAATGACGAGTGAAGTGAATAAAATCACTGAAAATCTGGCATTCCCAACAATGTTATCAGGAGAATGAATACAAAAAAGGTTTTTTCTTACTTTCAATATTACATGTTTTTTGTTTTATAGTGTTTTTTAACCCCTTACCTGCTGAAAGGGAATAAATCGCATAAAGGATTTTCCAATACAGAATATTTCAAAAATCAAATAATATATTTTTTGTCAAACAAGCTCATGGAGATTATTAGAAAAAATTATATAAAAATAGCATTTACATAAAAAATTTCAGCACCGATTACATTCATATTTTTTAGAATCATTTATCAACACACTGAAATAAACCGTCTCAACAGTTGAGACTTGAGCAGTCAGTGGGTTAATTAATAGACAATAAATATTGAATTTAATGTGATGCGTTTGACAATACACAGAAAATCAAATTGAATTTTACGACATCAAAAGCAATGTTATTTTTTTTTTATAAATTCCTTAATTCGATATTCTTTTAATAGGTGTTGGTCCTCTCATTTTTGTTTCAATAATTTTCGAATATCTTAATACTCTTTCCCTTATTATTTAAATTTGTAATAACTTTGAATAATTTTTTTAGAGTAACATAAACAAAATTTTCAAATACACCCAGTCCTTTTTTTACGCGATACATTGGTTCCAGAAAACGGCGCGTAAAAAAAATTGCGTAAAAAAATCACAACTTTCATATAATTTGACAATTTGGTTCCAAAAATTAAAATATCGCGTGAAAAAGTCCCAGAAAACGTATTGAAAACCAAAATTTGCTCTTTAAAATTTGTGCAAAAAAAATTATATACTTTCATGTTTTTATTGCTTATAAAAATATAATGAGACTATAAAAATATATTTTTTTACTTACATGAATTATTCGCTGCTGTCACTCTCGGTTGCAAAATGTAATCGTTTGTGATTTTTTAAACGAAAGTATTGAATTTTGTATGATTCTGAATTTTGCTCGGACTCTTCTATATCGGAATATGTATGAAAGCCAAGATAAAACTGTCTTTTTTAAATACTCAAGCAAGTGTAAATTATTTTATTTTTAAATGATTTTTACTTCAAGAGTAATATTTTTATCTTTGGTTCGCATTTATTTTTTAATATTAAAAATATTTGAACGTCATTGGAGGTCATTTATTTGACAATAATTCAAAGCGGTAAAATTTATGGCCGAGAAAAGTGCTATTCAACGAATTTAATAAATGCATTGTGTTTAAACAAGTTTACGAGCGGACACACATCCCATGATTTTACGCAATTCCATTATATTTCTTTACACACCCTAAAACATAAATTCGCATAACATCCGATACACTTGTCAACATATGGCAATTGTATGTGTATTTAAAAAAATGGAATGCTTTACAAAATTAAGTTTTAAAAATACACATATTTTTTTTTCGTTTAAAAAAATAATGAAACGTAGATGCTTAGCATCATATATAAATGTTTTCTTTAAAACAAATTTGGGGAAAAACTCGCATAAGAACGAGTGAAGCGCATAAAAAAATGTAACGTCCAAAAAAATCGCATATAATCGAATTCGCGTAAAAAAAGGACTGGGTGTATGTAGACATAATTTTTTGTTCTCATATACTATCGATATAGCTTCTGCCATTTGATGTAAATTAAATTAAATGTAAAATAATCAATTAATCAATAATTTTGCACAGTAGCGTGATTTCTTTTAATTCACTTCATATTAAGAACTTCGTTACTTAAAATTATAGCTTGTGATCTTATCACATTGTAACTTTTGCGTTCGGTTAACTTGGTATTTGCTACCAATATCACATTCAACAAGAAAGTAATACAATATACTTTCAGCGTTATGGGTTACTACGTCGAATCAATAAATCACTAGGAAAATAAATAAGTTGCCTCAGTAACCGTTCATCAGATTGTAAATCCGCGCACCAATACGAAAGTCTAATTACATTAGACGCTTAATAAATAAATATTCTCATTATCTGGAGATCAGTCGTGTCGATTTGTGGCAAGCGGGACACTCTCTTCTTGATCTGGAGTAATTTCAGCATCGAGAGGAACTTTCTCCGGCGTCTCCGGAGCTTCTTCTTGATTCACCGGTGGAGGCTTTACAAAAGTGCCACTGTTCACTTCTTCGATTGCTCGCCGCAACTAAAATTATTACACAAAACACATAAATAATTTTCTAGTGTAAATTCAATATTCAGATCGGCTGATAAAACAATTCGAAAAAATATTACCCTGTATTTTTTCAATAGCTTTGATATTTTGAAGAAGGGATACCCAGAAAAAATGTATATGGCACATTCTCTTTATTTGAATGAAAGGGATACCAACTGGATACACAAAAAGGATATTCAAACACTGAATATTTCAAAAATCAATTTGGTAATTTTGGTATTACCCAAATGATTATCAGAACAAAAATTGGCTCTTACACAAAAAAGGTTCAACACTTTTAGCTCTCTTATAATTATATTAGTGTCAACAAACAACACACTGGATTCAGCCGTCACAATAGTTGAGACATTAGCAATCAGAAGGTTAACACTTTATGGTAGGCAAATGAAATATTTCGTTTATTGATTGAATTGGCATTCACTTGGTAGAACTCCATTATAACACGGTAAAAAAATAGCAATGTATTTTAGCTAAAATACATTGCTATTTTCGCTAAAATACATTGCTATTTTTTCACCGTGAAATATTTCGTTTTTTGCAGACTGTCGTTTGTTTGCGGAACCTGATAAAATTCGTTTTTGTATCCTGTCGGTTGTTTGCGGGACCTGTCTTCTCTCGGGCTTGTATTTTGGGGTGAAACAAAACGCCGCAACTATTCATCATATCATTAGTTCCATGTCTTTGCTGGATTAGAAGGGTGGAAGTTTGAAGTAATAAACAAAAAAATCAACAGTCAGGACAGTAAATTAGGCACAGCAATACGACAAAGACCTTTTTTTGACAAGTGACAATAAAACTCATGAGTTATTATAAACCGGAGTATTCCTATTTGGAGACGCATGTCGATTTACCTCATTCAGATTTCAAACTTCCAGTGGTTCTAATCTTGCAGGAATTGCAAGTATATATTATTATTTATTATATAATTATATAGTAAGAATAAATATATTATCTTTTACATAGAATGTTTTAAAAATTTAATATTGATCATAGTGTTAACAAACTTATGAAATTTGTTAGGACAAATAATGTTAAAATATAGACACAAAAATAAGCTTGTACACTAAAATTGCGACAATGTCAACACTGTTTCAAGTATCATTTATCAACACACTGCAATCTTCACAATATTAGCAGACAGTAGCATTTAAATAATGAGATTTGATAATTTCAATGAGAAAACAATAACAACATGATAATTATTGTAACACAAATTTAGTCAATTATACAATTATGCAGATTTGTGAATTGTTTTTCCTAAATGAAATGAAATAAATGTTCCTCACCTCTTTGAGTCCTACAACTCCAATTAGACGTCCTATGGCCGTCACATAAGCCATGTCCACTCCCACCATCGAGAACAATGAATGCACCTTAAAAACATTACGGAGATGTAAAAAAAAACAATCCAGTCAATTCCACTCAATTGGTTTACCGATAAATTGAGACAAATCTCAAGGAGTAGAAACCAAATGAAGAAACTCATTCAAATTCACTTTGGTTATCTGGGACAACATTCCATTTAATTGGGACAGTAAAAAAATCTAAATATATTAACGAGATTACGTTTAGGCAATAACAACTTTTAAGGTTATAACAATTAACATACCGATTCTTGATGGAAGGTATTATATTTATATATTAAAACATAATGCTCAGTACCATTTCCACATTATTTTTTATGACTGGTTCCGCTCATCGTGAGAATTATCAATTTATACAACACAAATTAAAACAAACCTATTTATATAAAATTTCAGTTAATAATTATCAGGTATAGTTAGAAAGTAGAAAACAATTCGTTCAAGAACTAAGAAAACATTTTACGTGTAATCCATCCACAAAATTACAAATCAAATTTTATGTTAAAATGTTCTTGACATATTATTTGTTTCAACTTCATCTAGATATAATAAATTTTGTAAGATTACCTATAAATCATTTTCTACATAAGTTCTGAAAAGTGTGAGTTTTGACGATGGCGTGAGCCGAAATAGCTATCAACTATTCTTTAAAATTTTGTAGAACTAAAATAAATTGCTATTTTTTCACCGTGTTATAATGTAGTCTACCAAGTAAATGCAAATGCAAATTCAATCAATAAATTATTATCTTATTTCATGCACAATTTGTTTTGTATACCTGGTAATTATTAACTCTAAAATTGTATAAATAGCCTCACAATAGCAATAGCTTCCTAATATATATTTCTTCTGTCGATAATGCAGAAAGTGTATTTAAATGAAATAACCCACAATTTTGCAACGGGCACTATTGTACAACAATACAGCTATGAGCCATAAACCAAAATGCATTGTCGCAAAGATAAAATTTGTTTTAATTAACTGGAATCAGTTGTGAATGCATTTTATCATATTGTCAAAATACATACCTTCAGAAGCGATGTCTTTTCAACTAACTGAAATGGTGCCGGGTCAATTCTGCAGCAGTATCCCTCGACAGATGTGGACGTTCCTTTATCATCTCTCATTCTCATGAAATCAGCTGGCAAAGCCATTTCTGTCTGCTCCCACGCTCGCTGTTCCGCCACTGACATATCGCATACTCTTTCTCCGGGCTATAAAATCAAGTTATATTACATCAATCATCAGATGAACGATTAAACTCATAAATCATAAGTCATTGAATATAAAAGTGGACAAAAATCCAAATACAGTGCACTCTTGATTATCCGGGCTAATGCTGAGGTGGATGGTCACGGATAATTGAAAAACACGGATAATCCGAATCATCTATTTTTTATTTTATTTTCGAATATAATATCATATACACTATACAATTTTGTAAAACATTGTTTATATATTCATTATTTATCAAGAAAACACAAAAAAATACGTAAAAATATAATATTTTATCATAATAACAAATGTAGTCCCGAGAGAGAGCTGACAAATATAGGCAATAAATATCGAAATTAAAAAATTTACTGCGGGCACTCGCGCCGCCGATTTATGCACTTCACTGGAAATGTAAATAGAAACGCATGTGGAGTACAAAGGATTTCAATTCTTGACTCATTCTAGCCCCATAAATTGTGATGTTTATTGCGGGATATGCGAACATTCATACATTCAAAACACAAGTGGTTAAAAAAATTCACCGATTAGTTACGTAAACACAAACACATCGCTAAATTCATGTTTTTTTTCAAACAACGCGCATATTCAAGATCGCAATTCATTAATGCGTCTCATAAACATTATAGAAAAAAAATCAATCAGACTATATTTGAATTAAAAAATATTTATTTTTAGGCACGAATAATCCGCAATCCGGATAATCGAGAGTACACTGTATTAAATAATTATATATACAATATGTGCCTGATTGCATTGAAAACAATTATATCAAAAACATATATTTTACCAATTGCACTTTTTTATTGATCGATGGACTTCTAGGGGTTATAACTGGAGGAGGAGGAGCATAGTATTCTCCGTCCGCTTGTCCGTCTCCATCTTCCTGACTAACCGGACTTCCGTTTCCACCGGCTTCTGGATCAGGATTTACATCTTGTAAGGTTGTTGACTTTTTGAATATAGCTTCAAATGCCAAGCGAATTCTGAAACATTACAAATAAAAATAATTATTTTATTTTACAATCAATATTGCAAAATGCAAACAATCTCTTTTGTTACCTGATTAGTTGAATTAACTAACTGAAAAAATTGCTTTTGGATCCACAATAATTTGAAGGAACCAATTTAGGTTTAGTAATCTTCACCAAAATTGATTCATAATAGAAAATAATATCATATTTTTTTTACAAAATTTTGCTTGTAAAAATTTAAGGTTTTTCAATTATTCTTCAGAATTTAATATTGCCCTGACATAATTTTCTTCACTCTATTTAATGACCATTCTATTGCCATCATTAATCATTTAATCCATTATGGTTCCTTATGTGTTATGTGTTTTATTATTTTCAATAACACTTTATTACCTGCTTTCTGCACCAGTGACAGTGCTATAAACTGAAGGATGCGGAACGGGTGTTAGCGGAGATGTGTTATTCACTACGGGTCTCATCATCGTAAAAGAGTTAGTTTTCTTTAGAATTGATTTAGGTCTGAAAAGTGCACCTGAAAACACAAATCAATTATTATTAAATTGAAAATGTATTGATACAACCTAAAGCCGAGGGGTGATAATTAAAGTAATGTGAATGTAAACAGTCTTACAATAAGGACGCTCAAAAATTTGTTAGATTATAGCAGCCATGTTGTTAAAGTGACATCTGTCAAATTTGCTGTCAATTGTTTAGTACAGTACAGCAAATCACTATAGAACATAGGTTCCCAACCTTTTTCGGGTGGCGACCCCTTTTCATCAAATCCATATGACCCACAATCCCCCATACAATCCAAAAGCATACAAAAAAAATATTTTTTTAGGTTGACCGTATAAGTTGGCGACCCCCAGGTTGGGAGCCTATGCTATAGAAGGTAGCATTCAACAATGTGCGCAAGTTATTAAATTTAGATGGAAATTCTGCACAAGCAATTTGAGAGCATGGAACTGGCCACCGAAATCATATGATCTAATGCCTTTAGACTTCTTCCTTTGTGGCTATCTTTAATCGCAAGTCTTTACGAATAAGCCACAAACAATTGACACCCTCAAGGTCAACATAACAAACACCATCCATCAAATCGAGTCAAATTTATGTGACAAAGTCATTGAAAATTGGAACTCAGGAATACGTGCCACAAAGCAAAGCCACAGTGGACATTTTAACAACATTATATTCCACACTTAATGCTATAAAATATACTTTCAAATGAAAAAAAAAAACATCGAGTGGATATCTCATTTACACATATTTCAAGTGTCCCTATTGAAAGACAGTTCATAATAAGTGATAATTTTTACCTGGAATCAAGCCTGAAGGGTCAGTACTTGTCATTGAAGTTCCATGCGTCATCGTTGGCACTTGAAGCTTCAATATATCAGGAGCTGGAGAAACCTTAAATAGAAATCATTACCAATATAAAAACATATCCGTTATAATTCAAATGTATTAAAAGACATCGATAAAGGTCAGGTCAAAAATATACCTCAAATCGTGACGGTCTCCTTTTTCTTCTGTTTTGTTCCTCTCTCGCTTTTTCAGCCGCTTCTTGTTGCCATTGAGCTGCCACCTAAAAGACAAACGAAATGATAAATTTACGACGTCGACTGAGCGATTATTGGCCATCACTTTGGATAACATATATGTATGTAATACGAACCATGAGTCTTCTTTCTCTGCCAACATGATTATCAATGAGTCTAACGAGTTCAGCCCTCTGGACTGAGCCAAGCAATACCATGGAATCAGGAGTGTCTACCAAAGGAAGACTTCGGAGAGCCTGCAAACAAAACAAACAAAAAAACAAAGTTTATGTTAACATCACTGTTTATCATTCGACTAGAACACTATATGTATATTTCACGAAAAGAATATTGTTACCACAGGCTGTTCTTTTCTGTATTATGTTATTGGTTATGGCAAGTACCAACATAATAAACATGTATAGAGTAAATACCAAAGGCATTATTAGTGACCAGTCTTAAAAAATTTTGAATAGAACAGATAATGTTATAATACAAACTCACCCTGTTGTCTTTGAGTATATCTTTAAGTTTCTGGTATGAAATTCCGTTCCAAATGTATTTAACATTTCTCTCCATAAAATCTTCTACATTCATATTGTACAAGCCTGAAACAGATTCAAAAATATTTGAAATAAAAACCACATAGTTCCTAGATTACGTCATCTATGTTTAGTTGCTACCGTTACCCGCCGATATGAAATAAGTCAGTATTTCTAAGTCTAAAATTTCCCAATTGCATTTCAATGATAGTTGATTATTTGTTGTAGAATCCTTTCATGAAAAAGTCATTAAAAGTATTTAGTGTTAATAAAACTTATCACAGGCAAATGAGTGTCATTATTATTAAATCAATATTATTGAAAGTTATTTTATTAAGAGGTTAATAATAATTTAAACATTATACAATTTGAAACTACTTTCAAATATATACATCACAGTATGAAAAAATCTAAATATTTACATACCCGTGTGCCCAGTGAGCAGGTCAGGTAAGTACGGCAGCTTTTTGATGAGTATTATAGAGTCATAGGCACTGGGTTGAAGAGATGCCGCAACTGCATTGGCGACCAGGACAGCCGTAACAAGTGGAACGACATGCGTCACTTGTCCAGTCATCTCGAGGACAATCACTGCAACAGACACCGTGTGAGTCACGGCCCCTGACACAGCTGCTGCTCCAACACATGCATATCCGCCTAAAATATCATACGATGTTTGTCTGAGAAAAGTTTTTCACATTTCCTTTTTGAAAAAAAGGAAGCAAGATCATTAATAATAATAATAATAATAAAATGGCGCTAGGGGCCATTCAGGTCCATGGCCGACTGCATAACATCTCTCCAGGCATCTCTGTCGAGCGCCCTCTCTCCAGTTGACTATCCCCAGCCTCTCAACATTCTTTTGAATGTTATACGGCCATCTCCGTCGAGGACGACCGAGAGGTCGGGTGCCAGCTGGTGTAACTTCATAAGTCTTATGGAGAGCTCTAGATTTCTCAGATCGTACAACGTGACCCGCCCATCTGAGCCTTCTCGATCTCAAGACATTAGTGATTCTTGATTTGTATCGGTCGAAGAGCTCAGCGTTCGTACGAATGCACCACCGGTGGTTCTCATTAACGGGTCCAAGTATTTTCCGGAGGATTCTGTTTTCAAATACCTGGAGGGGCTTTTCTTGTTTTTCCGTTAAACCCCAGGTTTCACATCCATACATGACTATCGGTTTAATGTACAACTAGCAAGATCATTGTACAACTAAATTGCAAAATTACTTACCAAAATAAATCATCTTGTGGAAGATTCCAGCAAGCTAAGAAAATTGCATAAATTATCATCCAAAGATTAAGGATTGAAAAAGATATTGGATTTTCAAAAGATCACTGTCACAAACATTGGACAGGACTCCTAAAAATATAGTACATCAAAACCCCGATTCTACCGAAAATCCAAAAAAGCTTCAAATATATTTTTTTACCACAGAGAAAAAATAGTAAAGTATTTCAATTCTACAAAATTTATAATGTTTATAGTTGATAACTATTTCAGCTTACGCCCTCATCAGGACTTTAGTTATGATGCTTCTGATAGTTCTCATGAGGGTATAAACTGAAATAGCTATCAACTATATCTTTTTTACCGTAATATAACGGAGGTCTATCAATATATTTGTTAACCTTTTTTCGCTTATAACATGTTCACTGTTACTTCTTTGTCGAAAGGCATTATATTTAAATAGTAAAACACAATGTTTTGTCTGTTGATGACGCTCTTGACGAGCAAAAGCTTTCGAATAAAAAAATGACTTTATTTATTCAATGGACAGTGGGTGGGACCAAAATATTAAGACAATAAATTGAACGAATCAGGGAACAATAAATGCTGGAGTATTTTGCATTTTTCTTATGTGTGCAAGGCCAGATCTATGTCAAATGAACAACACATGTGAGAAAACGATGAATGCAGAAAAGTAATTTCAGGGTTTCACTGTATATACATACATATATTTATATAACAATCATGCTTTAAGATTTTTTCACATCAACTCAAAACTGAATCAATAAAGTCTCTCTTTCCATCTGCAAGGAAATGACCAAGCATATTATAATTGTAAAACAACCAACAAACCTGGAAGTATATGCGAGACATGTCCACCGTATCGCAGTCCAACAGGGAAAGCACCATGAACCAATTCACCAACGAGCCTTCCTAGTGCAGCGCCAATCTTGAAGACAGGAATGAAAACTCCCGCTGGCACTGGAATGGTCGAAGCTACGATTGTCAGGAAAAACTGCAATGCAATAAAATACAGCAATTCAAATAAATGCAATGAGCTTTGATAAAAAATATTTCCATTCAGCTCACGTCAAAATTTGTCTTACCGTCGAAACGATAAAAGCTGATAAGGAAACGAAAACTCCAGAATGTGGCGTACTCCAGTGATGTAAGACTTCAGCTTGGTCAGCCGACAGGTTCTCCGCACTCCAAGTAAAGTTTGCGAATAAGCTCATCACCTTAAATCAAAACACTTCTTTAACATTGGTCTCAATATATAAGATTATTTTTTATCCTTTGGATAGTAACTGAAGAATGTAAAAGAATTAATTCATAATTAATTACACCTGAATAATTATCTAGCCGTTATGATTTCCTTATTAGGCCTAGAGTTTTATTCCACTCACTGAACAAATGGTTCATTATTAACACTTGTTCCCAGAGGAGAAACAAGCAAACACTGGCTTTATATGGTGACAAATTTATATTGAAATGGTGAAAAAATATGTATTTTTGCAAAGTATTGTGTAAAGTGCCAATTCAATCAATATGTTTTGATAAAAAAATTATATATATGACTTTAAACGCCCTCCAAGTGTATGTCATGTGACTAATTATATGCCAGTTGCTATGGGTATGGATAGTAGAAAGGTTTAAAACTTTTTTTATTTTCTAGTACTTTACTAATCGCGATCTCTAAACCCTACTTTATAATATATGGTGGGTAAGAAGGTTTTAAAGCATCTCTGCCTTTGAATAAAACGGATAAATAGTATTAGGAGTTCATTAAAGAATTCTAGATCTTAAACATCACCCTAGAATTACCACCGCCATCTACAATACTATTTTTGAAATCAATGTTGAGCTAAAAATACTGATGATTAAAATACGATTCAAAATTAATTACCTGATCATGCGTTGTCAGATCTCCAGCAATATACTGCCCTAATCCGAGGGGAAATGTTGTTGTGGCAACGAGCAGAGAAACAATCCCAGGATATAAGAAACGACTGAAAAGAAAATTAGGACCATTTGTACTAACAACTTGATTTATAATTTATGATATCGACCGATGATGCTTGGTGAAATTTCAATATCAAATTTGAATTATTGCAACTTTGTACGATTCCACATGTTTGGTCACTAACAACCCGGGTTTCGCCTTTCGGCATCTTCAGGCATTCTATAACACAGATGCAATAAAATACTACTATTATCAAAAGTCAATGTAACTCGATAGCGAAATGCACCATAATCACCAGTCCCGTACGTTACCACTGGGCATTTAGAGGTTAATACTGAATATCTTCCAAGATGTATAGAATTTTTTTTTTTTAATATATCGATGTGTATTTGATAAATATTTAAATAAAACTAACTTCTTCTGAAGGAACGTATTGATCCTCTTGCTATTTCTCATGAAGATGACGTACTGTCTATGCAACCATACATAAGCTGCACCAATTAGTCCGGAAACCGCCCTGAAATAAAAACAAATAACATTAACCACTTAGATCCCAATGACATACAAGTATGCAAACACCAACACGAAGACATTTATGAATATATATATGTATATATATATACATTTATCAATTTTAAAGCAGAGACATCTATTGAATGTTATCTGATTTACAGAATTTTCAAATGATGAACCATTCTCATGTCATTCACATTCGAGTGGAGCATCCGTCACAGGGCAATGCCAAAATATTTTTTTTTTAATTCATATTTTTATTTTGTTATAGCCCTGGATGCATTAACATATAAAATGAATATATATCACGGAAAATATTGCGCGATACAGTAATAAAATTATTTTTTTATATTTGTGTCGGTCCTGAAAAAAATAATCGAATAAGAGTTTTTAGATTTTTTTTAACTTTTTGATACAAAAGTTATTATTATATGGCTACAGATTTGTTTGTATTTATTAACTTTTCAGAAAATTCTTTTGTTTACATTAAACAAATAATAAAAATAAAGTGACTGTCAAAAGTAGTATCTATATCATAAAAGATAATAATAATTCAATATAAAAGATGTGAGAGTGACTCTAAATAATATATAACACAATTCTTGGACATACATGTACATCCTAAATACTCGAAGGGTTAAATAATACAATTATTCTCACCCCATCAATGCAAAAACAACCAACTCCTGAGGGTCAAACGGAAAGTCCATGGCAAAATTAGTCGGAAACATGGCGGTCACCGTATATGCACCGCCTGTCCATACTGCGAGTAATCTGAAAACCTTAAAGCGTAAACGAGAAAATTTTGAAACCTATCTGATGTTACACACTTTGTCAAATCATATTTATATGTATTTATGTGTATCATAATAAAAAAATTGGCTCTTTTCAATAAATTAACTAGCATCTACGATTTGACTACTCAATTAATAATGTTAAAGTACTTACTGTAGCTCCACAAACAGCTGCAAAGAATCCTCTCCAGTAGTTTCTAACAGCAAAATAAACTGTCGTTACTTCTATTGAGAAAAGCACACCTGAAAATATTAAGAAAATCCATTTTATTTTATCAAATTTACAATCATTTTGTTCTTTCTCCTAAATCCTTTCCGTTGTCGATTTGGAGCATATGGCTTCCTAATGAATAAATATTAATCATTTATAATATCGACTGAAGGTGCTTGATGGAATTTCAATCCAATATTATCGCAATAATGTGCAGAAAATAATATTTTATCATTGATTGAATCGACATTTATTTGGGAGAACTCCATTATAACACGGTAATAAAATAGCAATGTATTTTAGTTCGATGAAATTTATAAGATATATATATATATATATATATATATCATCGCGAGCATTATCAACTCATAGAATACAATTTACAAGCAAGTGTATTTATACAAAATTTTTGAGTTAAAGGTAGCGAGTATACAAAACCATAATAAGTGATGAGTTAAATCGGCCCTGATCAAAAAATATATTGTGGAAATAAATACTAAAAAATTTGTTTTTATTATTTAAAATATCATGCCTTTCCATCAAGAAGTGACAGTTAACACCTAATAATATATATTGTAACAAAATACTCAAAAATAGTTCTTAATGACTGGTAAATCAGATGTACCTCAAATAATCATAATTACTTGTTGATTGAATTGGCATTCACTTGGTAGAACTCCATTATAACAGTGAAAAAAATAGCAATGTATTTTAGTTCTACAAAAATTCAAACACACTACAGCCAAATTAATATCAAACTCAGTAAACTCAATTAAGCTTAGACCGCAGAATAAAGAAATTAAGACCCTCAAAAATATTAAAACCAAGGTTAACACTAATAATCTCATTGTAACTTAAGCAGACAAAGGCAACTCGATAGTTATATTAAATAAAAAAGACTATATCGATAAAGTAAATGACTTCCTCAAACCATCCGATTTCGCAAAGTTAACAAAGGACCCTACGGTTAAATTAGCGGCTAAAATCAAGAATACTGTAAAAGATTGCAACATAGTTTTCCCACCGAATCTAAGAAGAGGGTCGTCAATCTGATGAATCCAACTGCACCGTTACTCTACGGACAGCCTAAAATTCATAAGGTTGGCACCCCTATTAGACCAGTGGTATCCTTTACGAATACTCCGACAGCTAAACTGGCCTTTTTGATAAATAAAATATTTAAATATAAAAATAAATTCAAACCTACACATAGTTTAGAAAACTCAGTAGATTTAATAGACAAAATCCAAAATAGACAATTGCCCCCGAATAGTAAACTCATGTCATTAGATGTCACTGGCTTATTCACTAACATTCCTGTAAAGGAATGCTTGGGAACGCTACATAACATATTAGTAAAATCTAAGTTACATCCATTTGAATCTGAAGAGATTTACTCTTTAATTCAAGTGTGTATTGAAACGAATTATTTCAAATTTAACGAAACATATTACCAACAAAATGACGGGCTGCCAATGGGCAGCCCTCTAAGCCCATTACTTGCAGAAATATTTATGGATAACTTTGAATCAAAACTTCTCGAATTTCATAAAAATAATATAGTATATTACTACCGCTATGTAGACGATATCTTGATTTGTTGGCAAGGCACGGATAGACAATTAGATAAATTTCTACAGAAAGCTAACTCTATACATAGTAATATTAACCTTTCCGGGAGTAGGATAATTTATATGGTACAAGCTATGGGGAGTGAGTTTTTTTGACATGGAAAATACAAACTTTTTTTTTATCAAGTCATGATACAAGAATATGAAAATAGTAAAAAATAATAAAAAAAATATTACTCACTTTTTTAAAGTTTTATCGTTAAAAAATCGATTGCGGATTTCAGGGATCGCAAACCATCGATACACACTAAAAACACTCCACTTTTCACTATTATAGTAGGTATACAAAATAAATAAAAAAGCAGTTATAAAAACAATATAAACTTAGAAGTGTTATTTTGTATGATAATCCAAGCCAGAAAAACAAAGATTTCTTGCGCTGTCGTGTTTACCCATTTTTTCATTTTGGACGATTCAGGTGTTTTCTGGGATACAGCCACGGCATAAATATTTGTTTCTCTAACTATTACGTCCACAACATCATCGGTAAAAAGAGCTGAAAAAGTTCCAACTCGACGTAATCCCCTTGTACATTTATATGTGTTTTTACCCCGGACTGAAACCCATCGAAATCGTGAAGAGTTGGAGTAAATTTGGAGTTGTTCCATATTCTTGATTTTTCCCGCCTGCAAAACACTAGGTTGAATATCTGGTTCCTCATCATCATCAGAAGAAGAATCATAAAACTCCATTGATATATCATCAATATCTTCGATGTTTTCTTCCTCATTGTCACTATTCATAAATATGTCCTCAATTCCTAAGTCTCTTTCCATTTTAGCAATATAGATCGGTAAAAATAAATCACGGCAGTAAAAATTCAAAAGTAAATACAGAAGGCGATATAATAAAAAAACTTCAAATCACGTTAAAATATAGTATGGTACTGTAAAACTTATAAAAATTGCAAGAAAAGTATGATAAAACACTGTATAAAACTGTAATTCACATTAAACTACGTAAAACACTAATAAACCTCCGAACCTTACGAGAATTTTGTAGAAACACACAATATAAAACAACAAAATCACACTAGAACACGCTAAAAAACAGTGAAACTTCACAATATCGCGAAAAAGTATGAAAAAGCGCGCGCACAAAAATTTTAGTTTGCAATATATGACTTGTTGAAGTTGCCTGTGTGACGTCATACAAACATCACGTGACATTCGATAAAGTAGATTTTCGCGGTTTTTAAATTTGGAATCTGTTTTGGAATGGTAAAATAATACTCTATATTGTCCACAGATGGCATTTTAATTCATACTTGAAGCATAAACACACCAGTCACCCATACAAATGCAGTGTCGTATATATACGACCATACTCCTTTAAAGAAAAATCGCGCTGTCGTATATATACGACCATACTCCTCTAAAGGTTAAATTCACACTATAGATAGAGACCACTCCAGCAATTTCCTGGACTTAACCATTAGCAGAGTTAAAAATAGACACACTTTAAATTTTTTTAGAAAACCTACTTTTTGTGATACTACAATTCACGCAAAGTCCCTCCACTCATGGAATCATAAACTCTCAGCTTATAATACCATGATACACAGGCTAGTAACGGTACCTATGAGTCAGGCAGATTACGATAACGAACTGCAGACTATAAAATGCATAGCCCTTAATAACGGTGATGATAAATGAGATAGCGACGATAAATAATTTATTATATAGAAAACAATTAAATCTGTCTAGAAAACTCATTTACCGGAACACAATTCAGGATAACCGATTCTTTAAATCAATCAACTACCTAGGTAGCATTAGTGAAAAAATTCATCAGGAGATTAAAAACTCAATAAACGTAGCTTTCAAGGTCAACAATAATTTAGGCAGACATCTTAAAAATAGTAAAGATAAAATTAATAAACTGGACAGAAGCGGTATTTATAAAATGTCCTGTGGCTCATGTTTATCCGTTTATATCGGACAGACAGGTAGAAGTATATCTACTCGAGCTAAGGAACATGTAAGATCATTCATAAGTAAAAAAACAGATTCACAATTTGCTAATCACGTTATTGAGGAATCACATAATATAAATTCAAACTCAGCGCCTAAATGTTTCCATCTTTGTAGTAAGGGTCGCAGAATGACGGCTTTGGAACAGCTGGAAATCAATAGACATCAATTATCACAAAGGATTCTTAACGAACAAACTAACATAATAGTATCGCCACTTGTCCAGCCGTTGCACAAAGGGGTGGTCTGATTTACTTCCAGAAGGATCACTTCCGTCCCACATATAATCTTATTGTCATAGACATCTATTGTTTCATTTTGAATTTTGAAAATTTAGTGTTATTGTGTTAAAGTAACAAGCTAGGCCGTTGGAAAAGGAGAGAGGATGTATTGCGTGCCTATTCTACACAGCTATATATAGATAAGCGAATGTTAGTTTAAGCATAGATCTGACGATGGCATGAGCTGAAATAGCTATCAACTATATTTTTTAAAAATAATTTTTGTAGAACTAAAATACATTACTATTTTTTTCACCGTGTTTAATCATAATTACCCCCAATAGGTGCAGCAAAGCAAGATCCCACGCCTACAGCGCAGGCTGCAGCCAACATTTCGCTCGTCCGGGATTCATTTTCATAAATGCCTTGAAAAGATGTCACCAACTTACTCAGCAGTGTTGCCACTATGGATCCGATATGAACAAAGGGACCCTGGAGTACAAAACAAAAATCATCAAATAAATATTGTTATATTTTTTATCACCTTTAGGCATCTTCAGACATTGCAACAGAATAGAAGTGCATCCATGTGATAGAATGCTTGAAGATGCCAAAAGGTGAAACCCGGGTCAGCAGTGACAAAATATGTGGAATTGTACAAAGCTGTAACAATTCAAATTTGACATTGAAATTCTATCAAGCTCCTTCAGTCAATATCATAAAGATTGTTATGATTTTATTCAACACACTTCTACTTCCAATGTGAACAATAAAATCATATTCAATATTTAGCGGTAAAAAATATTAAATGATGAAATAAACATTCAATCCTTACTTCTTTTCCAAGAGGCATCCCGCTTCCAAGTGTAGCTGTCAAGCCAACGACTTTTGCAACCAACGTTTTAAATGTGAGATACTCTTTTAAAGCAACTCCTCGAAGAATAGTCTTCATTTCAGGAATCCCAGAACCTTTAAAAACAATTTTCAGATTACTTTTCAAAACAGAAATCATTTTCAACCACACAGCCAGCACAAAACAATCCATCTAGCACTCCACACAGATTTAGAATTTGACAGTGTGGATTCGTTTAATTTCACCCAGAGAATCACTATTACGTACAGTGACTAATATATTGTAGAACCTCGATTATCCGGACTAATTGGGGATGAAGATAGTCCGGATAAGGACAAATCCGGATTATCAAAAAAATCATAATTGACTGAAAAAGACAAATATTCTCAGTATGAATCATTTTTATTTCTCTAGATAAATAAATGGATTTAATATTAAATTATTTTGAGCTAGCTTATCTTTTCGATGCTGCAAAATCAAGAATACTTTTAAGACATATGTGTTGTCCTGAATTGCACTCTTATTGACTCTCAAACCACTTCAAGGCTACATCTAAACACTGAAAAGCTTCAGAATATGTAAGACCAATATCTGCCCCTCAGAATTCTCTTCTTCATCTTCTTGATCTTGTGTCTCTGAGGCAGATATTTCTTTAATCATTTCTTCATCATTCAAAATTTGGAATCCAGGACCATTGCAATATAACTATTTGGTTACATCTTCTTTGTTGCATTCAATCGAATTGAATTTAGACGATTACTGACCCATATTTTACACAAGACTTGTTGGAACAAATGTCAAGATTGCATTCTATCATTACATAAACAGTGGACACAATTCGTCACATGCGTATCAGCAAATTTTTAGTTTTTGTTTATTTTGATCATTTCGGGTAATCGAAAATCTGAATAATCGAGGTCTGGATAATCGAGGTTCTACAGTACTACCGATCCCAAGATCACGTGACACACCGGTGAGTCACTGGCATGCTAGTAGCTGAATGAAAATAATTATTAACACTTGATAAATTCCATCATTTTTTATTTATTTCATTGTTGTGACAAGATGTCAAGATACATCATAAGCTCAGAGCTAAACACAAAAAACTTATGTATCAGGAAGTGAATGATGTCAGATAATATGTGATATTTTGTAACATAACAAACCAGCCTACCGTAAGACTAGTGGCAAATGATCTTTGAACATTTGAGTGACATGTGTTTATTATAAATGTTCAATTCAAACTTTATTTATATTTATGTTCTAGATAATTGGTCAGTAACGTTTTTACTAGGACATGCATATCAAATGACAAAGAACAACTGGAAGCACGGTATTTCAGGTGATTTTACATTTAACTGGTATTTTGGTATTGAAAAAATGGAAAAATACCAATATTTCAATATTTAACCTTTGTACTTAACAAATGATGGTACACAATCTGTTGTTGAGACTTTCATAATGGATTACGAATTAATAGAGTAAAATTATTAAAGTCCAATTATAATTGGTGTTGAAAAAAAATGCATTTCAATGACTTGGCACTAAAGTTGTGGCTCAAATTATAAGCAAAATATCAATGAGTTCAGAATATAAAAATTAAGACTGGAGAGTTTAAATTGAATGTGTATTTTAATAAAATCATTCAGGATAAATTATCGAATTTAAAAGCTGCAGTTTTCTGTAAATTTAAGCAAAATTTTAGTTTATATGTCTTGTGAACCCTTTCTAAAAATTATTGAAACAATGACGGATTGCAAAACTTTGTTTTATTGTTATACCATCTTATAATGTTTCCACTGATGACTCCCCTGGTGAGCACCTTTGTATAAACTATTCAGTCGTCTGGCTGAGTCAGTCAGTGTTTATTTTGAAAATGCTATCGATATGTATGAAAAAAGCGTAGAATGGAGTTGAGAGATTTTTTAACATTTATCATTTAGCCAATCGCTTGAAAAACAAAGAATTGGGGTATATTTAGTTCTGTGTAGAATAATGACTATACAACAGTAATGATTGGCACGAACCAATAGCTTGGGGTGCAACAATCTGCACAAATCCTGCAGAGAAGAGAATGAGGCAAACTGTGAGAGACACCCACGCCAAATATCTTGTGACGATGCCTTCAGCCAAATCACGGTACATCCATATCCTAGCTGAAACATTACAAAGGAGTCAATGATGGCATGCCCAAAATATAACACCAATTCCAAATTACAATCATAAAAGTAATCCATCATTATAAAATGGAATTACACTTTCTTTTAAACCCATTCCTTGCTGAGCGTAAAAGATATCCCAGCACCAAATATTTTTTTCAATCGCTGGCAGCCAGTGGGATGAAGTTTTGGCATTTGAAGTTATCTGGCAAAATTTGAAAAAAGAATATATTTTTTTATATTCAACAAATTCAATCAAACAATAAGAATTATTGTTATCTTTGAACAATGATTTTTTTATGTATGACAGAACTCTCTCTGTGCCCTAAAAACCTACTTTTCTCATGAGTCGTGACACAGTAAATAATTGATAAGAATACATCTTTTACATGTAAATAATTAAACTAATTTATAAATTGCTGCTTAGAAGGTAAAATTTATTTATGTAGCGTTTTTGGTGGCTTTGAGATAAAGATGATTCAATATATTTTAACGATATCAATTTATTTTGAATTTAATATATTTGTTATTCATATAAAATATAAAATAAATCAAACGATAAAAGATTATCATCAAATTTTGTGATTAGGAATTGTTGAAAAAAATGTTTTTGTTACATAATGTTTACCTTCAAAACAATGATACACACTTTATGGTTCAGGAAAATGTCATTATGTGACGAAATTATTTTTTCCTGAACATAAATCTGAATTAATCACCGTTAATGATTTGTTCCGTTTTTTTTTTTTTTTGTCACCATTATGAAATTTATTTTGACCAAAAGTGCACAAAAGTTTAGCTACAAATAAATTATATATTGGTTGTTTTTACTTACCCATAATTCTATAATTTAACCCACAGTAGCATGAAAATACATTAAAAATAATTGTATATGAGTTATCAAATAATAAAACAATGAAATTGATGAGTCTTTTATCTTGTGATTTGAATATTCTTTATGGTACAAATTCTGTCATTTCTATATACATGGACAAGGATTAATTCTTATATGTACATATACTGGTAATGGAAGATTTATTGTTTGTGGTTTTCATGTCCCATTTCAAAAAAACCAAATGCCTTTAAACTACATAAGTTCAATTTATTATCAATTAACTTCTCAATAATTTATTCATAGTTTTTTTTTAATTTATCATTTAATCATAAGATAAGATAGAATAAATTAATTCCGGTACATTATTGATAGCAGATGTTATCATTTTATATTCCGCTCCAAGCTAAATGCATGATACAATGGACACTCTTTTTGCAAGGTGTTTTTTGCAGTTTCATAAGAAAACGTTATAAATATTTATAAAAAAAAAAAAAAATGCAATGCTACCAATATGTATTCGCAATTGCTTACCACAAAAAAAATAATGAAAGATAAAAATATTTAAAAAATCTTTAACCTTTAGAATTGCAAAGCATACTTTTATTGTGCAGTAGTGGCAATGAATGAATATATATCACTATATAAAATTTAATTTAAATTATAAACTATAAAAATTTGTCTATTGATTGGTGCATATAACAAAGCATGTGTAAGGATTTCATTTCATAACCTTTATAGTTGCTTTTTCAAAGTATAATAAAAATAAATATAGAAGATGCAGCTTAATGTAATCACTGTTTATTAGAATCAGCCACATTATAGAATCCAGTGTGAAAAATTGTTATATCTCCTTTGTAAAGAGGTTTGGGAGTACCTCAACACAAGAATGTAATAATATATTGTTGATATACATTGTCAAATTGAGAAATCTTAATTATAATTAATAAAATATTATCAACTTTGTATGAAACGAAGCTCCATATAGTTAAAATGGATTTGTACTAACCATTGTTGCACATGGATATGCCTCGGTCCATGACGAAACTGAGGAGAGCCATAATGATACCCAAGAGCGCCAAGAAAACCCAGTCTTCACCAACACGTGCAAATGTGTTTCTCCATACATAACCTATGAAATAATTAATGAAATCGTTACATTGATACATCTTGTCATTAAAAAAAATAATTCTTAAGCCAAACATACAGTTTTACAAACATTACTCTCGTTATGAACTAGCTAGAACAGTTCTAGGACAACTCATTTAATATTGTGGAGTAGAATTATTGTAATGGTAACTACATCAGTATAGCATTTTGTATTATATTTGCGATGTCTTCGGTGGGAGCTTTATGGATATTCCTTTCTAATATAAATTATAATTGATAACTTTGTTATTCCACCTCGTATGTTACCAGATGTAAAAAGTGTTACGCATATTTGAAAAACATCTTGATGAAACTATTTGCATTGTAAAGTTATTCTTGACTTAAGTAAGGAAATATTGTATATCATCAGAATAGATATTCTTTTTACCGAAAGCAATTGCTAGGCGACCAGGGGTTCTTTCACTGAGCTCTCTCTTCCTTTCCCTATCGTCACGTCTTCGTCGCCTTTCGAGTCTCGCCAGTCGCTTTGCCTCGCCTCGTGCTGCTTCTCCTAGGTCGCGGGCATAACGACCATACATCTGAAATTTGCAAATAATAGAGTTGTTTAAAGTGTAAAAAAGTTAACATATTACAATTGAGAATGATGTTTTTATGCTTGGTTGATTACATTATGATAAAATAATTATTAAAACTGGTTTTATTTCATTCCTATAATTATCAACTAACGTAATACAAATCTGTAACAAAGTAATTTAAATCATAGTTTCTCAACCAGATATTTCGGATATCTGCGATGTGATATTATTTCGATAAACAATCGAATTTTATTTTGTATTTAATGGATTTTTAAATTATAATTTTTTGTTACTATCTGTTTTAATATACTTAAATATTGTTATAACACCGAACGGCATTGCAAAATTTGTTGTTTGTTTTGAATAAAAAAATCAATTATATAAATATTTATCATTTTATTCCAATGTTGATGGTTTGCAAAACGTTTTTGAATTTTTTTCTGGTCTACAGATGTAAAAAGGTTGAGAAACTACGATTTAAATTATTGGAAAGGAATGCACTCACTATGGAAAAAAATATTTTGAGAATTCAATGTAATACAACTTGCTAGTCCAACTTCGTAAAGACTTGTAAAAGAATATCAGCAAATACCATTCCACAATTTAATACAGGACTATGAAAACAATAAGCGAGATAATCTCATAAGGATTTTAAGATTGCATAATACAGAGCCGAATCGGTTTTTTAAACTTTTTCATATTATGCTTTGATTCTTTATTTCTAATGAATGACAATGAAAAAAATTCAATTAGTTCATTTGAATAGATAAGAGCAGAATTAGGGCAAATATATTTTTTTTTCTTTAAATAATGATAGTTTCATATACTTTCAATGGATTTGGCGGAAGACTTTCATAATTTAACATATTGAATGTGACAATATATGAAATAATCAGTTATTTTAAATTTTATATTAAAAATAGTTTCATAAAAGACGTATATGCAATATGTACGAATATATATGCGTTACATACTATACTATGTAACTATATATTATACATTTCAAGTGAAAATATAGTTAAACAATTCAGGCAGGACAAAAAGTACTAAATCTGTCAACGATTTTACGCATACATACATGATATTTCCTTGTATAGAAGTATATTTTAACTGATGATATGATTTTACTGAAATGCTAGTAAATATATATTTTTATTTTAAATACTTTATCGCTTTAACATATCCAAAGTTTAAGTGCATGTGATGTCTTCATCTTAACCCACCCAGCTGGATCAGACCTTAAAAACAGAGCATGGAGAGAATGAAAGCTAAGCCCTTACCCATAACCTTTCTCTAAAATAAATGTTGAATGAGTGGTATACAACCAGTTCTCGTTTAAAGCCTCGGCTTGAAATGCTCTATTAAGAGCACGACTTATATAAATATTTAAAAGTATACATGAACTGGTTGTATGCATATCTTTAAAACGCTAGAATGGAAAATAAGGATACGAGGGTTGGTTGTAGGTATTAGCCAATCGCTTTAAGCGCAGTTTTGATGAGTAATATTTTCCAAAAATATTTAATGTTACAATTTTAATGGAAATGAAACCTTGAAAATGCGGACCACATTTACGTCTGCAGACGATCTCAGTGGCAATATTTGCAAATAAAGATTCTCACTAATATTAAACGCTTGATTTTATTATAGTTACACAACGTTTGGTTGAATTCAGGCATTCTCAAACTATTCCATTAATGGTATATAATAATAATTCATCAAAATAAATAAAACACATTTTTTTTTTAATATTTTAGAGAAATTAAACCTCATCAACAAATTCGTTTACCGATAACCCACTGAATTCGCGAATTGTTATTTCTACTACATGCATATACACCCAGTCCTTTTTTTACGCGATTTTTTTTTACACGAATTCGATTATACGCGATTTTTTTGGACGGACGGTTACATTTTTTTACGCGCTTCACTCGTTTATACGCGATTTTCCCCCAAATTTGAAGAAATTTATATATGATGCTAGCCATGTAAGTTTCATTATTTTTAAAAATAAAAAAAATGTGTGTTTTTGAAACTTAATTTTGTTTACGAAACTTAAACTTGATTTATGCAAAATTCAATACTTTCGTTCAAAAAATTACATTTCGTAACCGAGAGTGACAGCAACAAATAATTCATATAAGTGAATAAAATAATATTTTTATAGTCTCATTATATTTTTATAAGCAATAAAGACATGAAAATATATAATTTTTTTTGCACGAATTTTAAAGAGAAAATTTTGATTTTTCATACGTTTCTGGTACTTTTTTACGCGATATTTTAATTTTTGGAACCAATTTATCAATTTATATGACAGTTGTGATTTATTTATGCTATTTTTTTTACGCGCCTTTTTCTGGAACCAATGTATCGCGTAAAAAAAGGACTGGGTGTATATCGTCTATAAATTATTGCAATTTTAAAATAAATTGAATCCCTCCATCATGTGATATGTAATAACATATGATTATAAAGTCTATTAGTAGACCATAGAATGTTGTTGACTATTAATTTTCCAATAAAAAAGAATTCGGAAAATCCCAAAATTTTGATTGCACAAATTCAAATCGAAAAAAAAATGGTTATTTCAAAGGAACATTTTTTCTTATACCGCGCTCTGAAATAGTTAGCAGTGGTAAAATACGAAATATTTTAAATATTTGATCAGAATTTAAAAAAAAAACGCAAAAAATAAAATTGGAAAACTGCTGCTTTAATCAACCATCCTATCGGAAAATTTTTTAATCCTGATAGATTAAAAAGACATCTATTAAATACAAAAAAAAAATATAATACAAATTAATTTCTTCTTTCGAAATACGCCAATAAGGTATTCTAATTATTTGGAAAATTAATTTTTAGCTTTATAGAGAATTCACTTTTGACCTATTCCCTGCCGAGGCGCGAAATGATATTTGTTATTCAGTAATGTCGGTATTAAACAAACATTAAAAAAAATTAGAACCGGTTCGCCCAACACAAGTATTATCTGTTAATTATTTAAATATAATGATTTTTCACAAAGAACCGACAGTTGACAACTTAAAAATGATGATGATACGTGATGAGATTATGCTGGGATGTAATTTCATTGAAACGACAGAAAAATATTTTTTTACTTGAAGGCCATATCCCTGTAAGAGAGTCAATGTATTGTATACAATATATTGATTTTTTTGGAAATATTGCTCGATATGAACAAAACCGGTCCTGATCTTAAAAGTATTAAATTATGGAAATAGTACTAAGCATTGTGTATTTATTATTTAAATATGATTCCTATGGCACCAAGAAGTGACAATTAACACATTGAGGTAAAAAAATCAGACTGCTTATGAAATTATGCAAAACATATATTCGCCACCGTTATCATTATATACGTTTGAGTATAATTTATGAACACACTACAATTGACAGTTCCAATGGTTGATATGTCAGCATTCAGTGGGTTAAATATTATACACTCTTGCGTTTGAGAAACTCCAGTAGTTATGACGCAAATGGAATAATTGTAAAATCGTTTGAGCAAACAAAAATCTCTAGAGCTCAGAGCATTATCAAAACAATAACTTCTATAGAACTCGATTTAGGTATTGAACTATTGCACGATGATAATTTTTGTGGGTAAATGTTTCAATAAAATTTTACATAGTTTTTTATCAGTATTGAGAAAAAGCCCGTGTTTAGCATATTTCGCTAAAACTGAGGTTTTAGTTTTAAGAAATGTTGAATAATGATTCATAAATGTAAAATAGACATTGGAAATTAATTTAACTGCTAATACTTTAGACAAAATAGTCTAATAAAATCTAAATTTGAATGGTTGCAACACTTTCACGTGTTTTACCGCTCACTACCTGGGTGTCGCCTTTCGGCATCGGAATGCGTTTTGATAAACGTTAGCAGTTAAATTAACGATGCATTTGAACGAAGCAAATTTAATATTGAAATTCCATCAAGCACCATCAATCGATAGATAAAATAATATAATTGCGTTCATTGTATGCAATAGAAAACGATAAGAACGTTTTCTAATTGATAAAATTAACATTTACTCGGTAGAACTCCATTGAAAACTACAGTGAAAAAATAGTAATGTTTTGTTTTACTAGAATTTTAATATGAAACTAGGATGTTTGAAGAGAAGACGTATCGTGTACCTTTTATACACAGATAAATAAGTAAATGAACGTTTAAACATAGTTCTGATGAGGGTGTAAGCCGAAATAGCTATCAATTATATACGTTATAATTTTTCTAGAGCTAAAATATATTGCTATCATTCTGTCTGTTAATAATTACACCTTTATTGAGACGGCATGTACCTGGTAGAACTCCGTTATAGTAGGGTAAAAATAATAAAGAATTTAGCTTTAAAAATATCTAGAGGTAAATAATTTACTATTTTACTCTACCATAATAAGACATCGATTGTTTAGGCAAAAATCTATATATATATATATATGATATTTTTTTTAAATAAATTCTCAATAACTTTACAAAAATGAGTTCCTACGAATACAATCTTCAACTAACTTTGTCGACTTATGTGAAAAGCATTTTACCTATCTATAAATTCCATATTATAACATAAATCACTAAGCCTTGAATATTAATAAACAAATGTATGTATTATTCAACATGTAACAATCTGAATTGGATTCTAAAGGGTTAAGCGCTTTTCCAAAGTTATATTTATAGAGACATCATCATCAGCCGGGGTCGATCCACTGCTGGATGAAGGCCTCCCCCTGCTTTTTTTTCAGGGGGGTTGTTTGGACATAGCAACACCACGCTGCCCAGGCGGGTTGGTGTTCGGTTTTCTGTCTGGGTTTTCCTTCCCATAGCCAAGAGAACACGGCACGCGGTGTTCCCGAGCGGTCACCCATCCAAGCACTATCCGCGTCCAATGCTGCTTAACTTCGGTGATCGCACGAGAGCCGGTGCTTTCAACGTGGTATGGTCTTGGCTTTTACTAGCTAATTTATAGAGTATAGGAGATTATTTAAGAAACGTGCCCTATTATTATTTATAAAATATTTTTTTATTTTTTACGTCACACATATTGAAATATAATTTCTTTTAGTGTGTTAACTGTCACTACTTGGTGTAAAGGCATTATGCCAAACCCGAGCCCGTGCAGATCTCTACCATACATAAACAGCTATAGTTCTCAAAGTTTGAGAGTACAAAGCGATACTTTAATTTCCCTAGAGTAACAAGTCAAATAAAATCAGTTTTAACTTAAGAGTAAATGCTTACAATACTGATATCAACCACGTCGGTTGTGTTTTTATCTTATTTTCTTGTTAAATTATATCTTGATTTGTACAAATTGTTTTTATAAAGTTTTTTTTTGACATAAACATTGCTGAATTAAATTTGAATTGTTACAAATTTGTACGATTCCAAATGTTTTGTCCTTAACAACCGGGGTTTCGCCTTTCGGCATTTTCACGCATTCTATCACACAGATGCAACAGAGCTGACACACAATAAACAGTTAGCATCGTCTATATACCAAAGGTGCTAATTACAGGACATCACAGACCCCAAGGCAAAATCTCGTTAATGAGTCATTCTTGAAATGGTTTTACAACAAATGTGTTCTGTCTGTGTTTTTCCTTTAATTAACTCCTTTCGTATATAAACGAAGCTAACTGTTTATTGTGTGTCAGTTCTGTTGCATCCGTGTGATGGAATTCCTGAAGATGCCTTAGGCGAAACCTTTGGTCATTAGTGAGAAAACATGTTGAATCGCACAAAGTTGTAACAGTTAAAATTTGATTAAATTTAAAGTTCCATCAAGCATCTTCAGTCGATATCATAAATTATTACTGAATTAGAATATTTAGTATTTATTGATTGAATTGGCATTTATTTGGTAGAAGTCCATCATGGCGCGGTGAAAAAGAAACGATGTATTTCAGTTCTACAAAAAACATTCTTTTTTTTATTTTTTCACCGTGTTATTCAATATTTGCTTATCCTTAACGCGGCTCAGCAGGGAGTGGGTTAACAGTTGAGAAAGCAGTGGTTGATGAAGGAGGGCAGAGTCCTGTCTTAGCCTTATATCTCTACTCTCTTTGCAAAAGAAAATTTGAGGACTAAGTAAGAAACAGTTGTAATAGAAAAATTCTTTACATGCTCAACATTTTTTTAAAAGACGTAGCTCTTCTTTGGGGGAAACATGAACAAATAATATTCGTAGCGAGTGTGCGCGCAGTAAACGTCTTCATAGTTAGGCCTGCCTGTTCATAATACACTCAGTAGGTGTGATTATTCCCCTCCAGCGAAAATCATCATTGATGAGAGAATCTCAAGACAAAAAGTGGCGAGGCGATAGCGGCCAGCTGTCGGCGGCTAAGTGACAAAATTAGGACACCAAAACGTCAGTTTCGTTTTGCATACTTATCGGTCTATTGATTGTAGAGATCTGTTTTAATGTTTTTGCATTGAAAACGAAACTGTAACAATCTCACTAGAATTAGGAAATCGACCTCTGGATATGTTGTGTCATGGGTCAACGTTATTTTACTTTCAAGGTGTTGTGTTGACTATCTTTGAATGGTTTTGAATTCCTGCTAATTTTAACTCAAAATTTGAATAAATAAACATGGTTGTATTTGTATCGTATCATTTATGATATCGACTGAGGTTGCTTGATGGAATTTCAATACCAAATTTGAGTTGACTCATTAACAACATCGTTAATAAAAATTATGTTAATTATTATTAGATTAATATTATTAAATTAGTATTAGCTGTAATTTACTGCTTGCCTTGGGGTAAGTGTTTTCCTGTAATTAATAACTTTGGTATATAAACGATGCTAACTGTTTATTTTACGTCAGTTATGTTGCATCCGTGTGATGAAATGCCTGTAGGTGCCGAAAGGCGAAACCCTGGTCTTTAGTGACAAAACATGTGGAATCATACAAAGATGTAACAATTCAAATCAGTTGATAATACTCGCGATAAGTGAAATCGATCCTGGTAATAAAATATATTGACGAAATAAGCACAAAAAATGTGTTTTAAATTTTTTTTTAATACGTAGTTATTTATACAATATGTATAGTTTTTGATAGCATTTTTTCTAGAGCAGTGGTTCTCAAGTAAAATTCTACTGTGTCCGCATTATAAACATCAATAATATTGAGTAAACATTTTGAAGTCGCAACAAATTTTAGTTTTCAGATTTAATAAAAATAGCAGTTGCATTTATTAAAAAAATAGCTTTGGTGTCACATTTGGGTTAAACAACTCGACTAAATGCTGGACAAGCCAGATGTATTCAATTACATTTTTTAAACATCAATATTTATTTTAAATAATAAAAACACATTTTTTTAGTACTTATTTCCACAATATATTTTTTGATCAGGACCGGTTTCGCTCATCGCGAGCATTATCAACTGATAGAATACAATTTACAAACAAGTCTATTTATACAAAACAAAAAATTAATTTGAGTTATAGGTAGCAAGTGTACAAAACCATGGGTTCAAGAACTAGGAAACAATTTAAATAAAATCATACAATATTGATACAAATAAAGTAAATTAGTATAAAAATTAAATGTTCACAATCATTTATTAAGAATTACAATTACAATTATGGTAAATCAATAACCCATTAGGAGCTCTGAACAATCAATAAGGAAGAAAGGAGTGGGAAATTTTAATGATGAAAATAACCCACACTCACTACTTAATGCTCACTTGCTGAAACCGGTCCTGATCAAAAAATATATTGTGGAAATAAGTACTAAAAAAATGTGTTTTTATTATTTAAAATATCATGCCTTTCCATCAAGAAGTGACAGTTAACACCTTAAAAGTGATCAATATTTATTATGAAGATGTTAGTGGCCGCACATGAGAACCCCTGTTCTAAATGCATTTATTACAACAATGTAGACATACATTGTTGTAATAAATTGTAGTCGTGAATCTGACGTAATTTTGTGTGATTCAGTTTGAATATGATCATACAAAAACCACAAGTTCAATTAACATTAGATGTACTATTTCTGACGATAGCGTAGGCCGAAATATCTATCAGCAATTATTACATTTTTAGGGCTTAAAGCTTGTTAATTTTTGACCTATTATAAAAGAGTTCTACTGATGAAATAAACAGACAAAAATTCATTCTACTTCCTTTGCTCAAAGCGAAGTATGCATTTAGTTTATAGCGTCTGATCCCTTTTTAACCCTAAACGTAATATTTCGAATTGTATATTTTATTTATGTATTACAATATTTTTTTTATTGAGAATCATACAGTCATTTATAAACAGAAAAAATAAATATGCCTATAAACTACGACAGTGGTCAGTAACCTCTTGAGAGACTATGTAAAAAATCAATTTTATTCGCATATCATATTTCTTTGGCTAGTAACTCAAAATATTGTAGTGGGTAATTCAATTTCACACGGGTAATAGGTTACTGACTTAAATAAGAACTCTGTCATTCTTGATAACATCAAATTGTATGTTCCAGATAATTTTTTGACAATAACATGAATTGTTGGTTCTTCCAAAGGTAGAACCAGTCTACCAATGGATTCCTATTGGTAAGAGCATTAACAATGTTCTACAGTTTTGCTTTATATGTCTACACAGTCCATGTGGACAGGAGTGAGACATGCGAATACTATTGTTTAATGTATTAAAAGTTAAGTAAGTAGATTTTATTTTGGCTTGCTTGGTTGACTTCCTTATTATCTTTGGTTTTTGCACTGTTGTTTATTTGTTTAATTCTCAAATTCGTTACAAAAGCAATAACATTATAATTTATAATTTCTGTAACGTGTACGTATCACATAAATAAATAAATAATCTAGGATATCGACAAAGAATGCTTTATGGAATTTCAAAATCAAATTTGAATAGTTTGTACACTTTCAAATGTTTAAAACATGAAAACATGTGGTACTATAAACAGATTTAATACATATAACCATCAAACTAGTATGAATGTAACACTCCCGTTAATATTGGCAAATAAATTAACATAAATTAGAAACAGCATTAGGAAAATTGCCGACATTACTGGCGCCAAAAACTCCATTTTTTCGGCTAAGATAAATATGTATCGAATATTTAGGTCATGAAAAAACACATTTTTTTTATATTTAATCAATAAATACCAAAGCTGATTTTGATGGAAATGAAACAAAGAAGTTTTACGAAACAAACTGATTAGAGAAAATCGCTTATTTGATAAACCAGTCCGATTTTATTTTACAATTTACAATTATTGAATTGAAAAAAATATTAAATTATTCCATCGGTTATTAGCAAAAAACAGAGCACGTTTGTTTGATGAGCTTACATTTCACGTTCGCACTTCCAAATATAAGAATACCAACGAATTCTCAACATAATTTAAATAATACAAACAGTCCCTGTAAATTGTTTTTTAGATATTGAACCCATGGTTTTATCCATTTGCTACATTTAACTCAAAAAAAATGGAAAAATAAACTTGCTTGTAAATTGTATTCTATTAGTTGATAATGCTCGCAATGAGCGAAACCGGTCCTGACCAAAAAATATATTGTGGGAATAAGCACTAAAAATGTGTTTTTATTATTTAAAACATCATGCCTTTCCATCAAGAAGTGACAGTTAACACCTTAAAAGTGGTTGCTTGAGTGTTAATAATAATATTATCCGATACATGAATATAAGATTACATTCAAAATAACTTTGCGATATCGAATCATAGTTTTATTTTCCTTTATAAAAAATATTTTCACCGTGATGACCATGCGAACATTTACATTTTATTGATAACTCATGGTCAATAGCCGTAATGAGTTTCTTTCGACACCATTCAAATATATATATATATAGAATAATATTAGATCTATTTATTGTAGTCAGAATTTCAATGTTGGTTTGTGTATTGACATTTTTAAATTTTATTTTTAATTTTTTTATATAGACTGAAGGTGCTTGATAGAATTTCAATATCAAATTCGAACTGCTTAAACATTTTACGCTTCCACGTGTTTTATCACTAGCTACTCGCGTATCACCTTTCGGCATCTTCATGAATTCTATTAAATAAAAAATAACTGACAAATTTTGTTGGACAATTAACCAGTTCTTGTTGCACCCGTGTGATGCTTGTGTGTGAAGAATGCCTGAAGATGTCGAATGGCGAAACCCAGGACGTAAGTGACAAAACATGTGGAATCGTAAAAAATTTCAACAAATAATTTTATTTTGTTAAGTCGGTCTCAATCATTTTATTCATATTGAAAAAAATATAATTATTCCAAATTTAAAACAAGCTTTTAGTTTGACTTGGCTTTTTGTATCTCAAAAAAAATCTATATATAGCTATTTTTTACAGCTCATGATTATGGGCAAAAAATTCGGGCGATGAACTACGCTTATTGAGCACGGCACACGGTCGTTTAAAGGTTAACTTACGATTTTTAGTACGTAAACATTGTTATGTTATTCTGCGCGCATCTGAAGGTTTGCGAACGTTTTACTACATTCACATTACTTGGCTTTCACATTTGTGATGAAATGATTCTTATTTTGAATTTCACACAGATTAACACAAAATCTAAATTATTCTATCAGTGACAGATGGCAGAGTGAACATTGTTTGTATATTTTTATCTAAGTAATATAAAGTAATCAAAGAAAGGTTTGATTTATAATTTTTGACCAAGTGCGCACTCAAGGTCAAGTATACCTAATACTCCTGATAAAAGCTATTGATGAAAAATCTATCATCACAATCAGATAGAATGATAAAAATTTAAGTATTAAAGACCCATACATTTGAAAAAAATTTATAAATCGATTTTCGAAATCATTTGTACTGTTAAGGGCTTCAGTTTTGTTTACAGAGGTGGCCAACAGAAAACATTTCACAGACTTGTTTTTAAGTTCAAAATTTAAATAAATATGTTCCGATATTGTTGTACTTAAAAAATTATGCGAAAATAATTGATCATTTTTTTTTAAATAGTTTCTGTTTGAATATTCTCTACGCGCCTCAGCGGCGAACGAGTTAAGTGGTTGACCAAAATATAAACTAGATAACACCGTGGCATAATGCATTAGACATGTCTCTTGGTATCATTTTGGTCTACACGCCACAACTGTCGAAGAACAAAATTTTGATTAGTATTTAGTAGATCGTCACATTGTTCCCAAATGGTTAATGCGATATATCCGTTTCGAGACATGGCCTCGAAAGATTTAACCCAGGGAATACTAACTTAACTTAGGATAGTGAGTGCATGTGTACCTACGTGTTAAGTGCGGAAGGGGTATCTGTATTTTAGTGATGGTGCAAGATTAATCCATTCTCTACCGGAAAATATAAAAGATATTTCAACGCAAAATATTTTAAAAAATGCATAAAATTTATGGATATTACCAAATCATAAATAAATCTATAGGCTATAGTTCAATATAAAAATCAGCTCGTACATGAAAAATTTGACAATGTTAAATTCAGGGATGTGGAGTCGTTAATAAAATATGTTCATTAAATTAAAGACCAACCTACTAATCCGATAAATTGTTCATTGAGAAATTTTTCAAAACCATATAATGGAAAAATTAATTCCTAAGGAAAAAGTATTAAAAAGAATCAAATCTTCATTACATTGGTATCAAAATTCGGTCAAAACTTTGAAACCAATCAGACTGCTAGAGAAATATAACATGACATACGTTTTTACCAATATCTCGAAAATACTGTTCCGGAGGGGTTCAATTATGATACTAAAGATCTCATATGTGATGTATAATAGTGCTTCTCAAACTTTTTCATTGCACGCACTATGTAATCAGAAAGATTTTATTTAAAAACTTTATTCCACATTATACATACGAACATCTGCATCGAATAAACAAATCAAGTGTTCAATTGCTTTATATTACATACAGAAAAACTTTAAAGGCCGCAGGTCAAGTATCTAGTATAATTATCACCCGCATCTTTACACGCAAACGATTCCATACAGGCTCAGGAGTTTTTTGTGCTTTAAAACGAAAAAGCGATTATTTAGCGTTCTTGATTATATTGAGATTTACGTTATAAAGCCTAAAAATCACCTAATTAGATAAGTTAAAAGTCAGGTAATGTCCCATTAATCCCTCAATTTTGGAGTCAGATATTATACCATGTACAATCATTTCCTTACAGTAAATAAATAGTAGTGTTAAAATTTCTTAACTCTATCCGCTTATACTCTACAAAGAGATCTTGGTCGATTAATTTACAATCAGTTCTCAGCAAATATTTTCAATAAACATAAAATATGTAGCAGATGTATTTACTATTACATATTTTTAAAACATTAATGGACTATTTTAAATAATAAAAACACATTTTTAGTACTTATTTCTAAAATATTTTTTGAGCAGGAGCTAATTCAGTTGATAATGCTTGCGATGAGCGAAACCGATCTTAATCAAAAAAAAATATATATTGTTGAAATAAGTACAAAGAAATGTGTTTTTATTACTTAAAATATCATGCCTTTCCATCAAGAAGTAACATTTAACACCTTAAAAGTGATTAGTGGACTAATAATAAACTCTATAACTTTTATTAATATTTTATTTTTTTGAACCATTTATTTTGTGTACCTGTTAATTATTAACACAATTCAAATTAAAAGCTTTGTTTTATTTATTATTGTATCGATTGAAAATAATAACGCTTGCGATATATAACATTTACAGTGTAAAATTGTACAATTTTAATATTCCCCGTCAGTCAGACGGCTTAAGGTTGAGGAGCGCTGATCTATCCAAATGGAACCCGGATATTAATTCAGTGCAACAAATCAAACCGCCTGCGTTGTAAAACAAATTTGATTGTGATTTTTTAACAGCATTTTTTGTACACAATAATTATATGTGTCCTCGCCTTGAGCCCAGAAAAAGGTAGTAAGCTACACAGAAGTTACCTAATGAAATAAAAACACTTATTTCGTCTTGGTTATATAAACCTTTAAGCAACATATTTTCCGGCAACATCGGGATACCGACCGCTGGTAGTTGTCTCGGCCGACTATGCCACGGAGTCGACAAGTTGATCGACTTGTTTCGAAGTTCCCTTGACCTTATGTCAGGGGATATCGAATGAAAACAACAAATAACATAGACTCACACTTACGCTTAATCGCGTGAGTTAACAATTATCATAATAATCGAAATATCGCACTAAACAGCAAAAATTACTACACTAAATTTAACATAGACGTTATCAAAGTATTTTACATACATTAACAGAGCCTGTAAATGTAATATTACATATTTTGAGCCCAATAGTAAATTTTTTGAATAGTTTTAATATAAACTATGGCAGACTCCAATCAATTCGATTCTTTTGAAAACTTTATTGTGTGTGAAACAACACACAAAGATAATAAAGCGTCATCACATGATAATGCTCGCGATGAACGAAACCATCACTGAAAAATAAAATTGTGAAAATAGTGCTTTCAGTAGTATTTATGATATCGATCGAAGGTGTTTGATGGAATTTCAATATCAAATTTGAAATGTCGAAACTTTGTATGATTCCACAAGTTTTATCACTAACGACTCGGGTCTCGTCTTTCGACATCTTCGTGCATTCAAGTTCAGTTGAAAAGCATCGGCGCTTATGATCTTTAAAAATTGCTTCCTATATTTTTTATATACTTCTGTCAGTTCTGTTTCACCTGTGTGATGAAATGCCTGAGGATGCCAAGATTAAACAATTTAAACTTAACATTATGTTTTATTGATTGAATTGGCATTCACTAGAACTCCATTATAACGCGATGAAAAAATAGCAATGTATTTTAGTTCTACAAAATTTAAATAAAAATCACGAGTAACATTGATGATACCTGAGGTCTCTCAAAGAAAAGTTAATAAAAGAAAATTAAGATATGAAAACGCCGAAAATGTCCCGCTTTCGTATTTCCTCAATCTGGCAACATCTATAGTGTTGCCATTTTACAATAGTACGGTTGTCGGTAAAAATTCCAAATTTGAATCATAAAGGCTCTTAGTAGGGTTGCCAACTTTTTCTGAGTCAATACCTGGACATTTTGCCTAAACTAAAATATTTGGGTACTTCTATATACTTCACAATTTTCCACTGAGAAACCACTTAACATATCATACTCAGCATTCCGTGGATTTTTTGATGCATATTTATGTAATAATGTTTCGAAAAAACAATAAGAATAAATCATAAATTTTATTTTCGTATTGCTATTTCTTCAATCAACCAATCTTTTCCTAGTGCGTTCACTTACGATAGTTCGCAAATTCTGCGCACGATTTATTTTTCAGTACGACTCGCAATTCCGCCATTACGAGGTTGTCAATTATTTTGTTTCTAACTTCCGTTTATACACCTTTCATTAGACTAAACACTACTGTAATTATTTTTGAATGAAGGTTCAGGGCTGTAGAGTTCAGTAGAATTCAGGGCTGTAGAGTCGGAGTCAGAGTTGTGAACAACGATCGACTCCGGCTATTCGATTAGACGATTTTGAAGAATATCTCAATGAACAATTTGCCGGATTGTTTGGTTGATCTTTAATTTAATGCACATAAATAGGAAAAGTAGGATAAAACCTGACAAAAATAAACTTGTTTTTAGTTGTGAGTCGGAGGGTGTTTTTGGTCAATGTCGATGTCGAAGTCGTGTTTTTTAACGACTTCTTAGCCCTGGTGATATTGATCAATAGTTTCTCTTTAATTGCTGGAAATTTTGACATTGAATCATTGGACAATCCAGGCCAATTCTGAGCGGTTGGCAACCCTAACTCTGAGTCAAATTGCGTAGAAACAATAAAAAAACGTAAACTTAAAGAAAGTGTAATTGATGTGTGGGCGAAAGTGTGATGCAATTTTGATAACTGGGTTACAAATCGAATAAATATCAATTCTTAATTAATTCAAATAAAATGTAAATAAAAACCGAAATGGTCAGCTGACCAATATGGAAAAGCCTCTTTGCTGACCGCAAACGTCATAAATATTCTGATATTGACTTGTGGAATTTCTAAATGTTATTAACATATAATGATATTCGATATAACAAAACGTATCATTCGGTATCTAATAGCCGTAAATATTTATAATTAAAATATCTTATTGATCAATCAAGCTTAAATTTTAGTATGCTTAATAAATTCTCAACTGTTTGTCATTTTTTATTTAACGGTACTTCTTATCTAAATGGTGTGAAATAATAACTAAAAACTCTCCTTCTACACTGTTTTTATAACTATACATAATAATCTATTATATATTTTATCTGATCCCCTCCCCGCACCAGGCTTACGATATTAATTCCATCATAAATTTTTGAATTTTATAAGCTAAAAATTATAAAAAATGTACAAACATTTTATAAATAAATACCCCCACAGTTTGCTTAAGGAAACTTCCCAAAATGGCGAAACTAGCGTCAGCGTGTTTGAGTAATTACAGCAGATTACGACAAAGAACTGCATACTATTAAATCCATAGCCCATAATAATGGTTATGAGATGACGACGATAAATAATTTATTATATAAAAAACAATTAAATCTAGCTAGAAAACTCAATTACCCGAGCCCAATACAAGATAACCGCTTCTATAAATCTATTAAATACCTAGGTAGCATTAGCGAAAAAATTCATCGGGAGATTAAAAACTCAATAAACGTAGCTTTCAAGGTCAACAATAACTTAGGCAGACATCTTAAAAATAGTAAAGATAAAATCAATAAACTGGACAGAAGCGGTATTTATAAAATGTCCTGTGGCTCATGTTTATCCGTTTATATCGGACAGACAGGTAGAAGTATATCTACTCGAGCTAAGGAACATGTAAGATCATTCAACAGTAAAAAAACAGATTCACAATTCGCTAATCACGTTATTAATGAATCACATAATATAAATTCAAACTCAGCCCTAAATGTTTCCATCTTTGTAGTAAGGGTCGGAGAATGACGGCTTTGGAACAGCTGGAAATCAATAGACGCCAATTATCACAAAGGATTCTTAACGAACAAACTAACATAATAGTATCGCCACTTGTCCAGCCGTTGTACAAAGGGGTGGTCTGATTTGCTTCCAGAAGGACCACTTCCGTCCCACATATAATCTTATTGTCATAGACACCTATTGTTTCATTTAGAATTTTGAAAATTTAGTGTTATTGTGTTAAAGTAACAAGCTAGGCCGTTGGAACAGGAGAGAGGATGTGTTGTGTGCCTTTTCTGCACAGCTATATATAGATAAGCAAATGTTAGTTTAAGCATAGTTCTGACGATGGCGTGAGCCGAAATAGCTATCAACTATATTTGTTAAAAATAATTTTGTAGAACTAAAATACATTGCTATTTTTTCGAGGAGTTTCTTATTACAATGTCTCCAAAGGGTTCGTTGCCTCTTGTCATTTTCAAATACTTTCTTACTTGTCTTTCCCACATTTACTCGTAGATTTAACCTTTTTGCTGTGTCCAACAAATGATTGAAAATATCTTTTATTTCGTCTTCAGATTCTCCGAGCACCACTAGATCATCCGCGTAGCCCAATATTTTGTGGGACCCATTCAGTATAACTCCACCTTCTGCTTTCATTGCCTCTCTTACGGCTTCCTCTAAAGCTAGGTTGAATAGCATAGGTGATAAGGAGTCTCCTTGTTTTAGTCCTGCTGTCACCTCAAAAGATTCTGATAGACTACCCTGCATATGAATTCTGCTCTTGGATCCATCTATAAATACTTATATTTATAAGTTTTGATGGTATTTGGAATTCCTTCAATATATTCCAGAGAGCTTCTCTATCTATATAGTTATATGCAGTTTTAAAATCCACAAAGAGACAGTGAACATCTTGGGCGTATTCCCATTTCTTCCGAGGCGTTGTACGGTGTTCGTAACAAGTTTGTGTTTTTATGGGAGAGGGTGGTTAGCCCTTTGCCCAACCCCCAACCTGGAGGGCCAGATCTGTTGGTCCGCGGGAGATACTTAATTTCTCTCCAACCCTTCAGTGCCTGAAGAGTGTTCCCCTATCCGCCACCTGGGGACACGCTCTCTATGTATTATACGACGATATTTTTACTATGGTTGGTAATTTCAATATCGCTCAAATATATTCCTAAGAGAAGATATCGTTTATATATATGGAAAAAAAATGTTACAGTGATGTTTATTAGAGATTTCAAATAAATTTCCAAATAATCAAAACTTCTGTACATATGCCTGACTAAGTTAGCTTCATTCGTGCCCAGTGTTACGATACTACTAGCATTGGCTATCACCACGCTATTTTGCAGACGTCTAGTAAATTAAGTTACATGATTCTAATCATTGTTACAAAAATCGTAAAAAAAAATCCGTTTCCGATTGTCTGTTATTATTCAAAATTGCGCCTGGAAAAATAAATGTACAGTCTATACTTGAAAATACTATCACGTTTTTAATAAAAGATTATTTATTTTTCTCCGCGCTCAAACTAAAGCCATGTAAAGAAAAAGTTTATCGCTTCATTGTCATTATTAAGGAGTTTGATAAATTAACTAGCGTCTAAATATTATTAATCGCAAACAAAAAAAGAACAAATGCTATGATGGATCACGATATTGACGGATTTAATTGCAATTAATAAAAAAAATACAGACGCTCGAAATGTTTTAGAGAAAAAATTGCGATTGCTTCGTGCATTTACTGACGATATTCAGCAACTCGATATGTGTGTGTATTCACATTAACTACTAACATGGTGTTAATATTTGTTAATGAATTTCAATTATGACAGCATTGAATGTGATTTTTTTTATCTTTTCAACAAAAATTAGTTGTACGAATAAAGACTGCCTATAAGTAATCATAATTTGTGCATTCTATGCTATTCAGGAACGTATTGTTAAAATACCACACATCAAAGTTTGAATATGGAACAGTTGTTCCACATTGATTATTCAAATTTTATACACAGTCGTAAAAAGTCAAAAATGTATTCATAGACAATTTCTGGGTAGTAAGGTCACATGAACATACATAAAAAAGCGATGTACAGTTTCAACCAATGCACAGAACATTGGACTGCTTTACGCCACTTCATACTCTATTGGCAGAGAGAATAGCGGTATGTATAATACTATAAAAATAGTGCTATAACGAATATCTTCACTGTAGATAATATCTATGCCTCCATTTTAAAAACAGAAATAATGCGTATGATGAACGATAACCTTATTAAGTTGGCATAAGAGGGAAAGGGCAAGACATATATTTTATCCTTCACTGTAAATGTTACTCTCACAATTCGAGAGCAAACTATTAAATATAATATTCAATAATCATATTAAGATTACCTGCAATAAAGCATTGCAAATATTGGGTTTTATCCTCAATACCAATATAAACTTTTTGAGTATTCAATTTTGATATAAATGTGCAGTAAAGGTTTGAGAGTGGGTCTATTGTTTGGGCCCCAAGGAATTTGAAATATGCCGTCACGGTGGAAAAGGTTAAGATTTTGTTTGAGACTAAATTAGTTAAAGCCATACTATCCAATTGATTTCCTTCTGGAATGCTCATTTTTTAATATTTTTAAAACTTAAAGAATTTTTTTACTTTGCTACGAATTTCTTTCGACTTATACAACGCCAAAATGAGAATTCTGCTAACCTCGATAAAAATCAAATTGTGTGTTCCAGATAATTTTTTTGAGAAGTCGTGGACATGAATTATTTGTTCTTTTATAGCAAGGTTAATCAACCTTTTTATACCTACCACCCACTTTTGTATCTCTGTCAGTAGTATAATTTTCTAACCGCCTATTGGTTCGACAGCAATAGTGATTAAATTAGTAAAGAAGTAAATTTATATTATTTTTTTAAAACCCCTACCGCTCAGCATGAAAGCTGAAACACCCACTAGTGGGCGGTGAATTGACCAGGTTGACTACCGCTGTTCTATAGAATAGAACCAGTCTGCCAATGGTGATGCCAATATTAATCGCAATAACAATATTCTATACTATTGTCCACGTGGACGAGAGTGAGTCAGACGAATATTGTTTTTAATTTATTGAAGTAGATTTTGTCTGTGCTTGCTTGGTTGACTTCCTTCTTAACCTTCTTTTAATCTTTAGTGTAACTTTTTATAATTCTTTTCTACATTGTAAAAGCAATAAATTTATAAATTATAACTGGTGTAATGTATATGTATCAAATAAATAACTAAACAAAATATAATATAATGTAAGAAAGATTAAGTAAAAGCGAGAGACACCTGATTTTATTTAAAGTAAAATTTTGCTCATTTGGTCCCGCTCTATTTTCATCAGCCAAATTATGATGGCAAACCTTTGATATGTCTATTAATTCGGTATTTAAATAGATAAAGATATATTCCATTTAAATATACTCAAATAAATCAATTCAACTGTAAACATTTGACAGTATGTAAATTTCAGTGTTATTCTAATTAGTATTAATATTACTGACAGTTTCCTTGGCCCTGATGATACATTAGAACGCTATAATGATAATAATTCACTATCAATGAAGCATGACTTGACAGTGATTTTCAATGATATAGATCTGGTAGAAGTGTACATTAAATTTCATTTTTTTTAGTTGACGTTATAGCTTTACTAGCTATATCGTCAACTAAATCTAGTATCTGGCAGTTTTATAGATTTGACGAAGAGGAAGATTTAACTAAGATTTATCAGGTGTATTATAACTAGAAAATCTTGATTATAAAAAAGAGCAATCAATTTAGCATGATGCATATTTAGGGACAAGTTTTGATATCAAGATTAATTAACCACGAAGCATCAAAAAAATTAATATAAACATGAGATATCTGAAGATAAAGGAAATGCTGGTTAACCACATACAATACTATACCAAATCAAAATATAAAATTTTACAGAGAAAAAAAAATATTATAATGTGACTAATCTTTCATTCCGCTCAGCAACTTATCATAGCATCAAGGTGCATACAAACTAGGACATTGTATATTTACAAATCTAGCAAGTACTTTGTTTAAAAAAATAAAACTGATTGAAATTTCTATCAACATTCTGTAGAATATCATTGAGACGAATGCACTCGCAATCAATTCTTTCTAAATAATGGCATCAATAAAGAAAAGATTTTTTCAATTATGTACAGAAGCAGTTGAATACAAATTGTCACGCAGTACTAAGTAAGATACGATCATTCATTTCTACGATGCATTCAGCGTCTGACCACAAAGTGGGGCAAAAAAATTGTTTACATGACTATTTTGCAAATGATTAATATGTTGACACAGGGTTCATACTGTATTGCTGAGCAGTAATATATTATCTATATTTAGTGAGAATTGCATAATGGTAAAAATTAATTGATTTGGAAGGTTTGGAACGAAAAACAACAATTGTACATTTTTCAGAGGTTATAGAAGAAATGGTTCAGTTAAGTCATTTTCAATCAAAAATATTCAGCTAAAACAAAAACTATTCGTGGTAGTCTTTTAGTTATCATAAATATAAATCTGTACCTCGGAGACAATAGATTTTGTTATTAAATTATTTACTTTTGTGAAATAAAACACATTTTCATAGCGTTTTATTTTGTTTATTTCTTCAAGCAAGCAAACAAAGATGATAAAATGGAAAACTTATAATGCATTATTACATTATATCTTTCTTATGCCTCCAAGACACAATAATCAAAAGCAATAAAAAATTTGAAAAGAGTTTAATAGTTACACTAAATTCAATTATTCTGAAATGAAAATTATGATAAAGCCTAAATATTTAATGAAAATTTATAATTATGCTGTAAACAACAGTATTGATATCTGTATGCTTTAATAAATAGGGAATAAAATTAATTTTATTTAAGTATCAAGTTATATGAACATTTTTTTATTCCACTGGCTATGTAAATCTGTGTGACATGTGTTTCGCTGACTAGTTGAGCAATTACAAACAAAATAATGATTTTCACACTGAGGAAATTGTTTAGTTAAATAGATAATAGAGAAGAGAACTACTTCTAGAATATAACTATTTTATATTATACCACGGTAGAAATAAACCATAATACCGTATGCAATTTTACAATACTTACAACTTGGAAGAAAAACAAGGAATTATTACAAATAAAATAACCATACAGACATCATTGACAGCATTGTTAATGCATTTTTTTTATTTTCCCTTTGCTTTGCTGCTGATACTATTCAAGTAATAAAATCCAGTGGAATTAAATAGCTTTTAGTTAACAGTGAGATAATTTACTTATTGATTGATTTGGCATTTACTTGGCAGAACTCCATTTTAACACGATGAAAAAATAGCAATCCATTCAAGGAAATTCTACGAAATACATTGCTATTTTTTTTACCATGTTAAAATTCATTTAACCTTTATAAAATGATATAAATAAATCTAGTAAAATATTTTTTACAAAACATTACTTTTATTTTTTCTTACTCTAGTAAAAACTTACAATTGGAATGATATAATCATGTTTTATGACAAATACAGGGACATAAGAAAACAGTATTAATTTTATAATACTTATCAATCATGGCCATATAATATTAATCATAGAGATAAATATTTCATTTCAGTAAAAAAAATATGTGGCAGAATCACAGCTTTGTGATATGAAACAAAATGTGTCAAAATTTAATAAATAAATGAAAATGGCAGCATGTTGTGAACATTAATATATACAATATATACCGAAATTTTCTGTTAACTGCATAATAAAATAATACAATAGCGACTACTGTGATTATTACGAAAATAATTAATATCATTCGAAAAGCAAACAAGGATCTTCATCGCAATTAACAACTGTCAAACCCCGAGAAGATTGCGCAATTACCGTGAATACTTCGGTGCCTTTTTAAAAGTTTCAGAAACTTTTTCATATTCCAAAACAAATTACTCACCAAGGTGTTCTGGTACCCAAGCCCGGTCTCCTCGTCCGACATGTCTAATTGTGTCATCTTCCCACACGAAAAGAACAAAAAGAAACAATATTATTTATCTGAAAAAGCGTAATCTCTGATCTTTAACAGATAATAATAATAACACAACACATCTGCCTTAATATCACATCACAGCTATATACTAAAAACGCGTCTCTATCGAGCGAAAATGATATCTCAGAGTGGCTGGACAGTATTTCCTGTCAAGAAATCATTGTAATGATCCAAATAATTCATAATTGACGCTACTGCAATTTCATGCAAATTGTATTATCGCGTTTTGACGGTCGTAACCGGTCACGGTAAATTCACTCTACTGGCGACAAGGAAGAAGTGGAGAGCTTGGCGCTATGAAATGACATTTGGTAGCACGGATCACAACGCTATGGTTACGTTACAAGTATTTGAAGGAAACATTAAAATACTTTAGAGTAGCAAATTAATTTAAAGAGACAACAATAAAATATGTGATTAAAAGTTTAAAAATAGCACTTAAACAGCTAGTCTATAATAATTTAAGCATTTATTTTATTTTCAATAATTTCATATATTATTTTTAAATTAACATATATTTGGTTTCCATAAAGCCTTCCAAATTGTTATTGTTATGTTATTTATATAAATCACAAATGTCATGATTTATGTAGGTACTTTTTTTATTCAGATTTTATTAGACGCGTGTTCTTTTATGGGTAGAGCAAATTTTTCAAATTTTCATTATTGTGAATACATCTATGTTGTTTTAAGTATTTCGTGTATCCGTTTAGTGCATACTGTTGCAAATTTGTAGTGCATTCAATTTTGTTCAATTATTATTTTTTACAATGGAAAAAATATTTATCTAGATTCTTTATTTCTTTACTACAGAATCAAATTTATCTAACCCACGAAAATATTTCGTTGGAAGAATTTTCCAGATACTTACTAGAAGCTTACTTAAATGCTTAAAGCTGAATTTTTTTTAAATAAATAAGTTTTGTTTTTATGAATATTTTAAAGCGGAATATATTTTGCTGAAGTTTTTGATTTAGACATAATTCTGTATAAGTAATGAACATTTCTAGGTCTAATTATCGTATCTGGAGTAACTTTTGGCAAAGGAATTTGAGGAAGTAATTAGAAATATTATATTTTATGAAAAAAAGTATTTGTATTGATACTCGATAGTTTACATAATATTGAAAAACTATCAAGTATCCTTAAACGAATGCTGACATGATAGTTATTCAAAATATAAATAATGAATTTGAATTTGAATTTCAAATGTAAAGGTTTTACGAAATACAAATTTCTTCAGTTAATCAAGGTGGTTGAAATCTGATTATTAATAATCATGTTCCTTACTTTGGCAATTACATCATCATAAAAATAAGTAATAAATACAATAATTTCTCATGTATTTTTGATAGGGCGAGGGACAAATTAAATTTAATTATGTACCATAAGGATATTTGAGAGAATATTTTAAAAGCATATATCATTACAAATAGCAGTTTAATTTTTGAGAATAATATATGAAAGTACGTACAATATTCAAATATAGAAAGGCATTTTTTCATGTTCACAGGCAATTTTTTTGGAATACCTGAAAAAAATGCATGATCAACAAATAAAACCATAGCATACATACATATAAAATCTTTTGAATGAAAAAAATAAATATAATATTGCCACTTTAATAACTAAATATTAAGAATTAAAATTATTAATGAAACATTGAATACATATATAAATTTTCAACAAACTGAAGCAATTTACACTATAATTGGATTTAAATATTTTCTCCAATGGTATTACTATTTTTTTGCAACCTGGCAATTCGTTTAGTTTACTATAAATATTGGTGTTTCCATGCACGTTAGCTTTCCACCTTTATTTGGTATTTACATTAATTAAATAATTAAATGTTTTTCTTAAAAATAAATTCCTGTTTTTTTATTTTTGCTTTACATAAGCATGATAACTTTTGATATTCAATAGGATATTTTGAATTAGACTTCAAGTGTAAAATGTTAATCTAAGAATTATGAAAAAATATGTAAGTGCCAAAAATGGATTTATATGACTTGCCATTAAAATAAAATAATCAGATATTATTGAACAATTTTTAAAGTTGTATTTTATAATGTTTACCTATCCAAAATCATTATTTCTCAATAAATATTAGTTTTTATTTATTAGACATTGCTGATATATTTAAAAACATTTTTTCAATTTTAAAGAGAAATAACCATTCTTATATAAATTTATATAAGTTAATATATTAATCTTCATTAAACTATTATATCCATAAAGAATTGGGATTTATTTTAACAATATAAGGAATTCACAAATATGTTGATATGGTAACACAGAGTATTTATGTTCAGAAAGTAAGATGGCCGGCCCAAGCATCTACAGTTGCGCCGCTGTAATGTGTTATTAATGGTGTGTGAACAATAACGCTGGTGTCGTGGTCGACCTAAAAGGGAACATGTTTCGTTCGTAAATGAGTGTTGTTTCAATATTTTATTCAGTGTTGTGTTGTGATAAAATCGGTGAAAGTTTGAAAGAACTCATCCCTTTGTCCCGTCAGTGAAAATGGCCGAACATCAGTGTGAATTATCCACCATTAGAAAAGTGTGGAACATGTTTACTGACTTAACATGATATAAACACGAGGAAAATATATTCTTCAGTGCGTTATACTTTCAGGTAGGAATTGACTCACTCAGGAGTTCTACAGTTGTTACTTAATTATTTGTATACATACTTTATTTTCATCGGTATTCAAAAAACTGGCCACTCTGACCGAACTTAAAAACTTGTTTTTGAAGATTGTTTCACCGATTTATTATCCATATTTACTGTATATCCGTGTATTGATTCATTATTGATGCAAAGTCACCGAAGTTTGCGCCTATATAAGGTTTTTTTATGTTGTTTTAAAAGTTTAAAAGTTGAAGTTTTTGAGATAAATAATGACATTCCATTCTCATCTTAGGTATGCGTTATGGTTAACTTACTTATTTCGGACACCGCTATTCAGTAAGATATTCTCTTGAACTCATAGTCTTCACAATAATAGCAATCGTTTGTCATTGTATTCTATATAATTTCCATTTAGTTTTAGACGAATTTAACTCGCCGCATACTTTAAATTCAGAGCTTTGAAGCACGATAAATAATCTGATCATACCCGACTAGGAATTTTATTGTTTTCGAAACAATTGGCCGGAATCCGTACTAGAAAGTTATATTTATTCAAATATGGTTCTACGAATATAGAACATTGAATTTATTTGAATTTCGAAATATGTGGGAGTTTTGTGGTGCATTAAATAGTAAATAAATAAAATAATCATATTTCATAGTGGTTATTTTGTCATAAGATAACTTAGAATTGGTCTAGTATATTTTATGTTGTGTATTAGTATATGTATTGTACATTATTTTTCTAATGTAAGTAATTAATAAGTATTTTCGTCACACACACAACTAGAGTTATAGAAATATCCGATTCAGCATATTGATACATAAAATCGAATTATTTTTGTTTCTTTGTCATTATTTTTACTTTATGCAAATCTGAAAAATTTGGGGGTACACTGCAGGCTAAAATAAATATTTTCAAAGACATGAATTACGCCCGATAGCCAAAAATGTAATGCTGGATTGTGGCGTTTTTAAAATCTTTTTTATTGTGTACCTGGTCGTTATCTTCGTACCCCGTTTCAGGAAAGTCATTTGAGGGTTCAGAAGGGGCAATTGCTCCATTTGATTTTGAAAAAAAAAATCAAGGTTTGCCCCCCGAAAATAAAAAAAAAACTAAACCGAAAATACGTCCCTGCCCGTGTTAAATCGAAATATACAGTGAATTCAGAATCAGATTGTGTACATAACATAAAGTATTCGCTTCTTAACACTATCAGTCCCGGTCAAAATTTGGAAAATCTATTGCCCGGACCATTTTTGAAAGAATTGCATTTTTCTTGAATGTTTACTAAAAGTTTTATTACTACGGTAATTTTGAATAAAATCGAACGAAACTTTCTCAGTTGTTTTAAAAAATTATCAAAATTAGCCCTAGTGTGATAATATTTCCAACATTTCTCCTTGGGAAGATCCACACGACAATGTGTACACATGTATCAAGTCATATCCTCGGGATACCTATCCTGTGGATCTTACATAACTCTTGCTCAGAGTGGATTATGTGTCACTGTTATATCGTCGCCACAAGAAGGAATGTTTGTATCGCGTATTGCGCGCACAACGATTGGGTTTTTAAATCGTTCAAATCAATACCTTCATAGAAGATAACACTAATTGGGTAACTGTTTTGAAAAGGCTTGAACTTTTTCTATAAAAAAAAACTCCAGGATTCCTCTGTCAAAAACATCACTTGATGTCACTAATTTGACTGTTTTTGATGGGCATCAAAACACGGCTCCCGGTTCTCGGGCGTTGTTGTTTGTATCATGTGAAAACACGTTTCCGAAATTCAACTTGTTAACTAAGAGGAGAAACTTTGAAGGTCCTAAAATATTGCAAATTGCATCGTATCATTTCGGTATTTGAACCAAAAACAGAATTCAGGCTAAGAAATTATTATTGCCTACACCGAAAAAAAATAATCCCAAATTAATCAAATTTAACTTGATAATATCAAATCACAAATTAATAATGTGAAAAAAGTACCAATTACTTCTAAGTAAGTAGTTATGTCAATTATTGATAACACTGATCGCACGCTTGTCCAGAGTTGGATCATGCCATTCAATATAATTTTTGACATCAATTTCTTTATCATCGTTTTTTGAAACCTCATATAATATTTACACAAATATGATGATTTGTGTCACTATACGTATCCATTTTTACCCCACCCACTTTTATCATTATATACACACTCCAGATAATTCCAAGTTTCACGCAACTTTAAAAAAATCATCGTTCTTCGAACGTCCATAGTACATTTTGTTCACGTATCTTATCGTCCGTCAGTGTTTATTCAGACAATCAAGTATCTACTGAAACGTATCAATGTATTTTTTAAATTTCATGTATATGTATGTCCACCAATCGTCGTCATTTACAAGCGTGAGAATCAAAGGTTTTAATGTTGGTGACTGCCAGCACTTATAATAAATTATAAGGTAAAAAAAAACTACGCGTGCAAATTATTCTATTGAAAAATCAATTCCACAATTGTTTCAATATTGTAACAAAACTCGCGGGGGCATACATTATTTCATGAAGAAATTTTTGGAATAAATTGTATAGCACCAATTTTCAACGCAGGAATTAAACTCCCTAATTCCCCTTTATTGTATTTTTTACGTGAGGCAATTTCAATCTAAATATGTTAATTCTCACAGTACTGTTATCTGATATTTTATCCCACCAGAAGCCATCACTGTAAAATCAGTAACCTCTTTGTTACAATGTTCGCCTTTTACATTGTATCGGTAATTAGTTATTATGATCATCGCCTTTAATCGCAAAATTCTATGAGCTTTCTAATTGTTTCACAGGCTATTTTTAAAATCACGACTAAACGTCTTTCTTATCATATCAGTATTAAAATTAATTCGGATATCATGTATGGTATTCAACATACCAAAAGAGGAAAGCTGTTTTGTTAGTGACAAAATATCTAGAAGTATACACAAACTGAATGATTCAAATACAAAAAGATACTTTTTTTTATATTTCATAGCAACTGATGAAATTATTTAAACCTGCTGGGACGTTTAAAGCCTCTTCATATTACAAATTAGTTCTTCGATTTAATATTGTATTGTACTTTCTGTAGTAATGTTGATTTTTTTTATTGAACTTATTGTGTCTAAACGTTCAATAAGATTTTCATACCTGCATTACAATGATATATATATATATCTAACACGAATCTTATGTATGACATTAGCTCTCTTGACCAGTGGTTCTCATGTGCGGCCACCGACAGTTTTATAGTAAATATTGATATTAAAAATATGTTTTTTTGAAATTATTATTATTTTAAAATTGATTGAATAAAACTGAATTATCCAGCATTTAGTCGAGTTTAAGTAAAGGACCATTTTAATTATAAAACTGTTCAAAATTTTTGGTGGAAGTTATACGTTGACCACAAATCAAGTAAATATAAAGAATTAACAAATGCTTAATTATTTTTGTCGATTTTACCTACAACTGTATATTGTGAAAGATCCTTCAGTGTAATGCACCATATAAAAAATAATTATCGAAACTATTTTTATCACATTTGGTGCGGCCACGAGACATTTCCATTCCGAGACATAGGTCAGCTAATGTTTATAATGCGGCCACAGTGAAATTTCACGTGAGAACCACTGCTATAGAATCAACGCTATTAATCGTATAAATCCTGTTTTATCCATGAAAAATGTGATACAATGATAGAATGAATAATTAATTATTCATTGTTTACATACCAAACTGAATGAACATGCATCCTGAATAAATGATCGGACAACGAAAAGTGTTTTCAAGTCGCTTGTTTATGTCGAGACTTCTTTTTCACTCGAAAATTACGACACATTACATAATTTAGAAATATCTCTTCGATAAATACTAATGTCAGATTTACAGAGTTGTCAATTTCTATCAAAATTTACCAAAGCCGTTGACGACGTCGACGATTTAAATGCATAGCAGGAGATGGTGAGACGATCTCTAAAAGTGTACAGAATGACGCACAATTGTTATGCATGAATCTGCATAGGAACGGTTTCTGTTTGCAAATGCCATGGATTAGTTGTTTTAGATTTCTTATGCACAATTCTGTCATTCTGGTGTCTATATCTTGAGTATTGCACGTTATATTATATTGACACTTGACAAAATATTGTTATTTTTGACTATTGTCGTTTTAAATTATACAGTAGTAAACGTAGTAAACTATTCGTTGCTTTGTAATATTTATTTTTTAGTATTGCGAATTTTTTGATTGTTTCTGTTTAAATTTAACGCAGCCGTAGTTATTTATACGAGTTGTTTCTCCGGCAATAAGGTTGGATATTTAACTTTTTCGCGTTTATGTGTCGCTAATTTATTGATGAATCAATCTTATATTTATGTCACATGTAGAGTATGAACATTTCGACACTAGAAGTCGGAGAAGCCCGTCGCTTTATGGCAAATAAAAACAGCTTTTGGCCAGATTTCAAGCAACAAAATCGTATTTGTGTGTTTTTATTCCATTCTGTCATTGCATTTGTCATTTTATGGGTTGCATACTCAACAGACAATTCGTAATTTGAAATATTATATTTAAATTAACGAAAATATTAATTGTTTTGTTTTTGATAAGTATAATCAATTATTTTTTTTGTATCCTATTGATATAATTATTATTAAATTGTCTTTTTTATGTTAAAATTGATAAAACTCCATACTTGTAATGATTGAGTTGCCAGCATAATATTAAACTCGCAGGCGAACAGCTTTTTTTACTTTTTTCATTTTCAAGAGTTTTACATCCGTGCTTGTTTACTCCAGTTTTACGAAACCTATTATCGTACGCAATAAGTATGTCGTTGAATAAATGATAAATAGTGATCCAATTTTTGCTGTGAGGTGCTGTATTTAACTCACGTTGATTATTTTTTTCATACCAATAAATTTTAAATTACCTTCTGAGATGGTATAGTTAAAAAAACATATTTTGTTCACCTAACGGTATTTTCTTTTATATAATCATTGATTTCGAATAGAAAATATGTTTTAAACTTCTTCCCTGTTCCAAGGATTGACGTGAAGGCGAATTGTTAGGGAACACACGTCGACTGGAAACATACATCTCGGGTCGTTTTGATTATTTGCGATCCGGTTTTATGCCCATTATTATTATTCAGACGAAAACTGTAAACGAATAAAATGAAATAAATAAATACGGCGCGGAATGGCGATCGTAAAAATCAAACGACGTTTTGTGTGACGAAGAACGTGCCCGCACATATAAAACATCACGCACTCTACTCGCTTCTTATTCACTGATGAATAGGTTACTTACAATACAATCCGACTGAGTAGTCGCTAAATTATTATTGTTACTACCCTTCGGCAAGTGCGCAGTATTAACTACTTTCCAGAATGGTGAGAGTGTTCACGTCTTAGTCAAAGCTGTTTCACCCTTTCGGTTTGTCCTGAAAGTAAATTTATAAAGATAGCTCGCTTACTAAATTATTCATAACGTGAAATCGAGCGTGGGCGATAAAACACACACTATTTGTAAATTTGAATTTCAATCATTTTGAATTCACACTTTAATTTCAAAAATAAAAATGAATGTAACAAAATTTCGTATTTAAGATGAAAACTGTTACACGGTGAAAAAATAGCAATGTATTTTAGTTCTACATTTTTTTTAGACATTTCAGATAGTCAGATAGTTCTGACGATGGTGAGCCGAAATGGCTGTCAACTATATCTAATAAAAAAAATGTAGAACTAAAATACATTGCAATTTTTTCACCGTGTTATAATGGGAGTTCCACCAAGTAAATGCCAATTAAATGAATGAAACCTAGCAGTGCATTTTAGTTCTACTAATTTTGTAAAACTGAAATACATTGCTATTTTTTTCACCGTGTTATAATGGAGTTCTACCAAGTGAATGCCAATTCAATCAATGAATGAAACCTGTTACTTCTTGGTGAAAAGGTATTATATTATATTAAAAGAAATAAAACATTGTTCTATTTCAAATTTTATACAATTTAGTTAGCTTGCTACTACATTGCGAGCTTGGCGGAATATTCATTTAGTTTTATTTTCAAATTTGTAGTTACATTTCAAGAGGACATTAACGTTTTATTTAGATAATTTTTGTAAGATGACAACTTTTCAATTATTTTTGTATTGTTGGAAATATTTTTTGTTTACCTGGTACTAATTAACTCAATACCAAATTTCAGTTGTTACAACTTTGTACAATTCTACATGTTTTGTCACTAACGACCCGAATTTCGCCTTTCGGCATATTCAGGCATTCTATCACACGGATGCAACAGAACTGACAGTGACAAAACATGTGGAATCGTACAAAGGTGTAACAATTCAAATTTTATATTGAAATTCCATCAAGCACCTTCAGTCGATATCATAAATTATATCAAAATTTAGTATACATAGCTAATTTGAAATGTATCAGTTGATAATACTCGAAATCATTTCGGTTTGCCTAATTGGTAGTAAAATAATTTAATTCTACATATATGTATTACCTGACGCATGTTCTGTCAGTCATTTGACTGTTCCACATAGCATAATATTAATTAAATGTAAATTTCTTTTTGTAAATGAAATTCGTCTTAAGCTATATTCTCTGGGCACTCGATAGTAATGCGAGGATTTCCGCTATCTTGTAAATCTACGTCAGTGTATATTTGCCGAAGTTAATCGCACGTTCTACTATTTTGGATAGGCATGTTTTCAAATTTAGTAAATGATAACGCTGTTATCATTGTAATAACATTATGCTCTTGATGTGCCTAATGTAAAATATGAAAGGCTTCAAATTGCTTGTTAAACCATTTGGCGTACCCCGGTTATTTTAGTTCGGATGGAGATGTTGTCAGACGGGCAGATTTATTAGGTCGTTGAGAGGGCTGCAGTATGCCAGGAAAATGTATTTTAATCTCGCGTCACTTTAAAAGGGTTGCTAGAACAGGGGACGGGGATTTGAAAACTCCCCCATCGTGTTGTAGTCGAAATTATGTTTGTTTTGCATCGCGAAAAAATTACATTATGCATTACAGCAATTTTCGTTTTATCGCTGATTTATGGCGTTGGATTTGTTGCAGGGAATGTTATCAAGTTATTAAATGATCATGCGTAGCTTTTTTGTAATAGAAATTGTCACCACCTGCCTTTATCAACTAGTAAGTGCAGGCTGTCGTATTACATATATCACGAGTGAAATAGCTCGGATTAACTCTCTTCCCCGTTCAGTTGAATTTAGTGTGTGGTCCCCAAGCCCTCTCTGAGAAATTAATGAAATCAATAAAGAGTTATAGAAACGTTTATTGTTTTACGGAAAAATGACGCGATATTCACACGGTCTATTTTTGTCGCGGCATTTTTTTCTAATTATTTTTAAAACTTGTAAATTTGCATAGAATATTTTAGTACACGATTTATTTTCTGTTTTATTTTATTCCCTGCCAAACTGCGAAAAGAATATTCCGACATCAAATAATTTAGAAATATTGGTGTTGAATAAACTTAAGGGGAATATTTGGACAAATTAGGCTATTATATTTTGAATGATAGCATACACTTAACTGCTGCAGTCGATGGGTTAAATATAACACAATTTTTAGTAAATTTTTTCACAATTTTATTAATTAGAACCGGTTTCACTCCAGTGACTGTTATTAATTGATATTTTTACATATGAAAAGGCAATTTTTATAAACTGAGAGCTAATACTTATCATGTATATACTTCACAAATAGTTAACTATGACGAGAATGTATCATAAAATATATTTTAGTGAAATTTTATTGTTAAAAAAAAATAAGGAAGCTCTTGCAAATAAATTTAAACCAATATGTTATCATAAATAAACTCTCATTAAAAGTCTACTTTCAATGAAAATATGTTTAGTTGAATATAATTATTTTATTTTTTAATGGAAAAACATCGGTTTGACATTAAAAACTATTAGGGAATTTCCGTCATGTTATAAGGATATGCATTTTAATTGATTCACTTTTTAATTAAATACTGAATTTGTATCCAAGGGTATGAATGCCATATTTTGAATATATACCCTCCAACCGATGCAGTCAAAGAAGACAGACGATCCTGGCAAGGAGATAAGTGAGTCTCTAATCAAAAATAAAGTTAATTGAAAAGTTCATGGTGTTTTAATTTTTATTTAGTCGAATTACATAATGCAGTGTGCACGTGCTTACGACTATATAAAATGAAGGTATTTTCATACCAAACAACATTTCACGGAAAACCTAAACAATTAAATTTCAAGTGAGTTTCATTTCGGTAAAAGCAAACATGGCATTGTTTACACACAACATTATTTAATATTCATTACATTACTGACATGTAAATATAATGTGGGATGCCTTCAAATTTCTGTGAAAATAATATTCACCGTTCGAAAAATACGACTTGATTTTTCAATCAAATTAAACAAGCAAATTTACACACGAGCATCCCCTGAATAAATCACGCACATACCTACTTCGCATGTCGGATATGACGTATGTAAATTTTATCGTACGTATATTGTTTACGGGAAAGATTTAATAGTTAAACTTGGAAATATGGTAAATCTTAAGGTTCGGGAATATTGACGCACGTGACAAATCACACTTCGCGATGTATCGAATACGTCATCAAATGGAGATATTTTGGAAATAATGAATCCTATCATCCGATATGCCCAAATTTTGAGATATATTTTTTTCTACTCAGTTATGTTACATTACCCTTCTTTAATAGAATATGCGAAGAAATTGGCACATGGCTGATTTTCTTGGAAGACGTACAAAACGTATATTATTTAAACAATATATAATAAACCTCCCTATTTAATTGCATATAGTGAACGATAGTTAAAAAATGCAAGGCTGTTGAGTCGTTAATTAATCAAAGTTTAATAATTTCAGTTTTTTTCCTACCTTTCCTATTTACGTGTATTAAATTAAAAAGTCATCTAACCACAACCAGCAAATTGTTAGTTGATTTTTCAAAATTGTCTAATCGAAAAATTAGTCGGAGTAGCTCGCTTTTCAAGACTCTCCAAAGTCCTGCTGTAATGAATGGGGTTTTGAAAAACCTACTAAAATATTTTCACTTCATTTTATTACGATGGAGATTTATCAAGTAAATACAATATGAATTCAAATCAAGTGTTTATTAATTTTTCTCGGAAGTTTTCTGTTTCTAAGTGTCTACGGTTTCTCGTCCCTGGTCGAGATGTTACAATAATAATTATGTATCAAAACGGGTGATGCTGTTATGTTGGACCATTTGAGCATAATCGGATTAGGGTTGAGGACTCGAGAACCCTCCCGGGAGTTTCGGGAGTTTTTAATGGAATAATTGACTTAGCGAAATGCGATGTCCCCAACCAACTTCTACTCCTTTGAAGAACAATGAGAAATATTCCCCGCCGTCGACTGAACTCAACAATATAATGATGAAATAAACGCATTTTACGAAGAGCTCGACAACTACCATTGATATGTAGCATATTTCACTACATTCATCAGTTAATAATAAATACTTTCGTCAGTAAAAAATCATTGTGTCGTTTCAATATGAGTCATTCTTTTTCTGAAGTCATGACTTTATCGTGACTAATTTTTAAATCTACAAGTCCCTTATCTATACTCATATTTTATAATTTTTTAATTGATGTTTCCTGTTCATTTCTTTTCCGCTCGAGTCAACCTTTTCACCACTGTTCTTTTTATGTTTGTACAAAATATAATAATTAAATTTAATATTCAGATCATGTTGTTTTTTTCGTGCGAAGCGTCGTCGTTTTGGTTTATTTAGTCGACGATGTTCTGAACTTTATTGTCATGAACGACTTATAATATTGTATGCTACAATGTTTTTACGCCAAATATTTAGTCCAATCAAAACTATTCAAATATTATTGTGCATACCGAGTTCAGATAATTCCATTATAATATAATGCATTTCATCCACAAAATCAAGACATATTTTTATTATCCTTCAAAATCGCAATTCAAAATTACGCCCTAGTTTTTGTACTTATACTAATTTTAAACGAAAAACTCTTGAATGTGTGGAGTGTCGCCGTTGATGATATAATGAAACTTCATATGATTTATTATTTACTTTCTGAAAGCTGTGCCCTACATTGAAAGAAAATCCCCAATGTACCATTATTTTTTGTGCTTGCGCAAAGAATGTTTTCGGATCAAATTAAATCTTTGCAAATATGCCGAACCGAATAATAGAAACGAACCGCAAATATAATAATAATCAAATCATAATAGATGATCCCGCGCATGCGTACTATGTAAGTTTTTTATATGAAATATTATTTTTCATATCGCTTCGATTGGATCTATAACCCCAGCTCCCCTGTTGTCAATCAAGTTCGAATCACGATAATTGAATGACTGACAGCGGATAAATTGATTCACGCCACTAATGGATTCTTTTCAGTTCGTGTTCGTTGAATGTAAATTTTAATTCTTTCGCCGTTTTCAAGGTGTGTGGACATGGTTATTTCGGAATTTATATGTTTTGAATAGACATTGGCTAAATTCTATGGACTATTTATTGATTGGACATATTTCCGTGATATGAAAAATAATGGTAGAAAAATATATTATATTTTAGCAAGAAGATTTTTTGACAGCAAAGGTGAAGTGTTCATAGTGATAATGTCAATTCCAAGATTTAACTATGTATTCTATTAAATGCCATATCGAAATATTTAGATTCAAATATTAACTAAATTTAATAATAAACGATTATCTGTTCTCTTTGGTCAGAAAGGCTATACTTTTATACTTCACCCACACATTAACAAGGATTGTAAATCTCACGAACACTCGAAACTTTCGTTCATGTATTCTTTTACACAAGTATGTTTGCTTCATACAAAATGCTTTCTAACTGACTGGACCCCGGTGTTGTAAATAACCATGTTGTCAAGAGAAACGCATTAAACTGTGATAAGTTCGAAGAGTCGAAATGACGATTGATTATTTAAAATTTATAGTTTAACATGAGCGTTTTATTTTTTTTCCTTTTCGTCGGTCCATAGTTAGTGTATGATATTCAGTAACATGTGTAATTTTAGACAACGTGAAATTATCGAATGACTGTATTTAATTGTAAATATTTCAGATATTACTATTTATATAAAACGTGCATATTTAATTTAAATTCTTATTTTTTTATGAAAATGTCACAATAAATACACAAAAAATTATTGTTATATATCGATAAGTGGAAAGCAACAAAAACTAAAGTTTATATTTTCAAACTTGTGCCACAGAAAATAAAAAAATATTTTGTTTCTTTCGAAAATTTTCAGTGAAGTATATGGATTTTATATGTTAACGCTATCAAATTTGAAACTGACTGATATCAATTCTGTTGCATCCGTGTGATAGAATGCCTAGTCACAAAACATGTGGAATCGTACAAAGTTTTGACAATTCAAATTTGAATTGAAATTTCATCAAGCACCTTCAGTCGATATCATAAATTGTAAATGTTTTCAAAAATTATTTTGGCACAACCGTATCAATCAACACGACGATTGTTTAAAATTCTGAAAAACAGATGACATTTTATATGTGCATCTGCTTCAATAATAAATATGTCGTCTATGTGTCTCTTAAAAGATGGTGTCTCAAAAAAATATTGGATTATTTCATTTACATGTTCAGGTAAGCCCGTATGAAATTTAAATTTTATTTATTTAAAAATCAATTTGAACACAGTATAAAAAATGTTTATCGAGTCATACTCCCTATTTGGACGAAGCTTTATAAACTTAATATCCTTCATTACGTTTGGTGGTTACATTATAGATATGGTATTGATATTGTCACTTACTGCAGGCTTACATACTGTCTGTTTTATTGAAAAAATATTTGAAATATTGACGTGTTTATTAATTATTTACGTATTTCCTATATAGCTTTTTTAAAGTAGTATTCCAAATCATTTAATAATCGTGAGGTTAGTCAGATGTTAAAATGAAATTATTTTATCATTCAATTTACGCTCATTATTTCTGGGCTTCACATCGTTAAACGTAATCACATATTCGATTGCATCGGTCCTATGGCCCTGTCAGACATCGTGGACCCGGTATCGAATATCCTCGCCATCCTTTCAAAGCCACAACTTGTATGGTATTTTATTTATTAACCCGAAGAATGCACGCCGAGCCTGCACGAATGCAAACGGAAACTGACGAACGCAGTGAAGCCTCTTTGAAAGAACCCTTTCTTTCTTAGATAGCTTGAGTGACTTTTATTTGATTTAGTAAAACGTTTTTTATTGTCTATATCTGGTCACATTTTCGAATTCCGAATATTGGCTATTTTCCATTGAATCTTTATTTTTTCGCATTCAACAATTCTTATCGAGCATATTTAATGTTTTCATTTAAAATATAATGAAAAAAATATATTAAATGTTTGGGTAGTTTAAATTGGTTTTGAATAATTGATTTTATTGAATATTATGACACTTTTAGGTATTTCGCAAATTTTATTTTCATTTTAACACGTTCGTGCTGAGCAGCAAAAATGATATTATTGATTGAATTGGCATTAAATTGGTAGAAATCCATTATAACACGGTGAAATAATAGCAATGTGTTTTAGTTCTACAGTTTTTTTATAAGATATAGTTGATAGCTATTTCGGCTCACGCCATCGTCAGAACTATGGTGGAAGAATAGTTCTGACGATGGCGTGGGATATTATATTACCAACACATTCAAAAAATAATACGGTAATGTTGGTGTTGAAGAAAATATGGAGATTATAAGGTTATAATTTAACCGAACAAATATTTTCTATAAAAATATTTTGACAATACTAGCACTTTCATATTTGTGCTTATTATTTATTTGGACAATGCAAATTAGCCGTCTCAACAGTTGAGACGCTAGCGGCCAGTAGGTTAAAGATCTGGCAAAATTATCAGACAATGATGCTTTCAAGTAAAGCGAGTTTGTTCCTGGCATATGGATAAAATATGAAGAAAAAAAAATACACCACCTCTTAAAAAATGTATGAATATGTACAAACATCTTGTAATCAGTCCGTATAAGCAGACAGCTGTCTGATAAATAACGGCACATATCTTCTTAGGCTGAGCGTGAGGATTTCTTTTTATAGAACGCGAGACGCTCCTAATATTTATCAGAACTTGCTTTTATTTTCTATTGTTTGTGTCTAACTCGGACTTACGTCACAAGACCAGTCGTATAAAGCTGTGTAGCTTTTTATAAAATGCTCATAGGTGTCACCCCAAGTTAAGTTTTTTTTTCATCTCTTACCAGCCGCGCCTCTACAGCTAGCAGCTGTCAGCGCTGTTCGCAAAGTGGACACGTATTTACGTTTTCCTTTTTTCTCGCAAATAACAAGACATCATATAAATTCTAGACGTGAAAACTAAAAGCGTGCAATTCGACTTAACTCTTAATTCTCTGTTTGAATCGAGCAGCACTCTTATTCGAATTATGAACGTATAATTTAAATACTTAGCCCCAACGTCACTCGCACCTATTTCGAATTTCTACACCCTCGAAATACCGCAGTAAAGGGATTTTCTCCTAAGTAGCATTTAATTGGGCTCGCTGTACTGGGGATTAGAACTGTTAAGTTTTGATACAACTTACTCTATTGCAAACTTTATTGACGGTTTTAGTTATGGACATACTTCCACACGTCAATTAGTGGTGCTGAATAGTTTTATATTACTGGTTATTATATAAATACATATATTTCGTTTCGAAAACTTTACTTCGCCGCAATAACGCATGCCATTAACGCGTGACAATTCCTACACATGCACTTTCAACTTTGTTGTTCGATAGCACTGTACAATGCGATAACAATACGAAATATTGTGCGGTGAAAATGTACAGTGCACTTATTTACATTCGATAACAGGTAAAGTGCTGCGGCGGTAGCGGTTATAAAACAGTTTGAAAATTCTCTCGTCGAGTATGAAGTGTTTTGTGAACAGTCATGGGCGATACGATCGCGATCTAGAAACTTGCAAATCTGTGAATAAGCTAGGCGTACAAGTTTCGATTACTTTATTCAAATTTCATTTCGCCCCTTTGCCCCCCGCCGCCTTTTCCGTTTCGCTTTCGCGGCGTGGAAGCCAAAAAAGCTTAACCAACCCTCTATTTGGGCTGATGCAGGACTATTACATTACCGATTCCCACATATACGTTTTTTATAATAGTATCTCGACATATACAATATGACTGCTCGTCGTCAGTTATTTATTCAGAGTATTATCGGTCGCATACCATAATCTGTTGGCGGCTTTCTTGATTCAACTTATTTCTGTAATTCAGTAAATTATGTTACTTTTGGTATGTCATTTGTTTCAAATGATGCATGGTCTACCAAACCAACCAACGTTTCAATTAAACTTGTAGTGTTTCAGATATTTAAATAAAAATACTGCCACGAAGAAAATGTTCAAAATAATATATATTCATAATAAGAAATACCACGTTACAAAAAGCGCTGTCTTTCTTGTGAGAAATTTCTGCTTCTCTTAAACTGATTACGATTTAAACATTTTGGGTTATTTAAATATTATCCGGCAAGATTTGAAACCATCGAGTCTTTTGCAAAACTGTCTACGAAACATAATTATTTTTGTAATACTGGTATTTCGCTTTCAGTAAATTTATAGTTATATTTTCTTTATTTTGATTAATTTACGTTTTTGTTAGTTTTTTCTCAGCATTTTTTTACACGTCTACAAAAGTTTATGGAATCAAGTAACATTATTTTTTGTTGTATGTTTCATTATTTTTCAATTAAGTTTAGGAAAAAAATGTGTTATTAATTTTAAGAAGCGTAGAGTCTTAATTCCATATTTTGTGACTCGGACCGTTTTTGGTCAGCCTATCAACATTTCAAATTAAAATTTATATGAATTCTATTATGTATTTATGACGGTAGATTTCATTTGTAATTTAGTAGATATTCGGAATTCCAGCTCGTACCGACTAAATGATCGTTTCATGTTTACTTTTCATATAAACGTCAAAAATATGATTTATTTGTGATATTATTGCGTCATCACATTCAAAACGTCGAAATGTTACGGTATCGTGCTATCCTGCATGCAAATTGACAGGCGTATGACGCTATATTACGCTACGCATCGATACGGTGTTACGTGCACCTTTTCTCCCTTTTCATGCCTGCGGCTCGAAGAATCCTTTCAAGTGAAAAGCCAGCCAGTCCCTGCGGTGGATGCGAAGTACTCGAGTATCGCCGCCTATATCAGCGACATAACTTGTGGTGTAGTCTCGTCGCTCGATTTTTTCCACGGTTGCCTTCGTTCGCATTACGCCAAATTGAAAATGCCCCCGGGGGCTGGTTAAGGGTTTGCCTTACCAGGCGATTGAATAAATCAGACACCTTATAAGTATCTTACCTCAAAATTTTCACGAAATACAGGTTCACGCCTCGGAGGGATGATATCAATAAAGTTGACACTGCATTTATCCCAACATAGTTTATGGAACGTTACACGATTGACTGACATAAAATCAAATGTCATCGGTAGATTTTCGTAGCGGATTCTGCCTTCGACTCATAGTCTTTTTCACGTGTTTTGAATATTTTCTTGACCTGAATCATTTTCCTACAATGCTATGTAAACTCTGATCCCTTGGGAAATATTTATCGTTCTAATTATTCCATATTTTTGCATGGAAATGTGTATTTTTATACTACCTTGTTTATTCATTAGCAATTATGTAGCGGGCTGTCGACGCTTTTTCTTCTAGTAGGCCGGCCTGCAAGACAACATCGTGACTTGAAATAATATCCCGCGAAAGATTACCATTATTTGGCTGCACAAAGTTCGCCAACACTCGCTCCTCCGCATAAATCGACCGCCGTCCCGTCATCTATATTCATTATTTGCGGGCCACTGCCGTCCGCGTAGATGCGCCGCGACAGACATTGTGAACCAGTTTTTGTTAGATCTTCGCCTTACCTACCCGCTCACTCTTAAAGCATTGCCGAAAGCAGTTTCGGCATTATTTATTCTGATTGCGATTCTGACTTACATTCAAACATCCTAAGCTTCTCTCCCGAAAAGAATTCGATATTTCGGATAAATATACCTCCATACATAAAAGCAATATCGTATATTTACTCCTCTAAAGCTTGAGCTCTTTTGTAATTTTTGATGGCGATTGATATTATTATTTGTCTCAATTATACAGAGAATATATTTTCTCTTAAAAAAATAGTTTCGGTCGGTTATAACTTACTTTCTATATTCACGAATCATATTCTTCTTTATATTTTTTTCGCTACGAGCTCTGCCAATTGATTTTATGAACTGTTCAGGTTCATTTTCGTTGTTCCTTGATTGACAATTAAAATTGAATAAATTGATGGTTCCTGAAAATTTTGATATATACACAATAGCCAAGTGTCTGTGTTATTTAAGTTTTTCTTCATCGGATATATCCACAATGTCCCACCTTTTTACCGCATGACCTCTCACTATCTTATCTCACCCTTTTCATACCGCAAAGGGTCTTTTTATAAGACATTGTCTGGCGGGCTACTTCTTATTTTCAAGTTTTTTCCGCTCTCATCAAAATTCTTCATGTATCCCAATTTTATACCTCTGGAGTCTGGAGGAAGCAGCGGTTACCGAACCTTTTACTAGCAGAAAAGGGTTTTTTAAACAATATTTACACCTTTACCCTTTTCGCTTCTCGACTTTTTTGTGATGTTATGATTAAGTTTAACTACATGGAAACCGTTTGCCAAATTTGTACCTATTGTCCGATTTGTAGTTGTTTTATGGTCCGTTCTAATTTTTTTTAAGATACTTATCTCATTTTATAAATGAACTTCGCTCTTCTTAGATTTAGAAATAGGTAAGAAAGGAAGAACTTTTTTCGTTTTTACTGTGAATCATATACGAAGGTGCACTCTTTTCTTGCAAATTTTCATCGATTTTTGTTTCCATAAGCCATTTAAAATAATCCAATATCATATACTTTTACAATTATACACTTAGTTACCAATTGAAACGATCGACCTTTGTACAACGTATAGAAATATTATTTTGTTTATGATTTATGTATCTATGAAGGTAATTTAGTTTTGGAGATGAGAAACGCCTCCGTTTCCTGCTAAAGTTCCTTGCTAATTATGATAATGTACAACTAGTAAGAGCAGGCCGTCGTTAATGTAGTAAATGGCTCTTCAGGTTACCATTAAATATACACGTCAAACTTCCCGTATTCATCAGCCACTGTCAATTCACAATTACTTAGTTCATTTCCTTATGCATTTTGTTATGTTACATTATGTTCTATTGTATCCATAGCTAGACAATAACTGTAATGAAGTTGTGTTTATTATAATTATTTGGTTCAACCAAAAATACCTTTAGGCTATCCCGTCTATCTACCGTTGATAAAAAAACCTTTTGTTTGCTCGAATATGTTTTGTATTCAGATTAATATATATATTGATAATTCTTCGAAAATTAAACTAAGTTGAAATACGTACCGTTATAAACCATGTATCAATATGACTTTTTTCAATGTGTTTGATAATTTTTCCTCAAATAACTGTACAAATAGGTTCTAATTTTTTTTATTGATTGAATTGGAATTTACTTGGTAGAACTCCATGGCTTTGGAACAGCTGGAAATCAATAGATATCAATTATCACACAACATTTTAAACAAACAAATATAAGTCTGTCGCCGCTCCTCAGACCATTGCGAGGGGCTAATTCTTTTCTGTAATAAACCATCCTCATCCAATTAACCATCTCCGTCCAATATTTAAGCTCATTGACATTGCCGCCTGTTTAGTTTCATTTACATTTTTTTTTAGTATTATTGCTAATATTGTTATTGTGTACCTTGTCTACACAGTTATATATATATATATATATATATATAAGCAAATGTTAGTTTAAACACAGTTCTGACGATGGCCTGAGCCGAAATAGCTATCAACTATATCTTATAAAAAAATTGTAGAACTAAAATACGTTGCTATTTTTTCACCATGTTCTATAATATATTTTTATTAACGAAACTTTTAACTTGATACGTACGTTTACTCAATTGGCAAGATAGTAAAAGTTCAAACTGTTTTAGATATGCTATTGCTATATGACTTTCGAAGTTCTCCAATTCGCAGTTGCCAAAGTCTGGCATGAAGATGCAGCGAATCCGGCGCTTATTTGAATTCGCCAACAGCAAAAAGTGCACTGCGCTGACATTGCGCAAAAAATGCATAACACTGTCAAACGCTATCAGCTTCGGTCTCCAATTCAATTTTCAAACCTGATCATACCTCGACCGAACGAACGCAATATTACACCCATTACTTTCGTAATATCTTACTTTGAATTTTTGCGATCTGAACTTAAAATTGTAAGCAATCTTTGTGATTCATAAATTCCAATGTGTACACAATTACAGTAACAATAATTGAATAAATTCACAATGAGCTTAACGTTTAATCACCTAATAGACCACTCAAAGCTGTGAATATCTTACCCAATGTCGTTATTAATATTGTTGATGTTATTACGATATATTTAGCCTTTTTGTGCTCTTTTGTGATTATCTCATAAGTTTGTTGAAGAAAGAATACATATTTGAAAAATCATAATCATCGTCAGAATTAGTTTTTTTGTGCGTGTTGAAATAGCAGCATTTTTTTTAAATGTTAATAAATACATATCGTTTTTCTATATGCTATAACACACTCTTTATATTTTGATAATCGTTGACGTTCAATATGATACACGTTTGTACACTGCTTAATGCAATATTTCGAGAGATTGAATAAATATGCGATTATCTCGCGCGGAATTGCCATTCCCGGAGTGGATTTTTCAGCACACAAAAATCATCTTTCGCCATGCCTCGCCAATTGATTATGGTAATTGATATTGTAAATTGTTTTTTTTCTTGCAATATTACTTGCAGATATTTTTCACCGTGAAATATCTGTTATCGGCAATACTATATAATCCAATTAGTTCGCACTGCTATCATAATTCTTTGTGGGCATAAAAAAAAACGAGCGGAATGTATTAAAAGTAATTAAATTTATAATACAGTTTCCATTTTAGTTTGATACCGTGTAATTATTTTCTTGTCTATCTGTAATTATTAGTTGATGCTTTCACCGCACCCATTTAAAAATGAGTCAGCTCTTCGTTTAAAAGAGTTAAAATAATACTGGATCCAAAAAATGTTAACATTTCAAAGAAGCAGATTAGATAATATTAATCATGCGACGTTGTCTTAATTTTAATGTGCTTTTTCCTACAATGCTTTTAAATTAAAATATAGCTTGCCCCGTAGAAGTTGACATCTTTTTATCAAATTTTTTATTTTCTTTCTTCTCGGTTATTTCAAAAGAAAAAAGCTTCCAGTATTTTTGGTTAAAAAAGAAATTGATCGATATTATCTTCGTGAGGTATTAACTCATTTTGCTTCTAAAGCTTTTAGGGGAATACTGTTGAGTTACGCTCAATCTTCATAAATATTACTGTAAGGACGTTGTACAAGGTGAAAAGAACCGTAAGTTATAAACATTTTATGCTTTAAGCGTACTTAATTTGGACAAATTATTCACGAAAGCACGTTTTCTCGCCTAAGTGAGGATTACTTCAGGCAAGATAATCTAGTTGGGCCTTTACATGATACTTAAAAACCCCTAACAGATGTTTCCTTCAGAAAACGTTGAGAGTTTTATTCATCTTCATATTTTTTGCATTCAAACATAAACTATGCAAGCTGCTTTTGTAAACTAGTGTAAATTTTAATAATTACGAGCGGTTGTCCGAAACGCTACTTCTTGCAAGTGTTTATTAATCCGGACAGGAATACATATTCTGTTCGCTTTTTTTATTGAAAATTTCTTCTTTTATTAGCGTGTGTCTGATGAGATGAAATTAACCGTATTTAATAATTAAACATTCTTAATTTATTTTAGTATTGTGCGGCGATAAATCTAATTCAATATTTTATATTACTTTTTGCTTTTTGTTTCAGATTTGCAGAATCATCGAACAATATGAACACCTTCTAACCGATACTTACACTATTTTTTTCGTCTGTGATTTTGAATTATTTTACTTAAGTCGAATATTATTAAGATCAACATTTACACAATTCATATACCGGTTTCTTTCAATCAGTAAATACTGCGGACGTTTCCCTTTTTGTACTTATTCAGCATAGCAACTAATATGTTATTAATTTTACTCTGTTATTATTAATATTGTGATATAATATCCTTATCTCCTGCCAATATAATAAACAACTTGATACGTATCATTACAAAATATACAAACAAGCGTGCGCATTCGACTATGAAGTAACAAAATATTCTAACAAACTGACTCTAAAAAAATAAAGCCTCCATACGGCAAAGCAGCCTGCCCGTTTTTGGAGTTTTATTATCGTTATTCAATTCGAAACATGCGCCGGTCATGAAACGGTGTTTCGTTTTGATTCGACGCGCATGAACGAGAAGCGAAAACGGAACCCTCCGACATGGCCCCGCCGCACTTGCCTCTCGCATGTTAGTCGGTTCTCAATAGTATAACAGACAAAAGTATTCATATAATATACATGAATCGAGTCGTTGACTGAAAGAAATGTCAACCGATGTCTGACGGAGAACCGCGAGTGCTTCAAGACTCTATGAAAGACTAATTTCGCACGTATGGTTTTGAAAACGACTCCCGATATGGCGGGGAGGCGGGATTCCGACAGGAGGAAAGTGTCGGATCGTCGAAAAAGAGACAGAAGTGAAAAAATCTCGCGAGAGAATCAAATAACCGCGGAAGACAGCGCGCCGGCCATGGAGCTCGATCTCCTGCGGCGCTGCGACGCGCGAATGTCAGATTTAGATAGTTACCCGAAAGACGGTCATAATTGTGCAGATTTAGATGTGAAGGCGCAAGTGGACGAGGGTGCCAAAGCGAAGTTTCCCGCAGGGGAAGGCCGCCGCAAATACGACGACAGCAGAGGCCCGTCGAGAGGACTCGCCTCGGTCGTCGGCGTGTGGCTCGTCGCGCTGCTCACCCGGCTATCCGGTTCGCCTTCCGACGTTAGATTTGTCGCTGGGAATCGGCGACCTGTTCGATCGCTCGCGATGATCGCGATGTGTGTGATTTTTTTGGTGAATTGTGTGTGCGTTCAGGTGGAGGGATCTCCGAGGCCGATGAGCGAGACGTTGCAGAAGGCGTACGCCAGCATTCGTGGACCCAGCCCGGGTGCGAAGAAACTTCTGAACATACCGGAAGATGGAGGTGAGTCTTCTTATTATTCATATTTATCATTTTATATTGACATCTATGTTTCACCGCTAACACTTTTGTATATATTTTGTATATAAATAAAAAAAAATATTAAAAAGTACAAATATACGTATTCTTTAATAAATTAAATACACATAAAGCATATATAGAGGAACAAAAAAAATTAAATCCAAAAGATTCATAAAAAAAATATTGTGATATTATATATAAGATATAACGATTTGTTGAGTTTTTATCATTCATTACTATCACAAATTACTGTCAATCTCTTCTTCGTAACTGGTTCAAAGTCACTTTCATCACTCGAAATTATTTGTGCCAATTCGATATTTGAAGTTGAAACATTTACACCTCGAGGAGATTTGGCAATAAAATCCGTCATTAACATTTACTTCGATTTTTATTAAATCCGTTTAAAAGTTAACACGTGTCAAACAAGTATAGTGTAAATCAAGGGATAGGTGTAGTCTAATATTAACAATTCGTACCTAAGTATACTTTATTATCAAGCGTCTTATATTTTAAGATATATCTCTTTATTATAGAACACATTCTATTTAAATAATCATCTTAACAGCAAACAATTTTATAAACTAATTTCTTTGTTTGAATTGTAAAATTTCTTTAAACGGACAATGGAAGAAATCAGTCAGAAATGTGCTGACAACATTGCGTGCAGCTCAGTGTTGTATGTACTTCATAACGTTACTTGTCTTTGTTTTACTTAATAATTTATTTGGGACTTGTTGTACTCAGATGGGACAAAGTACTAAAGGTATATTATAAAAATAAACTTTTTGAGCAATGTGAATGTGCATCAAGTATCTGATGATCGTTGAAATGGGTAAGCAGGTACAAGTAAATTTTGCAATGTGCCTGGGTTTTATTGTTAGCAGTTATTGTGAATTTCTCTTTACAGCGGAATATTATTTCAGTCATTCATTTTCTGACCTTAAGCGGTATACGCCCGTTATATGGAAAAAAACGTCATTTCATTATTTGTTATTCAATTTACTGCAGCTCTATTAAATTTAAAAAAAACATACAATATATTTATTAAAAAAATATCGAAGAGTTAAACTTTTGGAAGACTTTCTTGCATCAAGAGTCTATGAAAGAATGTCTATAAATTACGTTTTGTTTATCGAAACGTGTCCACACGTTTGATTACTCCTACGAACTCTCGCCGCGCCACATTGTAAATGCAGCGGTGTGATTTCATCGACCGTGATGCACTCAAATGCGTTCTCCCATTGCGTCAAAATTGATTTAAACAGCATTAATGCAATTCAAAACAATCCACACCGTGCTTGGGATAAATCTAATAAGCATGCGTATCTATCTTTGTGCACTCGTCTGTATCATACAAGACTTTATTTTTATATTATTCAGAATACAAATGTGCCCTATTACATCTACCTGCCCCGATGGATTGAAATTACGTATAATGTATTCGGTTTTAAGTGTGTCTGACTGAACTTTTTCGATGGTTTGGAGAATTTGACGCTATGTTAATAAACATAAAATAATTATTTTTTTGTCGCACTATGTTACACTGTTTATTTATCTCCGTTCCATGCAATTTCAGTTTCCATCTAAAAATAATATGCGAATGTGTTCGTGATTGACATAAATCCGGATAATATTTTTGAAAATTTCATATTATTACCTCTACCATTTTCGACATTTTACGATGTTATGAAAGAAAACCACATCGTTTGCAAGAACCTCGAAAAAAGAAATCACGCCATTCATGTATACTTGAATGTTTTTAATTCTTTATTTATTTTAATTCTGACTTGTGTAACATTCGCCTCGCTAATTTATTTCTCTGTCCTATAGTATATTTTTATTCAATATGTTACTTGAATAACCACCTAATGATGTTGGAATATTAAAACTAACAATAAGGTATAAAATTATGCAAATTAATACAAATGTTTCAAAACAAATTATGATTTGAGGTATATGAAGGCGTATAAAACGACAGTTTTGGTTATTAATTTACTATAAAAAATAATTATATCATGCTTGTGAGCATATGTTAATGATAAATACAGTCACAACTTTTGTATTAAGATTATTAGTCAATTGACTTTTTACAAATCTGAACATCGTCAATATTCTTCAGTCGAGTCATTGACGTTTATCGACATTCGATAATATAATATTCACTTTGCAATTCCATTGTGTTGACAATTGCGAATTCGTCCTTAAGTAGTGGCGTCTCGACGCGATGTAATAACAGTGAACACTTCCCAGTTTAGTGCCAGCACATTTACCTAATAAATCAAACATTATATCGGACATATGTCATTCGAAAACTAGTCACATGTTAGAGCGAGGTTATTGAAAGGTACGATTTATATATATATATATGTCAGCCGTTATTACACCCTTCTTGACTGAAACCCAATTTGACATACTTACCACTAATGTGTCTCAATTTGACTATTTGCCAAGTGTGCTAATTTGATCGTTTTAATATCTAACCTACCGGATCTCATATAACCATGTTATATGTTATCTTAACCTGTAATATTACGTTATTCATTTTGAAATTTATACATTTATATTATATTCCATCTCTATTGGTTGATGATAGGTAACATTTTAAAATATGCCTGTGTCATTTGTGCAATGTATTATATTTAACTGTTTCGATATGAACTTTTTTTTATATATCAAATCAGTGATTTTTAAACAATACGTATGTCGCCAATTTGACATGCGAAACGATAAAGCATTGAAATGTTTGGAAAATGCTGCATCAATATGACATGACTTTATATGAATTCAAAAAACTGTAAAAGAGGTTTAATATTGAAGCAATCTAAGCCTGTGTCGCTTTTTATTTGTTTTTTTTTCAATACGTTTTTGGTACCATAGTCTATAATACTTAATGGTACGGGTGGACATTCTATTTTACGAGTGGCTTACCTATAATGTTGGGTACCATATCGCTTACCCCAATGTGAAGATTTCAATCGTAACCGTATCTATCCTTAAATCCTTTGCTGTAATATTATCCAAAATTATTCAACAAACATTTTTTTATCTGTTGAAAAAGTCTTATTACTAACGTTTGCTTTTATCAACAAAACGTGATGTTTGTTATACTGTGTTACGATTCAATTATAACTATTTAGTTGATATTATTTCTCTAGACCTAAGCAATCGGTATCATCCCATGATAAGGATTATAAAAGTATTCACTGATTGTCCGTCGATTAAAACGTGCGTTATGTATGTATACCATCTAACAAACGAGCACCAATATTTGCCCGTTTTTCTCACGGAATCCCTGCAATGGATGTCATTGCATATTGAGTCCTTAAGAAAATTTATCGACCTTAGCATTACAGCGTTAAAAAAGTGTAAAATCAATAAATATACCCAATTTCAATTGTTCAAACTTTGCACTATGATTGCACATGTTTTATCACTAACGACTGAGTTTCGCCTTTCGGCATCTTCAGGCATTCTATAAGACTGTTGCAGAACTGACGATTTGATATGTAAATTCCATCTAACACCTTCAGTCGGTGTCATAAATTATAATAATTAAATATCTAAATTACTTTGAAAATTCATTAACTCTACAGAAAATTTCTCTTTGACATCTTAATCGGTCAACACTAAGACAAGACAAGACAAATATTTTTTTCGTATCTTTTTTTAACACAATTTCTAATAAATATTTTTATTTTATTTTAAAAGTGAATTTTACTCTGTATTGTTTGTATATATATATATATATATATATATATATATATATATATATACATATACATACATATACATGTCTATCATTTTTTGACAGGCCAATGACCTATTTTAAAGTATTTACATACACCTCAGATGTCAAGGCTGCAACGTTCTAGGCTTGTGTTAGAAATATCGGTTCACTGCAAGCTATTTACTCTGACAGAAAGTTGGCCGAATACGTTTTATCTGACTCTACCCCTGTAATAATCATCATTCTGTGTCGCGCACATTGCAGACATCTTTCTTGCCCGCGACCATTAATCATTTCTCACTAACGATCCATTAAATTAAATATGACACAAGTCAGTGTTGTGACACCATTCAACTGTTTCATTTTATTCTAAATGCGGTTTGTCGGCATTTTGCGTTTTATTAAATTTGTGGACACTCGGAATGCTCATACTTCAGATTTATTTGAATTTGAACGAGTCACTCAGATGGAGATGTTTACGCCTGTAATTATTATTTCAAACAAAATAAAAAAGAAATATATCGTTGCTTCGAATGAAATATTCTTACCCGGAAAATGCAGCTTTCGGACCGCACATAAAGTTTATCCGTTGAAATGACTTCTCCCACAACATTATAACAAGTATCTCCCACAGTTTCTTCTTATTTATGAGTAATATTTAAACCGATTGTATTTCTTTTATTTTGGCTCGATTTTCATGGGTAATTATTTATTTGTAAGAAATCTTCAATATGTGATTTGTTTTAAATACTTTGTAATAAATAACGCTCAATTTCATATAAACAGCCTTGTTCACCCTATGACTGCCAGCGTCTCTCAACTGTTGAGGCGGCAGATTGCTGTATATTGTCATTGATATTTGATACCCGAAATTGAATGTTAACAGTATAAAATATTTTGTGTGAGGTGATGTTTTATTGGAATATTGCTTGATTTGTAATGTAATCTCCGTATGGTTAATAATCACCAACAATAACTATATTATTTTTTGAAATAATATAGTATTGTTGGTGATCAAAAATTAATCAAAAATTATATTTTAGAGCGAAATGGGCTCCGAATTTTCTTATATAAGAAAAAGAATGAAATGAATTATTCATATTTGCTTTCGAACGTAGTTTTGCAGATAGAAATTAGTTATTTGTATACCTCGCTCAGCTAGTGGATAAATCAGAGCAATAAAAAGGAATCTATGGTTTCTATAGTAATATCAAAACGTGAGAGTATTCTATAGTATATAAGTTCAGTGTTGCCAAGTTACACACCACTGTAATATTAAATAATCAATACATATACATTCTAAACTTTCTACATTCACAGATACTATCCCGTGTCTTACATTCAAGGTACCCTCCTAGGTTCCTATTGTTATTTTAATTTAAGTCTTTAACAGCACCTTACATAGTTGTCTGTGAGTATTCGTAGGTGTTGGCGTCGAAGGGCGTGAGGTTGGGTATCTTTGTGTCAGAAAGGGTCGAAAGGTCAGGCCCGTCTGAAGAAGGTGCGAAAGGGCATTTCAATGAGATTCTGTTCAAATGGATGACTGCCATAGACTTTATGAAAGTAATTATAAATGAACTGAGAGTGAAAGTGTCGGCATAATGAAGGCCATTATAACATATAATATTATGTACGTGTGCGGCCTGCCCATTCCACGCGTACGTGGTTCATTCAATAGACATAGTAGTAAAATCAACCTGAGTGCTTTTGATGGGTCTTCGCTAGAATATATATAAAGAAAATTTCTGCTTAAATTTATCAGTTTTATTAATAATTTTTAATCTTACATTGTATGTAAGTAGATTATCAATGTATTTATTAAAGGAAAATTTTTTGCAGCTTTAAAATACCTACATCATTTTTTTTTAATTCAAAATAACAATGTTTATAGGCATAACTCATTTGATTCTCTCGATGTTTAATGTCGGTTATTCCCAATCTCGGATTTAAAATCCGATTTATCTTCGACGTATTGTATTGTAGTCAACAGGCTATCGTTAATGCTTATACGTTGATTAAAATCAGTTATTAGTAATCGACAATAAATTGATTGCTTTTGATGATAACTGTCACTTCTTGGTGGGAAGGCATTGTATTTCGTTTGTCATTGTTTAAGGATTCGCTTTAGAAGTCTGTTATGAAAAAAAAAACAATCCATATTAATAATGTAGAGAAAACAATACGTCAAAATTGTGTTTGATTATATTCAGTTCTGAAATGATTTATAAGCTGAAATATTTATTTTCATTCCCCTGCATTACATGTTCGCTGGTGATCATTTTTAACTCGTCTTTGTCGCTGCTAAAACAAATCGCTTTAACTCATTTTTATTATTATTTTACATATCATATTCCCATGCATAATGGAGATTTGTTGGCATCTCGTCAATGTCACCGTTGCGTTGATTTGCCAGATTTACAATCGTATTTTATCATCCTCGACAGACAGTTCTGCAAATGGATCGTTCAGTAAATTTAGTTATGTCGTAAATTCTTTTTACGGCTTATTCAATTTAAATTATTCTCTATGACGACGCGAATGATGAATCGTAAACGTGCCACCTACCCACCCATCCAATGAATATCCACACAGCTCTAATTGCACTTCGCTTAATAATAATTGTGATTGACACTTTTAAGAGACGATTTAATTCAGATGCGGTAAAGATGTGGCTTGCGAGCTTTATCATCACGCATTCGAAATCACTTCACTATAAAGTGTAGTTTGTAATATTGTTTCAAAAAAAATATTTCATTTATCTATTTTAAATATGTAAATTGCCAACTCTTCTATCACGATTTTCGCATGGTTTCTCTGCTATTTAGGTGCTAACTCTTATTTACACGTCAAATATTTAAGTTTAATAAAACACAATTTTTGTAAGTATTTCCTCAACCAGGGCAGTTTTCGCTCATTATCAATTGATTTTGAAATCGAAATTTGGTGGATGACGCGCACGATAAGCGAAACTAGTCGAAATCGTGACTGTTTGTTTTTATTATGTCATGCATATCAAAAAAGATACAGTTAATACTTAAAAAAATTTTTGATTCAATTGACATTTATTTGGTAGAATCCTTTGATTACACGATGTAAAAATAGGAATGTATTTTATTTCTACAATTTTTTCTGTTATTGTTATTTTTACACTGTGTTATAAGTGAGAGCCCATTGCATTGCTAATAAAATCCATTTAAAATATCTGTATCCTATATAAATATTAAAAAATGGATACGAACTATTTGGGAATGTGATTTTCTATCAGATTGTTTCTAAATAAGTTGATTACTTCCGTAAAATCTGTAAAACGCAGGTTTGAACTTAACCGCGACTTTGAATGTGTAAATTTAGAGATGAAACAATTTTATCATTCGTTTTGGTCTCTAAGATTGGTCATACGCGTTCAATATTCACATTTTGGCTACTGCAGTCGATCGATCAGATTGTTAAAAAAAACGAAAATTTAAAGTCAGATCGCCTCGATTAACAAGAAGCGGCAAGGCACGTAGTCAACACATCAAAGAAGTAAGGAGTAAATTTTTTAAGTGTTATTTTTTTGCCTTCATCCGACAATAAGCGGACGATTATTAAATAAATGTATAAAATATGTATTTTTGTTACATAATTTTAAAATTTATGATGTCGACTGAAGGTGCTTGATGCAATTTAAATAGCGAATTTGAATTGTTTAAACTTTGTAAGGTTCCACATGTTTTGTCACTAACGACACGATTTTCGCCTTTCGGTGTCTTCAGGCATTCTATCACACGGATGCAACAGAACTGACGAAATTGTTCCATACTGACATAATTTTACATTCCACTCGTCAGCCATAGTTTACAATTACTGATAATTTAATTGTTTTAGATGTAACTGCTGCATACATTCTAAATGATTTCCGACATTTTCTATTGCAATTGAAGCCATTCATCAATTGAATTGTAGAATAATCAATGAAATTTTCGTCAAATTGAGCTCATTAGTCGAATAAAGATGTCAATGACTAGACTCGGGTTGCAAACTGAAAAAAAATCGTTAATTTTACGATATAATATAAGTTAACACATGTTCGATATCTAGTATAATAAAGACATTTTTTAGTACTTATTTCCACAATATTTATAATCAGCACAAGTAATTTCAACTGATACGATACAAATTATAACCAAATGGGTTATTGCAAACCATAGGTTTGTATACCTGCTAAGTTTAATTCAAAAGTTGTACTTCCTAAACTAGCTTGTAATTTGTATTCTGTTGGTTGATAATATTCGCGATGAGCGAAGTCGGTCCTGATTATAAAATGTATTGTTGAAATAAGTACTAACAATTTGTTCTTATTGTTAAACATATTTATGCCTTCCATCAAGAAATGACAATTTACACGAAGTAGCTAGCCTCAATAGTGGTTTACCACGATGAAGAAATATAAATGTATTTTAGTTCTACAAATTTCTATATAACTCAAATACTTTGCTATTTTTCATCTTGTCATGTCGATCAATGAATAGTAGTTTGGTTTTTATGAACACTATTGAATAGCCACAAAATAACAGGTATCAAATTATTACGTATATGATGTATAAGAAACGCTGCTATAGTTCAATCAAACAAAACTTTGGAATGAAACTACACAAGTTCTACTTCAGAGCGGAGGGTATCCGGATAAGTTGATATCTTCCCCTGTCTACATTTCTTAAATATCTGCGGGTTTCCTTGAAAATATTTTCTCGTAAGAAAATAAATAATATTTGGTACTTGAGGGTTCTGTTGCTGTGTATATTTTTATTTAATTCTGATACTTTATAGAGTTAGCGTCCCGCCACTCCCCGCTGTCAGCTGAAATACATAATATTTTCCACGTTTTATTATTTAGTTTATGGCGTAAGCCTCATTTACTAAAAAAACTCATCTACTTAACGAAATGAATCGTGCGATTTTATTTGAATCTAAAATGCCGTTATTATTAGCACCATAGGACTGCGTTCAAGTAAATTGCGAATATTTTCTTGTTACAATGCGGATGTTTTTTCAACGTTGTCCGTAGCTATTCTACCTGGCTTAGTAGGCCACCACCTTGTGTTGTTTGGAGAACACGACTGAAAAAAACGCCAGTCACGTCTGGTTATATTTTAATAATTATTTTTGATATCACAAATCTTAATTATTGTGACACGGGAAAGTACAGGTTATTGGTTTCGGCCGGAGCTTAAGGCGACGCCTTTTTTACGAATTTACACCTCGCGATGGAAGCTCTGAATCATCTGATATCGATACTTGTCCTAATGAAACACCAATCATTATTACATTTAGTTTGTTTAATGGTTAATCTTAAATATTGATTAATAGTTTCGACTGTAAAATATCGTCTACTTATTTGATTGCATTAAAAATATGTACAGCGCTAAATTCTCCACTTTGGATAGAGCGAACTTATCCGTTTTTAATAGATTCATGCCATCTTTCAGTATTTATAAATATACAATATCATGATACCAACGTTGAATGACTGTGATTTTTCTTACTTACTCTATAATAATTTTATGTGTTCTGTGGGCATCGTGTTATATCTAATTATATATATAAAAATGAATGTCTGCCTGTCTGTCTGTCCTTTATAAACTCCTACACCATTTATCAAATTGCGATAAAACTTTGTCGAATTATTACTTAGACTACCGGCCATAGATAGGATACTCAGAATTTGATTTGATTACAAAAATTAATTGAATATTTACGAAAAACATGTTTTCATACAAGAGTATTGTAATAGAGAATGGCCATTTATGACACATTGTATCCATAGCAACGCCGAAAACAAAAACGACGCAAATCTGTCACATTCACTCACCTGTAGGTACTTACGTAAGGTACTGAATATTTTGAAACAAAGTTCGATTTTCGAAAAAAGTATTTCAATGTTCTATTTTTTACCGACTTTTTTGTTTTGGTTTTATGTCGCATGACAGAACGAATTGAAATAAATATTACGTATAAATCGTGTGTGATATAGAAAGAATTTATTCAATATATCTTTTTTTTTTCTTTTTCAAAAGTGAATTTCAAAACGTAACATTCACTGTGAAATTAATTATGCCACCCAAATGAAAAGGAATAGGTCAGACTATAACTCAAGCACGAAAGAAAAGAGCGAAACAATGAGGTTGAAGTTGATAATCGTTGGATTGTACCGTATTCACAGCTTCTCTCGAAAACGTACATAGCACACATCAACGTCGAGTATTGTAATTTAGTGAAATCCATCAAATACATTTGTAAATATGTCAACAAAGGAAGCGATATGGCAGTTTTTGGAGTGGGAAATTCAACTTCATATATCGATGAAATCAACCAATATCAACTGGGACGCTACATTAGTAGCAATGAAGCAATATGGCGCATTTTATGATTTCCAATTCATGAACGGCATCCACCAGTTACTCGTTTGGCAATTCACCTTGAAAATGGACAGCGAGTGTACTTCACAACAGAAAATGCACGTGTAAGAGCATTGTCACCACAGCCAACAACGTTAACTGCATTTTTCTTATTGTGTAGGGATGATATGTTTGCAAAGACGCAACCTTACTCTGAAGTGCCAACATTCTACAGATGGAATGCATCAGAAAAAAATTCAACGTCACAAACAAGGTAAAGCAGTTCAACAATTCAAAATCCACACGTTCAATTCACACGAAACGTGTATAATGAGGCATTGCTATTGATTGAGGACAACTGTTTATGGCCTGCTCACGTGTTGGAAAACCTTCAGATTTATTTGCGTACGCACCAGATAGAAAAACAAAACATTGTGTATCCAAAAGCACTACAATAAATAAAAACACATATGGCCGCCACTGTCAAATTTCGGTAAGAAAAACATAACCTAAGCTTATCGTGTATAATTGGCTCCGGCCTTGCCTCAAGTCTGACTTATCCAATCGGAAGGCGAGAGGCTCCCGACGAGGCGATTCCATTAAGTCGCGGTTTCTTTTTTTTGAGTAGCATTGCAACGCATGCAGGGTACACGCTAGTTTAATATAAATATGTATCTACCGTTCGTTCGAAATTGCAACACAATTTAGGCCAATCGTTTTGGGAGATTTATTGGACTGCCGAGCTCGTATATGTCTCAAAAAATGCATAAAAAAACCGTTTCTCATTTAGGGCAGTTCTGGGCTAATTTCGACGAATTTTATGGAATATCACAATTTTTAACAGCGTTGTATTTTTGTTTACGTTAGTATTTAATGTCATAAATAATTTATATTTTATTACATTTCAAACAAATTTAATATTTCCTATTGAATTAAATATAGTTCGTAATTTTTTTTGTTTATAATGAGTGAGTTTAGTTTTGAAGTCAAAGATTTATCATTTATAACGATTTAATTGCATACGATGTTCGATAGTATTAAACTTAAAATAAAAGAACACGTGCTTTAAATGCTCATGATTATTGTAATTGATTTCGTATGGCAATTACAAGTTTCTATAAGATTTCGTATGTATTTGAAATTCTATCGCCGTGTCTTGTCACGTTAGTACGTACTCGGCTCATTAAGCGTTTATTAATTCTTTTGAAAATAAATGCCCATAGTTAATTTTGATCGTAAATTATTTTGACCATTACTGTTCAATAGCGATATTGGTATAATACCGTTAATCTATCGCACATAAATGCCTAAAATAAATTATTTAACCCAGTTAGTGGATATTATTTACTAAGCAATTATTTTCAATACTAGTGTTGGATTGGTAAGCATTACTTTTATTTAATTACAAATAGCCACAGACCCACATTTGAGGTGACGTTAATGGTAACCAAATAACAGCAAATTTTACCAATCAATGGACACGGTTTATTTTAATTATTTTTTTATAACCTTGTAGTTGTGTAACAGAAGGTGGCCGTGAAATTCACGACCCTCCATGAATGACATGAGGTAGGGGGTCAAATTAGTTCACACCAGCGGTGCATATAGTTTTTTAATGCGAATACGATGCCTACATTATAATTCAATGTTATATTACTTTTACTTATATTTTGTGGAACAAAAGATAGAAGATTTTATCGTAGTGGTTTATTTTGTATTTTTCAAGAAATAGTAATTGAGCCAACAATCCCATTTGCTTTATGAAGACTCCGTCAATATTAAATTGGGTAAAAAGCAAACGAAAAACTATATAGGTATTCATCGTTTCTTTTGGAATGATAGTTTTTCGTCAATTCATTACTGAAAAACGGTTTTTTTTATTTTACAAATATTTCAAATAATAATAGCACGAATATTATTATTTCAAATATAGTTGACCTAATATTAAAATATCTTATAGTTAAGGAATCGCCAAATGTGTTCGAATATTCCGAGTAGAATCACTGGCTCTGAGCTAAAGTAAGTATAGTATGACACACATTTCGTCCACTTTCAATTCATCTATCTGCTTGAATATAATACTTTAAGGATGAAACTTCTGATAGAAAGGGATGGTACCTTACAGGAAAACTACTTTCCTAAACACGTATTGTTCCTGTGCGAAATATAGCCAGATAAACTGTCGGGCTAACATAATATCAATTAATTCTTAATTATGTATTTCCACAATACCTATTCATCCGTGTGGGATTGCGAATTTCTTTTATGAACGTAAATTTGTCAGTCATTGGTTAGTTGGTTAGTGGGTAGAAAGTTAATACAATAGCCATTATCGAAACCGTATTTGCCGAACAAATCCACTTCAAATTTAAAGGGTTGCCGCCTTTATTGTTCCTCCGTTTGTGTGAGCGATTTTATCGATAATGGATAATGACAACTGAGCATTTTCCACGAAATCGATAGCGCCATGTTAATATGGAAGCATTCAAATAATCCTCTTGAAATACGATTGGACTCACAATAGTGGTTTGTTACTGGATATTGATGTTCTTTGAACTCCGTTGAACGTTGGGAAGCTGTTAATTGATTTTATTGGCAATTTTTGATGTCGCAAGTACTAAATTCGAAATATTTTATAAAAGCGGTTATGATGACTATACTTTTCCACAGCCTTAGTTTTCAATGTTTTTTATATATTTAAAAAAAATCAAACAAAACATGGGGTACAAGTTACATCAGTAAACGTGTTTACATGTTTATCATCACTTAATATTAATATATCCATTGTGTTGTCATACGTGTTGTATTCGGAATACTCTGAATCTACTATCAAATTAAATATTTATTATATAATCAACACTGTTATTTTCGTTGCCAACTTTGATGTTTCAAGTCGTCGTTAGCGATGGAAGTAGTTTTCATTAGTTACAATTTAGATATGGAAACCCACTTTTCATCAAAGTTTCTACGTAGATTTCATTAATGGTGCATAAAGTGGAAAACAACTCGAAAGTTGTTCGGGCCAGATGTTTGAAGAATTGATATAACTAAAGAGGATTGCCTGCGTCCGATAGTAAAAGGCTCAAGTAGAATTTAATTAATTTTCTACACATGTTATGGATATGATTCGTTCTACCCCGAGCTAATTACTAGCTGGTAATTATTAATAAACAAATTGGAGATATAGTTTGGTTTTGTTCACGTCATTATTATACTGTCTCGAACTCGAAATGCGCTGTTACGCTTGCATTCATTTCAATAGATAACCTCTCTGCGCCTTGACTTCTACTCCTTCAGTGTCGTTCCTGATGAAGGCTTTGAATTGCTTTTTATTTAAAAAAAGAAAATTTAGTTCTCATAATACATTTCACAAAAAGAATTCAATACAATACAGCGAAAAAGTAACATTCGGTAATTATTTATCTACTGTGAATAATGCAATGTGTTAATATGACATCATCGATAATGTACCGAATTTAATGCACCCTGTTCATGCGAATGTATATTTAAATATTTGCTGCATTTCTTATTCATCGAAACGTGGAATATGTTTAGTGAAGTACATATTTTATTTTGGTTGTTTAGGTGCGACGCTGGTGGTACAATCGTTGAATAGTATAATGTAGCGAGAACCAAGAGTGTTCATTATGAATGCACCGTTGAATCCCGTATCTACAGTTCGAATTTTCGAAACGGCGCGTTAAGTTTCGTTAGTAGTTGCAGGTCGAGTCGGGCTGCGAGCACCGCCATCGTGCGAGTGCATCATCCTCAGAGGTTATCAAGAACTCGCATGCAACTTCGCTGGGATCGTAAATCAGGGTTTTAGAACAAATCGCTAATGTATTTTAATGGAACGTGCATGGAAAATGTGCTTTTGAAAGATTTATTCCGTAGTAAATAAAAAAACACACACTTTGTGATGAGTCCTCCTTTATTGATTGAATTGGTATTTACTTGGTAGAACTCCATTATAACACGGTGAGCAAATAGCAATGTATTTTAGTTCTACAAAAACAAACGATCTAGTTTATTTCCTGCTAGCAATAAAAAAAAATGTAAATGAAACTTAAAAGGCGGTTATATCAATAAGCTTACATATTGCGCGGAAATAGTTTATTGGATGAGGATGGTTTGTTACGGAAACGAATCAGCCCTTTGTAATGGCGAGGACGTATATTAGTTTGTTTGTTAATATTTTTTTGTAATAATTGATATCTATTGATTTCCTCCTTTCATTGATCTAATTACTGTTTTGTTAATAGTAATAATGTGTTTGATTGACGTGAAGCATATTTAAATACCAACATATTCTTTTAAAGTTTTGAAAACATACGCCTTTTTACCAACTCATTCGTGTGTTGCCATTAATTTACCGAAACCGTTCTCATCGTTTTTAAAGTTCCAACTGTTTAATTAAAATGGATTTGTAAGTGTGGCTGTAAAAAGTTTAAAGTCTGAGTGTAACATAGTTTGTTTCCAAATTAACTTGCCGACGCCTACTTCGTGCATGGCCACTAAATCTCGGCTGCGGCGACTAAGTTCTCTCGCGCCATTTAACCGCAACTGGGATGAGTGATGTTGATCATCATTCCACTTACATAATGACATCGCACGGCATTCTGACTCTTAATAAGACGACGCGGTCACTAATTTAATCCAACTACACACTACTTTTGCCGTCGGATTTAGTTAGACCGATTCAATTTAACCACTATTCGAATTGGGTTGATTTATCGGGTGAACTTATACATAAGGGCGAGAGGACCAAATATATCATCGGGCGAGTGGGAAATTGACTTCATTCGATTCAATTTTCATTCAAGCTACGTTGAAAGAATTGTAACCGTAAATTAATATTTTATAGTGAAATATTTTTTCCAATACTAACACAGATTGAATCTGAAATCAGTCAAGTTAAAAGTTCCCTTTTATGGGGATTTTGGGGTCAAATTATGTAATTGTGAAAACATTGAAATTGAAAAAAAAAACGATATAATTATTTTTATCATCACGAAAGTTTTCTTTTTATTGATTTAACTGGCATTTACTTGGTAGAACTCCATTAGAAAAAATAGCAATGTATTTTAGTTCTACAAATTTTTGATAAGATATAGTTGATAGCTTTTTCGGCTCACGCCATCGTCAGAACTACTATTTTACCACAGAATAATCGTGTTTTCTTTACTGTTGTGAAAATACAAAAATATTTACCATTTTTAAAATGTCAACTGTCACCTCTTGGTATAAAAGTTTTATATTTTATATAATAAAAACACATCTTTTCACACGTGAAAATGTATACAATTTCAACAATTAAAATTTCATATAACTCTGAAGTTAATATATTTATAATCGTGATCTAAAATAACTAAATTATTTTTTTAGCAATCAACATATAAAATGATAAAAATCGTTTTTAAGAGTTTCGTCTTTGTACGTATACATTTTTATGATAATATTGAATTCAATTCAAAACAGCTTTTTTTGGATTTACATCTTTACGAAATTAACATCACATCGACAAGTATGCGACATATTAAAAAAAAACACACACTCACACACATAAAGTATTTATCACACGTGCTCCTAGACGGAATGTGTTAAAATATTTCATGTGTTATTCACTATTCTTGTACACATTTCGTATATACATATAATTGTTCAACTTTTTTTCATTCAAACTCGCGGAAATCAATAGAGATCTATTATAAAAAACTTTTGGTGTGTAGTAACTTTATCGTTCGTAAATTATGAAAATTTCAATGAAATAAGCTACGCTGTCGTCAGCAGAAAATTACATATCAGTTAACATCAACTGTTATAACAATGATTTTAGTTTGAGTTTTGCATCATGTTCAACATGAAACCATATGTGTGCCAAATTAAATATCTTTGTTAAATCCGTAAATGAACACATTGGCATGGATATATTGTTATGTAAATAGTTTAAATTGCGAAATTATGATGCCACATTTTGCTCAACGTATATTATAAATTAATTGCCATATTCAAACTGATAATATATTGCCGAAAGAATGTTATAATATACGATTGTATTAAAAAACAAGTCATTTTATTGTTTTGCGGATTGTATAAAATAACACACTTAAAAAATTTCATTTAATTTACAGATATTGTTGTATTGCACAAGAGTTAATTTTGTTCAAATCTCATTTTTCTGAAAGTATTGGGTTAACCGATCTTCCGTGAATAGAAAGTAGCATCATTAAAAATTAACAGGAGAATTTGTCGGGCTACAATTCACCGTGACAAAAATTAGCCTTCAACACGTTCATTTGAAATAATGCTGAATGACTTTATGTTTATTATATTTTATGGTAGTTTTTCCGGGCTGGGGAGCGGCGTCTGTTATCGACGCCGGCCATCGGAAGATTTACTTTTTGTTATTTCTGTCTTATCGACGCCCCTGCGTCGCTCAAACTTTTTCACTTTATGAACCTATGACACAGGGCGCGATAAAAATTGGCAAATCACATCATTTGTGCGAACCTTTGACCTTGACCGCAGGCAATTTACTAGACACTTTCGACCCTCGTTTGGAATTGGTTAAAACCGATTTTGGTGGCATGTGTAAACTGACCCATGAAATTATTAAAATATATCTTCACAATATTTGTACCGTTTGTTTTTTTTATACATTTAAATAACAAATTTTTGTTGTGTACATTCAATTTAGAACGGTTTCTTTATTTTTCTATAAAAATAAAAAAAAAACATGATTTATGAGTTTTACAAAACCCGGCTAAAAATAATTTTTGTGTTCATTTTATATTTACGTAATTTCTCAGAAATACTTAATTTTCAAGTTAGCTGATTTTGAAATCCTTTTTGCAAGTGACGTCGACACGAATCATAAAACCGTTCTGTGAAAGCCATTAAATATTAATTGGAGATGAAATAAAATACGTTAACGATTAATACAAAACATTCTAGTCTCGGGCACAACGCCTGAGAAATAATTTCCTCATATACCAACATCTGTAAAATTCTTTGAGCAATATTAACATTCGATTTCATTTCACAAATTCACGTTTAGTTATAATCGCTAATTTGTTTCTTTTAGCCTACTTGTTTGGTTGGTGATAAAAAATCCATAATGTATACGGTTGGTGAGAATATATTTATACTGACATACATTAAACGTCTAGATCGTAGTTAGTGTCAAATAATTTAGTTTTTGGGAAGCGTCGCTTTGTTTGAGCGTCGACGGGCGTCGTTTCATATTTTAACGAATCGGGGAGAGCCGAGTAGACAGATCGCTGGGCTAATTGACGTTTACTGGAGGCGATACAATTAATTCGACTACGCGAGCACCGAAATAGAATGACGCAAATGAGAGGATTTTTTCTCTCTCGATCTGCTTTGTTTACGCCCCACTTGATTCCTTCTAATGAATGCTTTTCGGTGCTCACAATTCAATTCGCCGAGGAGAAGTGTTTGCTTTATTTTATCTCGATTGGCAGGATAGACCGAGTGCCCTAAAACTACGCAGAATGTATAAGTATACCCCATCGCTTGATTTATTTCCACCCTATATTCTATTTGCGAACCGAGAAGTCATCTTCCGTTGAAGAATTCTCTATTTCCATTGATAATAAAACACTTGAATTTATCGAGAAGCTGAAATTTAAAGTACATAATAATTTTGTTAGTACGCACGACAAATTTTTCAATCTTGTAATTTCTGAATATTTGTGAGCTTTCGTTTATTTCGTTTTTGACGTAACTAGAATGAGAGCAATCGTATATTGATTTGTTAATAAGTTTGTATCATATCTCGGAATCGTCTATTAGCTCATCGTCAGTACTTTCTGAAATCTATCGTTCTTACCTTATTCGAATTGGGAGTTATGACGACCGATTTACAGCTACTTCTAGTCAAAGTAGCAGTGCTCGTTAGATATGCTCCTCCTTATCGGAAATGGATATAAATTCGAGTTTTTAAGATTTTATGACTAAAATGTTAATGTGGAATTTTTGTTTGTAATTGGTCTGAGTAAGATTACTTGTAGTGTTTTAACCCACTGGCTGCTCATGTGTCCACCGTTAAAGTGGTTGATAGTACACTCAACATATAAACTGAGTCACAAATTTCGGGTTAGAGCTAATTTTACTCCAGTAGAGAACAGATTAAAATATAATTGCTGATAAAAAATAAGACTTAACTTTTTAGTGTAACTATACGTCACCGAAAAAACGTTTCCGGCTCAGTAATGGTTATGTTAATGAGTCTTTGTTATTTAACTGACATTAATAATATTAAAAAGAAAACATCGTTTGATAAAGGCGTGGTTTTGGCTCATCTGGTATGGTAGAAAATCCGGATAATATGCATTATAGTCCTCACAAAGAATTTTGAAAATCGGGCCGCGGCTACACATTCAATGATCATTTCGAATTGAAAGCTTAAATTCAAATGTAATTTTACATCCTCCATTTCGAACGAGTTGAGGCTTTTACCGCTGAACAGCGTTAACTGTGGGCAGGTTATTCAATAATAATTGAACACTGAACCGAATATAAATTAATATTACTTATGAAATTTTGATGGATATTATTCTTTTGCGACACGTATTGTAGGTTGATTGTTGAACTAAAAGATACAGGCGGCCCTCGACATTCGTATGTTTTACTTTCAACATCACAGACATTAATACCTCTGGATACAAATACAGTACAGTTAAACTTCGATATAACAGACTAATTGGGGGAGGGGTGTACGTTAAAGCCGATAGTCCGCTATATAAAAATAGATTTAGTATAAATCAAAAAACTTTTTTTGAAAATACAACGTATATGTCTCAAATTCTAGTGCTAGACGTATGACGTGATTATCATGACCGCTAAAAATTGTTTACATGCGGGTAAAACTACAAATAACAACTATTAACAGGACCTTTTTATTTTTTTTACATTTGACCGGATTTTTTGTGCCTTATATCGAGGTTTTACTGTATTCGATTTTTATGTAAGTTGGAAGGGGGTCCCATTCTCGCCACGTGAACAAAATTTCTATTAAATATTTTAGTAACCAATTCATTTTTTTTTCTTTTTAATTCATAAATATTATAGTTTTAATATATAAACAAATAACGTATTTTGTTATGGATTTTATTACCGTGTCCAAATAAGTACATTTTTGTTGTAAATATCGAAACTAAAAACTTATTTATAGTTTTTTTTCATTTACATCGTATCGTTGTATGTAATGTATCCGATTATATTATTAATATGTGCCTTATAGATATATAGATCTAAACAGACGTTTATTATGAAGTGCCACAATAGCAGTGGGTATATATTACATGTAATTTGGCTTAAATTCATGCCTGGTCAGGTAACAAAACACAATCTATTGAGGCTGGTTTTTTAGTATCTTCGCTGGTACACTTTCACGCAGCGTGTTGCAAAACGGCCGACGATAAATCACTGATATATGCCAAATAATATATTATAGTTAATGTAGTTTATATCTTTTTTGATGAATGTTTTGCAGGCGAGGCGCAACTCAGGCCTAAGTTGTTGATGGGAATCGATGTGGCAATAGCGTCAGTCGAGGCAGTGAATGAGAGAAAAACTGCGTTTTGTATCGAAATTCCTTTTATGCGCTATCGCGTGGGAGTACATTACTTTGTAAAGAATCATTAAGGAATGATAAATGATTAGAATGAAACGATTGCCTTTTAAAATGCTTATTAAATATTTAAATTTCCACTCTCTGAATTATTAAAGAATTTATCTCTAAGTTCTGTTAATGATATCAAGTTTTGCCGGTCTGTGAAAATAGTCCCATCTCATGGTAGAATGATTATTGCAAAACCCGACATTGTGAAAACTTTAAAATACCTTTTAAGGTGTTAACTGTCACTTCTTGATGGAAAGGCATTATATTTTAAATAATAAAAACACATTTTTTAGTACTTATTTCCACAATATATTTTTTGATCAGGACCGGTTTCGCTCATCGCGAGCATTATCAACTGATAGAATACAATTTACAAACAAGTCTATTTATACAAAACAAAAAAATAATTTGAGTTATAGGTGGCAGGTGTACAAAACCATGGGTTCAAGAACTAGGAAACAATTTACATAAAATCATCAGTCAAAAATATTAGTTGATAATGCTCGCGATGAGCGAAACCGGTCCTGATCAAAAAATATATTGTGGAAATAAGTACTAAAAAATGTGTTTTTATTATTTAAAACTTTAAAATACGTTAAGATAGCCTGAATTGTAAACGATGGTACATTGTTAAGCGCGTATTTGTTTTGTATTTTGACTTGTTTGTCTTCCTTTTCAACGCTCTTTAAGTCTGTTTATTTTGGGTGGAAAAATTTTACTACAATTGTAAATTATTAAGAAATAAAATCAGGACCGGCTCCGATCATTGCTAATACTATTAATCGTTTTAATCAAATGCTCGCGATTAGCCAGACCGATTCTATAATAATATAAAATTGTGGAAACAAATAACAAACAATATTTTTTATTATTTGAGAAATAATTGGTCATTTAAACAACAAACAAATCGTTCTTTCCCTCCGTTAATTGTGTTTCAGTTATATTATGAGAAGTGTTAAGAGTAGAAGTTTCAAATATCGAGACGAAATATGCAAAAATACCATTATACTCGACAAACGTCGCAATTGAAAATTATGTTTATGAATATTTCTTCCATTAATCAGGTACAATAGAATAATACTTTGTATCCTGTTCTGAAATGAAACTAAGTTTAAAATGTGTAAAAAAAATGTGCTCTTGGCATCTTTCTTTGGAGATTGACAATGTTACCATCGCCATTACCATGTTTTTTTAATGATTTTAAGTTGTGATATTTTGGTCAATCATTTCCATAGCTATGAGTTTTTAATGCCCTTTCTTTTATCGCGTCCATAAAACTAGACATTTGGTTAACATCCATTCGTAGAATGCACACATGTTCTGGGGCCGGCTGGACGTGAGATGACACGCCTTCTTGAATGTAATAATATCCAATAAATATGGAGCCGATTTCGTTTTTAACCTACTGAGTTATTTTACCTATTATTATTGATTTAACCCACATTTCTTCACATCCTTCAACATGACATTGTGTATTTTGAAATTACTGATGATATGCTATATTAACCATGTTAATATTTCTATGTCAGTCACACTAACTAAAGCGACGCGGTATGAATTATTGTTATACATAGTTTTGAGAAAGCAAGCGTTTAGTTTATATTAAAAAAAAAATATTATACGACACACGTATATAAATTATTTTATGACATCTAATTTATTGTTATATTATTTGTAACCTCTTATTACCCACATGACTGACGATTAATATGAAACAACAATCATTAACTTTTCTCAGACGAATCGAACCATTTCTTCATAATGTAGGTAATTTTTCATTATTAATTGTTGTCTGGGAATTTTGCGATATACTAAAAGAATCTTCAATTATCTTACATTTTGATAAATGACAAATCTGGTCCCAATCTCTATTATTGCACATTATTCTTGATAAATGATACTCTTTGTCCTATCCATGTGTATTATGTTTAACAATAAATACCATTTATCATTGTGGATGTAAGTACCCTGCTTCAACGCCGGTTGTTGTCAGCGCATAGAGAGCTGTAATCAAAATAGTTTCGACATGGGTTTGATTGAGGGCGGATCAAGCGCGGGTCAACACAATCAATGTATTCTTTCATTGATCAGTGATCATTGATAGCCGATGACATATTCTGCATCCACTCTCGCCTCCTTTGAAAATTCCGCTGCAGCCTTACGTAACGATTACAACGTCGACACAGAATATTATTTAGTAGACTTCATAGACAAGAAAGATGTCATTGTAGAGTTTGTAACAAAACCGTACATGGAGATCGTAGACGTCTCGGAAGACTAAGTCCATGCAATTAATTGTTGCGAAAGCGTCTGTCTGACTTATTCAGCAAATTTGTTTTCATACTATTTTGGAACGAATTAATATTTAAATCTTATTGCGGACTTATTTCTCGGTTTATTAGTATCGCATCATTAATACCTAAACCATGTGTATCATATGTCACAAAAACAGGTGTCTCAGCTTTTTTTTTATATCGCTAATGAATAGTTTAAATAACGACGTCTATTTATTACAATAGGTTTACGGTTTCCAATTTCGTTGGCAACGTTTTAGATGTATTCTTTGGTAACTCTGTCGATGTTTATTTTTAAACCTCGTACCTCGATGAAAACTTATGCGTTGTTTTTCTTATAAATTGAATTGGAATTTACGTGGTAAAACTGCATTACAGTAGAGTAAGTGCTTCGCTTTATGTGTATTAACATACGGTTGTGTATAACTATTTCGGTTTCCGCCATTGTCAGAATTATTGCGTCATTATTGACTGTATTTTTATTTTATGATTTCATCGCTTACATTGGTTTATTTGTATTGTATTTCTGCCGCATCGTCGACCATTATAGCGCATTTTCTCGTGCCCCCCCCCCCTCCGACTCCATCCGATAATATGTCAAAAACATCGCGCCGAAATATAAAATAAATAAATAAAATATTGCCAACGGATCGGGCTTTCGTGTTCGCCTCATCCGCCGTTATTTATCGCCAGCTTATATTTCTCCTGCGCTCTGCCCTGCCCCGCCGCACGCTTAACACTACTTCGATTGAGGCATAATAATTTTATTTTTGTTTCGGTCTTATTTATTGCACCCCTGCTTAACCCCCGCCGTTTGTTATCAATGACGTGTGTTATATTCATGATATTGCAGTGTCTACAGGATACGGTCCAGGAAGTAAGAGCGTAAATGATCAGGTCCACACTCGAACACGCTTCAGATGTTCAATACCAATAAACGATTGACGCAACCAAGAGAGTTGAATGGATTTATAATATGTAATTTATTATATCGACTGAAGGTGCTTGATGGAATTTGAATATCAAATTCGACTTGTTACAACTTTGTTCGATTCAAATATTATAATATGTTAATTCCGTATACGGTGAGGTGATTTTCATTTGCTATGCGATTAATTATCATTTATTAAAGTCTAAAAAAAGTATTATAGACTTTTACTTTAACATATTTATTGTCTGCTAAAGTCTTAACTGTTGAAACATTTCATTATAGTGTCACCTCAAAGAATTAAAAGTGAATAGGGTCAAATAATTTTTGTATTGAAATATAGCCTGATTGGTCCTGACAATCCATTTTACACTTACTTACACTACTGGAATCAATTCTTAAATATTTAGTGTTGAAATATCATTATTGTGGCTCGGATGAGATCGGACTGAGTTTGGAACTAAAATCATTACTTACCTAAGTAATGAATAACCTAACGATGCAGTAAATCTAAAAGAAGCAAAACACGAATCACATCTAATAACACACGAAGTGTAACATCGAAAAAGTCAACTTTGATTTTATATAAAAAAAGAAACTCCACCGAAGATATGCAAATTTTCCATATGTTATACTTATTTCAGTTTAAATAGTTTTTGATGTTGTTGAAGCTATATCTACTCTAGTAACTGCGAAATATTGTTTCCTTAAGAAATAAAATTTAACCTTTTCATATTCAATATCCACACCGTAGAATGAAATGTTTTGAAATCTTGATAGCAGAGCGTTAAATTATGTGTTCAAACGATGAATATTGAGTATCGATACGGAATATTGATGAGGTAAGGTACCGGGCCATATCCCATCGAGCTTATTGTATTACCGTGTTAGGATTATTGTGTTTGCGCGTGCGTGTTTCGGGATTTGCTTGTTCTTGTGTGCTGAATGATTTGTGCCGATCCACAGGTTATCCTTTGGTTTCCACCTGAATACTGAATATCTCCGTCCGCGTTTCGTTCGATGTCGTGGCGTTTGAAATAATTCACACTTATTTTGTTTCCACGCAAAGCGATCCGGTTATTGTCTAAAATTTTAATGAACTAGGAAATCGCTATAGCCAGCCCTACCGTAGTTACATCAGAAAAAGACGATTTATTGTTTTCTTCAATCAGTTTATATTAACGGGGAGCTTTCCTTTTTAATTTGGAGATTTGCGGTGGTGCTATTGAAATCAGACCGGGCGATTATCTCATGATATGATGTTAACCTTTTGCACTCGAGCATTTTTTCGTATGTGCCTACCAGCAACTCGACGCGTTTTTTTGCGAAAATCGTATTCGCTAAATGAATCAAAGTAATAAAATAAATATTTATTTTTTGTGTAAAATAGATATATAATGGATATAATGTACATATTTTTATTTTATTTGTAATTCTTCATTTTATGGTATTTCACAAAGCAATCGCTCACATGTAATCCTAGCTTATATGCGCAGGTCTCGCAACAGCCGTGTTTCCGATCTCCCGCCAGAAATTTTTATATTTGAACATACTGCACAGCCCTTCTTAGTCCCTGAACGTAATCTATGTATTTATCTGCAAGACGGTCTTCTGTAGGAACAGTTGAAGTACGCACTCAGGATCCAACATGCATTTCGATGACAACACTTATTGATATTACGCAAGCCGACTATGTTTGGCTATGTTTTTTTTTATCAGAAAATGACTCCCTAATGATCTGTTATTGTGATCTAGTTGAAATCTAAATATAAAAAATGCTAAAAGTATACAAAAAATGACTTTATAAACATGCCGCCACTGCGGCGGCATTCGAGTAATGCGATAAACTTACAATGCCGCCTCTATGGCGGCATTCGAGTGCAAAGGGTTAATGTTTATGAAACGTTCTACTTTTTTGCGTCCATTATATCCAAGTTCTTATAATTGGCGGTAACTTTAAAAGCTATTTGTTTATTGATTGAATTGGCATTTAGTTGGTAGAAGTCCATTACAACGCGGTGAAAAAATAGCAATATATTTTAGTTCTACAATTTTTTTAATAAGATATAGTTGATAGTTATTTCGGCTCAGGCCATCGTCAGAACTATCTGTCCTAGTCCTGTACTAGTTCTGATTTTTTTTATAAGATATAGTTCTATCAACTATATCTTATAAAAAAAATTGTAGAACTAAAATACATTGCTATTTTTTCACCGTGCTATTTTTTATTTATTTTATAACCAAAGTAATACCGTTTTTACTTAATGTATTTTATGGGATAGTTTATAGTTTTGTGAAGATCAATAACACTGGTCACAGTGGTGTGCTAAAAATCACGATATTGTGGATAGTTTTATGCCATAAAACAAAAATAAGTGTATTCACAAATAACCTATTGTTTATAACGTTGACATTTCACCAAAAAGAAAGCTTTTATGATTATTAAATCAATTTCATCGTGAAGATTTACCTAATTGCCGTACATGAAAAATGTTGATTTTTGGTGATTCTCGCGCTAAACAAAACCCGTTTTTTGAATAAACAATTTTCTTTAAAGCTGTTAACAATTAAATTATATTCATCACTTCTTGGTGGAAACGCATGATAATTTAAATAATAAAACACATTTTTAGTACTGATTTCCATAATATATTGTATGATCAAAACCGGTTTCGCTCACATCGATTATCAACTTATGAATGCTTGCAATGAGCGAAACCGGTCCTGATCAATATAAACAATTGTAGAAATTATCGTTTTTATTATTGAAAATATTATTTTCAATCATAACGTGGGCGGATTTTCGTCGTTGAACTTATCACAAAATTGTACACGATGCGCGCTCGCTGATCAATTCATAAAACATGACATTGTTGTTTGTCGTTGAAAGCTTGAAATTTAGTACTGAATCGGATACGCGCTGTCTTTTTTTTATATTCTTGTGTCAGGGCGTATTTGTGTTGAATACGAAAAAATCGCCGTTGCCTCAACTATACATTATTTTCACACGCATACAGACCGAGCGGGTCACAGCCATATTGTCGTTTCGATATGTACGAATAATCGCTTGAATAATAATAATATAAATCGAGGAATTCGTACGTGTTTCGATATTTTTTTACCCCTGAATTAATTCGGGGTGCTTCAAAATAATATGTGTCTAATCTATATGCACCACTGGCGGCACGTATTGACCAATTGTCTATGAATTAGTTTGTTTCAGTATTATCAAACACGCGATCATAAAAACGAAAGTTATCACTTTTAAAGAGTTCACCGTCACTTCTTAGTGAAAATGTATTTTATTTGAATAGACAAAATACAATGTTAAGTGTTGTGTCCACATTTGTATAATATAAAGAATGGGACTAGTTTTGATTATCTGATGTTTGTATTGTAAAATTGTCGAAACGGACGAAGAACTGCGTTTTATTTTTTTTTTTAACTTTTATGGTGTTAAATATTATTTCTTGGTGGAAACCCATTCATTATATTTACGTTATAAAAACACAGTGTTTTGTAATGTTTTCGTAATTTTATATTATCACTTTTAAGGTGTCATTTCTTGATTCACCGGTTTCGCTCATCACAAGCATTTTCATCAGTTGATAATGCTCGTGCTGAACGAAACCGGTCCTGATCAATAAATATTTTGTGGAAATAAGTACTAAAAGTGAATTTTAATTATTAAATATATATAAATTGAAATGATCATGACGGGTTTCGCTCAATGCTAATATTGTCGAATGATGATTTAATTTATTTTAAATAAATACCAAAGTAATTTAAATTGAATATTGTAATATTTTGTCACTTAATTTCTACAAATGCGTATTAAAAAAACAAATTTGAATCATTCCAGAAGCAATGTAATGTTAAATAGTATGGCCAATGTATTAATTCCTGGATCTTTCTTTTGAGAAGAAAGAGGACCGTGTGTCGTATTTGCACATTTCAATTACTGACCAGTTCGGCCGTTAAAACTTCAACAGTATTGGACGTAAAAAATATTCCCTGGCTCGCACCAACAATAAAATAACCGTTTTTTTATTGTCAAATTTATTGCACCTCTGTTATTCTTCACAGGTGTGTCTTCTCTGGCAGCCATTTTTATAAGGCGCCGATCGACGATTCTCATTAGCATTCTTTATTACCCGATTCACCATTATTGTAATGCTTATAACATGGGTGGTTTATCATAAAAGTTGCCATTCTTACTGGTACTTTAATTATTCCAGAAGAGCCATTACAGTTTAAAAGGGACATTTAAGTAAAATTCCCGCGTAATTAAGATTTTCGTTCTTTATGAGGGCAACTTTTTATTGAACTTTGTCACTTAGAGAGTATTCTTTTCAACAAAGATCATAGATAAATCGGAAGAGCTATTTTTATAACATAATATAATGCAGTAAAATCTTCGTTAAAAACGTTTCTTTCTATGTTGATTGATCAATATGAAAATATATTTTAATACACTAATCAAAGAAGATTTTTTTAATGATAAAAATCATACTTTTATTTTAAGCCGTTTCTTTTCTTCACGAGTAGCAGCCGCTAAAAAAAATAACCTCTCTTTAATATCAAATAAAGCCATTTATTTACTCAGTGGTTTTTTTTTTATAAATATCTCAATTTTATAAGTCAATTTTGGAGTACTTATAATTTAAAAATATTGTCGATATTTTTTTAACAAAACTGTATCAGATTTTCTCGGTAAGTAAAAATCTTTAAAACCATTAGAGATTGTAAGTAAATGATGCTTAATGGTATAATAAATATAAAAATATTCCGCTCGTGTCAAGTTGTATACGAGCCGATACCTCATTATTTTCTTGAATACTCTTTTATGAAAGTGGAGTTTTAGTTACAGAGAATTTTCTTTGCCCGTTATTTCTATCCTTAAAAGAGAAACTACGCTGTATTTTGAAACAGTCTATATCTGAATTATGAAAGCATCAATTATATTCATCAGGGAAATCGGGCATCGATGCGGAAATTATTTTTCAAGTGTTTTCAGAAGTACGTACTCCCTTGATTCAGAAAATATGCATCATACAAAAAGCTTTTCGATAAATTTGTTTCGGAAATTGTTGAATATTATCTGTATTTTATATTGCCAAAATACATCTGCTTTCAATTATGTTTTTTCTTAATTAAATATCCCTCGATTTCAATTCAATAGATTTTATTGCCGCAGTGAAATGAGTGGACGTGCGACCAGGTGTAGTGGCGAAGTTTTTTCGGGTAAAGTTTGTAGGCGCATTAACAAGTAATTTTACGAAATCGTAACATTTACGAACTCGAATACAAAAGGAGCCCTAAATCTAGCAATGATACAGCGAAATGGTTGCAATAAAACATTGGACATTGCCTAATTTTTATGCTGCGCCCGTTTGCGTCGGACCAAGGGCACAATAAACCATACACCCCCGGGCATGTTAGTTTTAATATGTTTTCTTTTTATTCGCCTTCGTGAGAGATACAATAATATATTATTCGAAGTAGAAAAATATCACTTAGTGCGGCTGCCTCGCCATAAATAAAGGGTAAGAACGGCCATAATTCACCGACATTTTTTTCAACACTAGCACGAACGCACTCACACTCTACCTTTGCCTGTAAGAAAACCGGTTGTGGGTGGGAGACGCCACAAATGAAGGGGGGTCTTCCAGTTGACAATAAGTAAAATATATTAGTCATATATGCTTCGGTATTTATTTTTCCGTGCGGCTTCGGGAGAGAGTGAATTTTTAAGTTCCGAAATTTTGCATCTCTCTCCCGGATAAACAATCCCAATGGAAGCTTTTTTTTATATTCTATTTGTAACACGTTGAACAACACACGTAAAAATAATAATATAGCGTATTGATATGTTATTCAATAGTTTTTTTCAATACGATAATCTTTGAGCGTACAATTTACAACACAGTCATATTAACACACTTTATTTCAATTAGTTTTTACTACAATCATTTTTCATTAAGTGTTAATAAAATTAATATATTTTTTATTTTACTTTCTAGGTAAGCAGCGACTTTATTAATAAATATATATCCAATGTCTTCACGATTAGACTGACAACAATGAGGTAAGCTTTTCTATTGTTTAATTGATCGTACTAATTTTCCCTTAGTAGATCCAATATGAAAATTTGTTCAATCCGTCAACAATCTGAATAAATTAATTCTTACAATAATAGGTCATCTGAAATTTAATCCCACCGTGACCCAGCAATTCAAAATAAGTTGGAATCTCTAAGTATTAATTTTCCCAATTATATTCCAATGGTAGTTATTAATTACAGTGAAGACTTCTTATTACAATGTTGCTCTATTTGTAATAAGTTGTTTTTTCCGTATATGAAAATCTGTAGTAATAAAATCATTTCAGATAAAAATATTTATAAACCTTTAGTTTGTATTTCTTGTAATTATTTGATTCAAATTGATAGTCTGTATGAAACACTTTCAGGCGATATCGTAAATTTAATTGTTTCCATTTTTTTTTTTTAACTCACTTGTTTACTCTAGATATCTTATAAAATCTCATTCGATGTTAGAATAACATTTAACCCGCAATCGCTTATGTCAGCTTATCGTTTACGGCATTGTTAGATACATATGTTGTTTGATATCGCAGATTTATTGGTTCGTATAATGTATATCAGTTATACGAATCTTGAGATCATTGTTATGAAGAACATTACAGTCGTGCCATGTATCTAGTTGGGAGGGGGGGATGAATTATACTTCAAAGAGGGTTAGGTCTAGTGTTCTCTCATAATAAAACGATTAGGGCTTGCGTGATTTGGCGGTGGAATATCTATCATCGCAGGTGCGCCGCGTTAATTTTTTAATGCTATTTGTAAACGCGTCAAAGGTTGATACCTTCCGTTTTTTTTTTTGTTATTAAGATGTAAATTAATATGCTCCAGTTCGTGTGCCTAGAAAAACGTACACTACACAAGATACACACATACGTAGCTGTTCGTTTTTTACTTTCTATTTATAAATGTGTCTACCACTCTTATAAAATTAATGGAAAGTGTCACGGTAATTTCGTGTAAAAATCTTAAAGATACTGTTTTTAATTTTTTGTCTTGTCACTTTGTCGTAAGGGTAGCGCCGTCGTCCGCAAAGAAGTATACGTGTTTGATTTTAGTTTACAATTTAAAGTTTCAACGCTTTTATTTGACATATCGCGTGAGGCTTTCGTTTCATCGTTTCAATTTCGAACTTTTTGCATGCGCTTTGTCACCAACGTTATAATTAATAATTGATGTCATTTTTTCGACGAATCAAAATTGTCCCACTACTTACTTCTCCTAATGAGTTCTTTATGATTGTTCAATTCCATTAAGATGGTAATTGACTTACCTTAATTTTGTTTGACAATTATTAATAGAAGATTGTTAACATTTTACTTTTAAATAAATCTACATGATTTTTATTAACATTGTATGACTTCCTGTAAATTGTTTTCTATAACTAGACTTGCTTGTAAATTATATTTTACCAGTTAATAATGCTCGCGATGAGCGAAACCGATCCTCATGAAAAAATATATCATGGAAATAAGTACTAAAAATGTGTTTTTGTTATTTATAATAGCATGCCTTTCTATCAAGAAGTGACAGTTAACGCCTCAAAAGTATCAAAACTGATTAAGAAATTAAATATCGGCGTGGTATTTTTAATACTTGTCTGGGTGGACTTAGCATAAAAAAATATTTATATTCAGCTGAAATTCGAAAAATTTATGAAATAAAGTACCGTAAGAAAAGGTTGCATATACAAAATATTTCATGTCGACTTTTCTAGCCGTGTGAATATTATATTTATTGTCAACAACTTAATCTTTAATAAATATCTAAACGCTAAGAAATCTTTAAAATATACTTCGTATCTTTAACAGATATGGCTGTCCGGGACTTGCGGATTCGACGAAATCCAAGTGTTCCTCGGCAATACGTGAAATGGATACCAACCAATTCATACAATTCTTGAAAAATCGAATAATTTTACGTTGTAATAAATTCCGATTCAAAATGCATCCTATTGCATGTTTCTATTTTTTTTATTGTCGATGGGCGCATACATGCGTGCACTCGTAATTTTAAATTTGTCAATTGGACTGCAATTATACTCGAATAGAATGTTAATAAATATTTATGACTGTCATATAAAATAACTCCCCATGCTCAATTTGTTCATTTTATTCCCCAATAAAAACTAAATTAGATGCTATTTACATTGGACAAAGAAGTCGTCCTGGACTTTGGTATTGTGATAAAAACTAATATAGCGCCGCAATATGTGATAAAAGTTCATTGTATTGTAAATGGGACGTATGTTTTTAGGAAATTGATTGCCATTGAGATTATTTTATTTTTGTTCCATAAATAAACACAACTGTAACATAACATATACATACATATATACGAAAAATAAGTTTCTTTGTTTCGATGTATTTCGTTATAATTAAATTACTTTCGTCTTTGTCTGAAGAAAATATTTATATTTTTTGCATGCATAATTTTTGAGAGAAAGCAAAATTCTATTATGTATTTATAACAGTACCGTAGTAACTAATAATGTATTTTTTGCTTAATGCTGCAGGTGAATAAATTTTATGTCCCGTTGACATTTTTTAGAATTTTTTCCTGCTTAAAGAAATTTATTCACCACTCCAATAGTCTTAACCAGTGCTCACGAAAAGGGTACCCACATTATCTTAGTGTTTACCGAGAAAAAAAAACATTTCCCTTCTGTTACGGCTTCGTTTTTTTGCAGAGTCAGTGCTCCATATTTCTAGTTGCGTTCTCCGTCTCCGCCCAATTTAACACCCTTGTAATAATAAATCCATTTTTTATACGATATCGAAAATTGTAATCCCGGCGCGTTCTGCTCCACTCGTCCCGTCCGTCCATTATCGAAGACCCAGTGTCGTTCCGTTAATTAAACTAGCCGCTATCTCACACAGCAGATTCGAAAATAATAGCTCCTATATTGAATCGCCTGCCCGTTTTATTATATATTCGTCTTTGGCTTTATGAAACAGCGAAATGAGACTGGCTGCTCTTGTAATGTGTTTTTTTTCTTCTCCCATTTTATCTGAGTAACGGTAACGAATTCTGATGTGTTACTTTATTGCTGTGATGATGGCCTACCTACGCTTTACCAGGCGACTTTGATGCGTGAATTTGTTGTTGAACTTTTTGTTTTTATCACGGCTTATTTTCTTCTGAACTATTTTTATTTAATCAACTTTCACTCAAATGAAATTTCATTGACGATGGCGTGTTTCGATATTGTATACTTCCTAATTTCTATATTGTCTTTCATTACCTTTTATTATTTATTCGTATAATCAGTTTGATTTAAGATTTGCACTGATGGAATTTCAATATCATATCTGAATTGATCAAACTCTAAACTTTCACATGTTTTTTCAATCGCGACCCGGGGTTCGCTTTTCAGCTTACAGATAAAATCGAACTGACAGTAAACCGTTTGCATCGCTTATATTCTATGCAAATCACGAAAAAAATATTTTATTAACGACTGGTTTGAATGTCACTACTGTTTATTGATCAAAGTTCGAGTGTTTCCATTTACCAGAATGCCCGAAGAATGTCTAAACGATTCAAATTTCATATTATTTTTTTTTGTCTGAAATCAACTTCGTGAAAAATAATCGCATTAATATTACTATCGCGTAAGATATTATATCACATCTACATATTAATTTATATTGAATTATACATACATAAAGAATATTAACTATATATGTAAAAATGACAAATTTTATATAAACATCTTTACCGGTTTCGTTCGACTATCAACTGATATATAATTATTTTCGGAAATCTGTACCTCCAAACTTATAAAATATTTCGCGTGGGCTGTTACTTCTCTACTCTAATACTCTTCTCACGATGCTCGTCTAATGCTCTTATTAATTTCGTGACTTCTAATTCTGCGTATATCAGCATTCAAAATATTTTGCTACGTTCCTGCACACTTAAGTTGATGTAATATTAATAATCTGTTAGAGTAGCCCACGAACACGCCTCTACACCCTTGGCGGGTAATAAACATTTGATACGACTTTTATAAGATTTACCCCCAGCAAAGAATTGGAGGTATACATAGAGGAATGATAGTGGCGTGGGTAAGAATTAATCATCCGAGCAGATATAATAGATATGAAATTTTGCCCTGCGAAGATGAAGATAGACCGGCGAATGCCAATATTCGTCGCCGATAAATTGCCAAAGATAAAAGACTACTGGGTGCTCAAGTTGGGTTTGATTTATCTTTTTAAATCTAAATTTTTCACAGATCATTAAAAACGTTACATTTTAACACTCTTGTAGTCTTTCTAAGTAATACTTGTTTACTTACGTATAGATATCACCTTAACATGTATTATAGTATAAAACCTGGTGTACATTCAAAAATCAGTATGTATTTCAGTTTCGGCATTTCCATCGTTCGCTTTAATCCTTTCCTTCCAGTGCACCTGTGTCCTTTCAAGACTTGTGAGAGTGGGCTTATATTGACTCATTATAATATATTCCCGAAACTTTACCCTTTGATTGCGCTTGTCTCATCCGCTGAGACTGCTGATTGCTGTGTGTTTATAGTTGACTTATAAAATTATAAGACAGTTAACTGTGCTAAAATTTTCGTATAAGGAATAATGTTTGTGTTGAAAATTTCGATAACTTGAATTAATTTTTGAAATTTTCAATTTTGAAATAGCCTTTGTGTGGCTCCGCATTAAAGACAAAATAATGTAAAATATTTGAATTTCGAAAGTAGAAAGTAGATTTTTTATTACACCCGCAATCATTCTTGTGTATGTTACCTAGTTTTATTTTATAGTAAATATTTTTTTTAATTTATGATGTTTGTTGAAGATGTTTGGTAGACTTTCAATAAAATTGTTGAAATATTATATATATATATAGAAAACTTTGTACGGTTCTACATTTTTTGTCCATTAATCCGGGCTTCAGACTTTGTTGATGACAAAACATATGTAATCGTACATATTTTGAATAATTCAAATGACATATTTTATGACTGAAAATTTTTTTTAACAAGATAAAATCAACTCACGTCAGTTTCCTACGTGTAATTCCAATATGTTTAGATTCCCAAAAATACATTTTAAAACGCTGATAAACCATACGTTTCTAAATATTTTTACAAAATAGAATATTATTGTCGAGTAAAGCAACATGCAACCTCTGGAGTGTTTAGATTGTAAACACTCGAAATGTGAAATAATATCCGCCAATCGTGAAAGGCAACCGCAGTTTATATGTGCCCTGTAATCGTTACGGGGGTGGCCAAAAGTGGCCCAACTGTTATTCGGCGGAAAAGGGGTGGGTGTATTACGCTGAAAAGACAATCGGACCGTGAAGGATGTCTCAGGAGCGTAGTGAAGCGATTATTAGATCAATGAGTTTCAATTATTATGATAAGATGAAATACGGTGGCCGGCGATGAATTGCTGCGGATGAATGTGCTTTTGGAACACAAATAATATTAAGATTTACCTATAATTTCCAAGTGTCTTGATTCGTTAATATCATATTTTAATTGATACCGATTGAGTGCTATTTGAATCTTAATGGTTATTTACGAATTTCTCTGTTCTTCGCCGCAGCGAGAAGAATTAGTGAATATTCTTCAAGATTTTCACTAAGCTTTTAATGGTATTCACATTTTTTTCATGATTTCCAAAGAAATTCATTCCGCAAATATAACGTACCTTGAAATTGATTTGTCGAAATTGTTTAATTCCTTCGATCCATTTGTGGTAGGTATTTCCAATGATTTTCAAGTCGATTGTGTTTACTTAGTTTCTCTACAGAAATTTTCTAGGAATTTATTTTTACAGCACAAAATCTATATTTATTTAAAATTTGAATTGTTACCACTGTTATCGATCCCACATGTTTTGTCACTAACGACCCGGGTTTCGCCTTTCGGCATCTTCAAACATTCTTAAGGTTGGTCAGTTCTGATGCATCCGTGTGATAGAATGCCTGAGGATGCCGAAATACGAAACCTGGGTCGTTAGTGACAAAGCATGTGGAATCGTACAAAGTTGTAAGAATCCAAATCTGATATCGAAATTCCATCTAGCACCTTCAGTCGATATCATAAATAATTTTATTTCATTTTTATGACGTCATAATGTAATTTCTATTAATAGAGTTTTTATTCACAGTTGTAATTAAACACATCGAGATTAAACTTTGTGTCTGTAATTTTTAAATTTAAATTAATAATGTATAAATAAATATAGGAATATGTTGCGATTTACTATCCTTTTCGTATTTTTCTACCATTTTCACATATTAGTGAATCTTTAATGGATTGTCTGTACTAGAAATTAGCAAGTCATTTACGGTTATCGTTTCTTGAATGTGTAACTGAAATTGAAATATTGTAAAAAGCCATTAATCTCAGCCGTGTTAAACAAGCTTTTGCTCGATAAATACGTCATGAAGCTTCCGTTTCGCAGCGGAAACATTGATTGGCCCGCTGAAAACTTTCCCAATATCGTTTTCCGCAACAGCAAAAACAAAAAATCACCAAATACGAAACAATTGTTTTTATGTTTACAGAATAAGTCGATACTAATAATATATATAAAATAAGATTTTGTTGAAAATAAAACGACGTCTTTGACGACGGTGATTCCCTCGGGTACTATACGTTTGTTATTTCCCCCGTGCTCGTGGACTTGCCTCTGCGTCGGAGTAAGCAACGAAGAGAAAAATGAACTTACGTATTTATACCATTATTTCACAAACTGTACAAGGTTACACCAACCTGTTTAGTTGTGTGTTTAGCAATCTCCTTGAGTTACATTTCTCAATTTTGATAGCGGTAAAATTGTTGGCAAGTTGATTTTTAACAATCAGCAAACCCTTTTTTGTTTAGGTAACCGATCGTGAAAGTCAACTGATTTCAGTATTCTGCTATCAAATATCGACACTCACATTCGCAAAACACTGTGGATATGCTACGAACAGTCTAATGGTGTTAAAGAAGTCTAATTATATGCTTAATTATAAGTTAAGTTTCAAGTCGTTGCAAATATCAGAAACCGAACGCTAAGTATGTTTTTCGTTGTCAGTGCTAATAGGCATATCAAAAATAAATGAACATTCTTACCATTTCGGCCCACGCCATCGACAGAACTATTTTTAATCGTACATTTGCTATATCTATATATCGTCTTCATTTCTGTTTTAACAACGTAGCTTATATCATCCTAGCAAAAAAAGAAAGAAAAAAACAAATTTAAATAAACTACAAACAGGCGGCACTTTCAATAAGCTTAAATACTGCCCGAAGATTATTTATTACAGAAATGCATTAGCCCTTCGCAATTGTCTGAGGCCCGTCGCAACGTGAGCCGAAATAGCTATCGACTACATATTTAAACAACTTTTGTACAGCTAAAATACCACCAAGTAAATGCCAATTCAATCAATATATTCTTACCGTGTTTGTTAAATCCAGGGCTACTTTTTTATTACCGTTTGCAAAGACACATTTTTAAGTACTTAATATTCATACAATATATATATGTATTTTAAGTTATGCATATGTAGGAGTTTGATTGGGGCTTAGCGTTTGTATAATATGATAATTATTCACGAAACCCTACTTCGGGCGTATTTTTTTTACATTCTTAAAGGGCGAGCTTCTCCAATCCCGCGGCTTCGGGATCCTTGGGGAAGCGGGGAGAAAAATTAATTTGGTAATAATAACAGTTTAAGCCCCTTCGTCGTCTCCCGCCCCGCCCCCTACATCATTATTATCATCATCATTTTGCTCCATACAGTTAAACGAGTTTGCGAGCGTTACGAGAATTCGGTCCAACTTAAAAGAGAGAGTTCGTGTTGGATTTCTTGTAAAACACTCTCTTCACCACATTTTCTCACCCCCATATCTACTTATACTCTTTAATGCCCAAGTACTTATTCCCATAATATTATTTTTCTGAATTCAGCACAAAAACGTAACAATTCGTATGTTACGCGATAATCAATTCTTGGAAATCCATCAGATACAAAATCAAAGAGTAAACAATAATTTAGTTAGTATCCATTAGTTTCAATCATTGCGTTGATGACTTGTCGATTTATAAGTTTAATAATCGGGGGGAGCTCATTGGATATCACATTCTCCACTGTTAATTAAAAATATTTCTGTATCTATGCATCCTAACGAACACGCTTAATATATCTAGAAAATTGTTTTTATTAGCTGTAGTCATATATTTAATTTTGCTACGGATCGTATTAACGCTTCGCCGTAAAAAGAAACTATACTCTTTATTTTACTTAGAGTCGCTGTAGTCGATAAAACATTTTGTAAAGTATTGTAGAGGTTTTATCAATTCCCGCTTTTTTAATGAGAAAAGAATATTCAAAAAATCTTTTATCTCGTAACGAAATGTGCAAATCTCACTTAACAATGAATGGCCTGGCAATTACAATTTGTTTATTACATACCAATCAACCGCTATACTATTCGAGGATGGGTTCAAAACTGCATGGTTCCATGCTTACAATCAGCAGTACTGTATTAGGTTTTTCAAAATGTAGCCAATAAATATTCTTAGAAAATCATCATTTAAGAAAATCACTTCTTCTGTCATTTCTTGATGGAAAGGCATGATATTTGAAATAATAAAATTGTATTTTTAGTACTTATTGCCATAATATATTTTATGATCTGACCGGTTTTGCTCGTCGCGAACATTATCAAATTGATAGTTTACAAGAAAGTATATTTACACAAAATTTTGAGGTAGCAGGTATTCAAAACCATGTTTGCATGTATGTGTTCCTGATAATAACATATATTGTGGAAATAAGTACTAAAAAAATTTTTTTTTTTTTTAATGTTATTTAATATGTTGTGAGAAGCTATGATATCCGGAAAGGAAAATGTCAACCCGATGCTCGTATTTCATGCATATGCATATTTAGGCCGAAGTAATAATCAGGATCGTACTTCTAATTTCCGTAAGCTGTGTAATAATATAAAAAAGGTCAAATTAAAACGCACGAAACGGGACTCTAGCGTGTTTAAATGTCACAGCGATGTAATTTGGTTTAAAAATTATACAGCCACGGGAACGACGAAAGTTTTCCACCGAAATCCCTTTCCTTTGATCTCGGAATGAAAGAAAAAAAGGCCGTATTCCGACCTTTGCGAGAAGACGCGCTGGTTTTGTAAAAAAATATCTGAAACCCTCCCTACCCGAACCCCGGGCGATTTGTTCGACGCTCCGGAAACGACAGTATTCTCTGTTTTCGTATCTTAAGTTATAAAATAAGCAATAATAATTAATATTATGATTTGACGGCGGTCGGGCGTGCAATATTTCGCGGCTATTCCCTTCGATAATAATTTGAAAACGATGCCAATTGAAATTGGCTTTGTGCGCGTTCGGGGGGCACTGTTGTTAATGAATTGAGTCATTTATTAATATTTCAAAGCGAATTTGTTTTAATTTAGTATTTATGCCAACTGTTACCGAGCGTTATTTTGGCTCTTCGTTATAATTTATTTCAAAATATGCGCATATTTGCACATTCACGGCGCAATTTCGGTGCGTGCAGAGTATCTTTAGTGTGCCGTGAATGCCTACCCTAAAATTTCATAACGTAATAAAGTATTTTTACTTCATAGTCTATTTGGACTCGTCAATATAGCAGTGACACATTATGCGCAGTTCTTCATCTGGCCTTTTTCGCAAATTACTCATTGAGTGTTGAAATATTTGATATTGTAGGATACATAAACTGTTCATCAGCTAATTTCACAAATATTTACGGCACAACTAAATTGTTTACCAATTTCAGATGAACAAATAAGCCACCATTTTTATATTTTTCATTCAATAATTTAGTTTCTTATTTTTTTCAGAATACATTAATTAGTAGTTGCTTCTTGTGTTTACATCTCATTCCAAATACATTAAGTTTTTTTTTTCATTATTATCAAATCGGTAGCTTTTAAGATTAATTCTGATATCAAATTAGCTTCTATAAACTTTACACATCCTATATGAGAGATTTCAACTGTTTCTGACAGCATTTTCAAGTGCGTCCGTGTATTAGAATGCCTGAAGTTGCTGAAAGGCAAAACGCGTGGTATGAGTGACAAAACATCTTAACAATGCACAGAGCTTGAAGAACACATATTGTATATTCATTTTAATTAAGAATACCTACATAATAAATTTTATATCTAATAATTAAAGGTTTTATACTAAATAAGAAAGATACAAATCAAAAATCCAAATTGACTCTTTAAGAACGAACATATATTGCTTGTGGTTATGGACTGCCATATTTATACGATTTTTAACCTTTGAACGGCTGTTTGGTCGGCTATTTACAGTTTACTTTATGGAATAGTGCCTCTTGGCATGTAAGCACTCCCTGTTAGAATTTAATGAAAGGGGTTTCTTTTGTTTATATTGTGAAAAAGAGGCAATTTCTTCTTATTTTCTCTCTATTGTTGGCTCACATGTCAGTTCGACATGAAAAACCTATTTGCAACGACGTTAAACAAATGAAAAGGGCACGCCGTAGACGGACTAGTGTGCTATGGAGATATCAGCGGGAACTGACACATGGCTATAATACGTCTATTTGGAAGGATAAGTGAAAAATGACATTTATTTCTAACACGCGCTATGGGATTATTAGAATTAACGTTTTGTGGTGATCTCTTCTAAGCAGGGCTAATGTAATCTTTCTTTACTGGATAATATCAAGATTGGAATTTATTAGATTACCTACGCTTTTTCATTTCCTTATACTTAATTCAATAATATGGTACATTAGGTTTATATAGGAGAAAGTCCTGCTCCCCTTGCGTTGTATATTATAAGACCATTATGCGTTTATTCTTTTGAAGGAATGATATGATATTTTTATCAATTTCATATCTCAATTAAGATGCTTGCGTTATAACGATCTGCTCGTTTAAAATTGACGTACATCTAAAAATAAATCCACCAAATTTATATTGTGTATTTACGCGTTCACAATTCGCGAATGAATTTATATTCCGTTTTCTCCCTGAAATCTTTATAGATTCGACTCGTCTCACGAAAAAACGAGGCATTATTTGCTCTTCTAAACGATAAAAAAAAATAACCCAATCAAATTGTGCAGGTGTTGTAAACTAAACGATATTCTCATCGTAGCTAATGTAGATCCATGTTCTAAAACGCCAAGTGTGTGACATACTTGAAAATGAAGCGAAATGTTGTATTATTATTAACTTCGAAATACACCGTATTACATTAATACTTTTTGACATTTATTTGGCTTACGATACAAGTAGTTTTTCTGTAATAATTGAGTGACGAAGTCTTCTCTACCTCTCTTTCAAAGAGCGTAGGGATAAAAGAATATGTTTATCACGGTTTAATTATCAATACCTCAGGACACAAATTCATCAATCGATTAAAGGAAGGTGTTCCTGAGTCGGTGAAGAAATTGACTAATCGCTTATCGTGAATTAAAAATCATTTATGTATTAAAAAGATAGATTTCTTTTTTATGCGCTTGATTCAAAGTACTGATACTACTGAACACGAGTCAGCAATTCAGCGCCAATTTGAATACTACATAGCTTCATTCTTCGGTAAAACCTTTGCTGAAATTTACGCTAATACAGAATGACAAAACCGATTTAGAAACGCTGGCTTTAGGGATGTTTAACCATTGCCTTTGCGATTACGCTGGAAAAATAGACCGGAAAAAAGAAATCAATTCGACTGCTACTTAAAGTGTTTTATTTTTTTTCACTTTTCCTCTTAAATCTTTTATTTTCTGCGCGTTGTTTTCAGCTTTTATGTTTCGAGAGTGTAAAATGAATTACCTACCCCATCTCGCACAAATCGGACTTTTTTCGTTATTTCGCATTCACGAGATGTCCGTTCACCGCAGAAATCTATTTTTACTGTGTTTTTCGCTGGCTATTGATATTTTTTTTATGTTATGGATGGAGTCAGTGTCAATTTTTGATACCCTCATTTTATTGTATTACTGGATATTTATTTTATTGGTGTTACTCGTGTAAAACAATATAATAAAATAAGCTTATGGATTTTAACCCTTTGGATGCCACGACTTTTTGGCCGAATGTGCCAGAAATGCCACGATTATGATGTAAAAATTAACATATTAAAATGTGTTCTATAGTTTTTAAACAGTGTGTACCATTGTTTTGACAAAAATTTGCGTTCCAAATAATATGCACTGCACCAGATGCAATCAGTCTTCTGTTGTTTTTTAGTTTGCCAGTTTTATGTGTCTTTCGACAGTTTTGTGGTGTGGTCAATCTTTGGCATTTTCAAGTATATAATATATTTTTTTTACTTTACATACGAAATTAGCTTACTTTAAAATCTTAACCTTACAAACTATTATTTTAGGATAATAACGGAAATAAAATAAGAAAACGCATATCTATAGAAATAGAATATATAATTTTAGAAAAACTTTGCGTCCATTAACAATAGAAAATCTTGATCATAAAAATTCTTATCCTTCAGAATGAATCATGAGAGTGAAACGGATACTAGTAATTATGATTCAGATACGGACTCGGATGGAAGTGCTTTGATACGACCCCGACAGAGATGTCAAAGACTCATAGTGAGAGTGATAGTTCTGAAGAAGAGCATTTTGATACGATAGCACATGATTTCGAGGAAGATTTTTCTGAAGTATTTTTTAGATCATAATGCTGTCAACCAAGATTCTTTTGTGTTAATGGAAATATATATATTTAACAAAACGTTATGACCCCTGGAGCAATATGCAATGACACACCGTTTTGCCGAATATTTCGTCGCCATAGCGACGTTCGAGCTCGAGCTTTTATTATAGCAAAACGCTGTAATAATAATGACAATAGGTAGCGCAGACTTCAACAGGGCGTTTAAAATATGACTTATTCTTTTATTCTTTTACGATGCAGAGCGGTCGGCTCTGGCTATTCACGATATATTGCAAAAGCCGATTAAATCAGCTCTTGGCAGCCAAAGGGTTAAAGCTCTGTTTACGTGTTTTTTTTTACTGTTAACTAGATACACTTCCTTCTAAAAGAATATTTATGTTGTAGTTAATTATAAATATCCCGCAAATACGTCAACTTCATTTATTATATTCGTGACTTAAAATAATTGTATTTTTTAGTTGTATATACAAAATCCATCCATATGCTGCTCAATATTCATTTCTTATGAAACATTTCATAAAATAACACTTTTTAAATGAAAAAATAATCAATTTATTTCTATTTAGCGTCCTGCGATAATTCAATCATAACTTTACTTTTTTTCACCCTCTTTTTTAATACTTTTTTTTCTACAGCAACTTAATGAGCCGAAGTAGGCATCGATCGACTTGTGTATTTATGTTATTAACATTCCATCTTCGACAGGCAGCCATGTTCTGACGAAATACCCTTGCTTTCTTTTTATGGTGAAGGCCTGCTTTTTAATTTCGTGTGGAAATGATCAATAAAGCCGTAATAAAACTCATTAGGCGCAATAAAATTGAAAATAAACACGCCTGCGATAGGTCCTGGGCCCTAACCGGCGCCGCCGTATTCTTCATTGAATTGTTTTTACATCGTTTTATCCAGCACTTGGCCGTTACATTTTGTAAATAATCTAACTCTAGATTTTAACATAATAACAAACACTGGATTTTCAACAGCATCTTATGTTCAAGCCGATATATCTGATTAAACCCCTGATACGTGAGTTATTTGTTAATATTTCCTACATACATTTCTTTTTGCGATTGGTCTGGGACGAAAATAAATTATTATTTCGAAAAATAAACATGTTTCTAAAACGTTCAAAAGGCGTACTATTGTATATAAATGATTCGTTATGTCATTATTTACATAACTGCCTTAAATAAGTTTTTCTATCCCCCGTTTAACATGTACTTTATTGCTGAAGCTTCTAAAAAAGAGAGTTAAACCGAAATGACGCTAAATATTTTATAGCTACCTGATTTGTTCCAAATATCAACCTTTTTTGTTAATTTGAACCGAATATTAAAAATCAAAATGAAAGATGACACAAATCATTGTCGTATATTTTCAACCAATGTTTAAAACCTGCCAATCTAAGGTCTCTGGAAATTTGCTTTATCCGGAGCAATTAGCGTACATTTGTGTATTTATTTTTGCGTACACGTGTAATGAGATGTATGGTGAAGGTAAATCGGCTGGCGTATTTTCGTGACACAATTATTTCATCATTTAACTCTTCCCTCATTTTCACCTTTAAAAATGATATTAATAAAATATACAGTTTAGGTAGCGCTTTTATTTTTCTCTCGTTTACAAAACGCCAAAATTCTATTGATTCAGTTTTTTTTGTTATGTTTAATTGTGAATCATTTTCTATATTGTTTTTTCGGGTAATATCCGCCCTTACCGTGCTGTGCTCTCGTCTTTATTATGCTTTCGTCGATTAAGAATCTTCACAAATAACGTCGGTTAATTAATGTTCTTTTTTCAGTTGGAGTGTAATATTATTCGAACGCTGCCTCAAAACCAAGCAAGTAAGGTTTTAATAGGTTAAATAAAAATCTGACGATCTCTCTCACCACGATATCGGAGCTTATAATTACCTACTACTCGAGCTGCTGACATAAAGCTATGATTATTTTTTAATGAGCACTAGAATAGAACATTATTGGGCCTAAATTTATTTTTATCACGATTTGGTTGTTCATATTCCGACCAAGAAACGAAAAGAAAAGGTAACAATTATATTTTGTTATAACACGTGGATCAATAAGTCCCGAGACTGACACATAGATGGCGTTGCCAACAAAAGTTCCGTATGATTTTTCATAAGTACCAACCTTCAAAAGATACCTGTCAAAATTTCATGACATTCTGATGTTTGGTCCATGAGTTACAGTGATTTAAGTGACGCTCGTCTTGATATTCTCAGAATAATGGATTCGAAACAATTTCGTGTGTTGATTTATCATTGTTTTTTGATGAAAAAAAACACAGTGCAAGCTCAGCAATGGCTTGAAAAGTGCTACAGGGAATCTGCTCCATTAAAAACAACCATTTGTCGGTGGTATGCTGAGTTTAAACGTGGTCGTACAGACACTGAAGATGCTGAACGCTCTGGCCGGCCAAATGAGGCAATTACCCCGGAAATCATCATAAAAGTCCACCAAATCGTTTTCGAAAACCGTAAATTAAAATTGCGTGAGATAGCTGACACCTTAAAGATATCATACGGCAGTGTGTACACTATTTTGCATGAACATTTGTCTATGAGGAAGCTGTTGTCAAAGTGGGTGCCGCGTTTGCTCACAGTGGATCAAAAACAACAACGTGTCGTTGATTCTGAGCGGATTTTTTGCGTCGGTATGTGACAATGGACGAAACCTGGATCCTTCACTACACTCCAGAGTCAAAGCGGTCGTCAGCCGAGTGGACTGCAGTCGGTGAGAAGCGTCCAAAGCGGCCAAAAACGCAAATGTGGACCGGTAAGGTTATGGCCTCAGTATTTTGGGATGCTCATGGAGTTTTGTTCATCGACTACCTTGAAAAAGGTAAGACCATCAATAGCGAACGTTACATTGTCCAATTGATGCGTTTGAAGAACGAAATCGGTGAGAAACGGCTCCAAATGAAAAAGAAGAAAGTGCTCTTTCACCAAGACAATGCGCCGTGTCACAAGTCGCTCGCTACAATGGCGAAATTGCATGAATTGGGCTTCGAATTGCTTCCACACCCACCATATTCACCGGATCTGGCCCCCAGCGACTACTACCTGTTTGCAGACCTCAAAAAAATGCTCCAAGGAAAGAGATTCTACTCCAACGAGGAAGTCATCGCCGAAACGAACGCTTATTTCGAGGCCAAAGATAAATCGTTCTACAAGAAAGGTATTGAAATGTTAGAGAAGCGCTGGACTGATTGTGTTGCTCTTGAAGGAGACTATATTGATGAATAAAGTCGAATTTTGCCAAAAAAACGTGTTTTTCTTAGTTAGTCCCGGGACTTATCGATCCAAGTGTTATATAGTAAACTATTAATCAAATATTTGTTACGGCTGATTTAAAAAACATTTAGCTCGGAGGACCACTCGTTCAGCGCTGGTATAATTCCAAAGAAAAATATAGCCCGTTTGGCTTATTCTGCGCTATTGATTGTGCAGGTTTATTTTTTGGTTCAACTCTGAATTCAGTGAACAGTGCAGGTTATTTTATTGATAACCATTTCCCATTCGTTATTCTTCCTAATATTTCTTTCACGATTGTTCTAAACTCTTGATGGATTATTGATTTTTCATTATTTTATTTGCACATTATTCAGAGATTGTTAATATTTATTTTTTTAATTTATTTATTTCATTTGAATGTATTTTGTATGACTTCCTTTAAATTGTGTTTTTAATTCTTGAATCTTTAGTTTTGTGTACTTGCTAAATGTTAACTCAAAAATTAATATTTTAATAGAAAAAATCATAGAAGGTTTAAAATAAACTTTAAGTAAGATGACGTAGTTTATTGTATCGTGATCGCTTATTTCCGGGTTGCAGAGTTGAAAGTAATTTATATATTCATTAAGTCCACGATTATTTAACTGAATGCTTTATCATCTGTTGAAATTGTCAAACATCACAAAGTTACTGCCGAATTCATCGAAAAAACATACGAAATATTAATTTATTTCGGAGACTTGTAGCTGTGTATAGAATCGGTGTATGGAAAATACGCTTATCGAAATCCAGTTGATATTACCTGTTTGGGACTGTAAAATAGGAGAAATTCCCTTTTCAATTTTGATAATTTATTTCAAACCCTGCGAAATGTATTCGAAGAATCTAAATTATCAAAACGGCCAATCATAGTAACAATTTTAGCGTAGGTTAAGAATTTTGTGAAAGTTTTACTTAATTAATTTCAGCGTACCTCCGGTACCAATACACTTTCATCGAATTCGCAAAATTCTCTGCGGCTAGGGAGTTAAGTTGAGCCCTTTATATCAACAAATCGAAAAAAATCAACTGACTCCTTGGTATTCATTATTAAAGCGGACTTTTAAATTGGGAAAGTTTACCGGTTTACCTAACTCTCTTGTTTCTTACCTGTCTGAAATATTTTTAATTCCTGTCTACCGGTTCCAAAAGGAAAACCGTTCACCATTTTAACCCTCCTTGGGCAGAAACGCGTAAGAGAAGAAAAAACGTGTCTTGAATATTTACAGCCTACATAATAATTGATTTTTTCCCTCTCGGAAATTCTGCTGACAAATTGATGTTAATTTATTCATGTTTAAGGCACGTTTAATATCTTCATTTCGACGCGTCGTAAAATACCTTCGTGTCTTTTTACTCGATGATTGTTTTAAAAGAATATCATTAAAAAATCAAGCGGCTAATTACTTATTTCTTAGCGATCTATATCGTTAACATTTATATAGATTCGCTCTATAAAATCAGCTTTTGTTATATAATATTAATATTGTTAAAGTAATCTGTTTGAAGTATTAGTGTCTGGAATATTAGAAAATAATTACTAATTTCACTTATATTTTGTATTATATTACGCTGATTTCTAAGAAATTTTATCTTGTTATATTAATATCTTCAAATTTTCATCTCAACACAGATATTACACCATTAGAGTGATTGTTTTCGTATATAATTTTATATCATATGGCATCATTAAACAAGATAAATGCGACTACGGAAAATTTATTATTGTCGACTTAAAATATAAAATCACTACGAAAAAGCCGATGAAGGAATTATGTGAGAAGAATTTATTATCGAAAGATGTGCGTAAGCTACACATGTTTCGCTTATTTATTCGTACCTTTACTCCTAGCGAATATTCCATCAATACGGGGAGAAATTTTCTGGGACTAAATCGTGAAAATCCGTCAACGGCGCCGTGTCATCGGCGGTGATTGCCATTCCGGTCAGGTGTCCGATCCTCCGCGGAATACATTTTCCGGCCGAGCGAGATGAGAAGGCCGCGCGTAATGGCTTGGCTTCAGGTCGGTAGGCCGGGTGAGGCGGGAACCACTTGGAGGGCGGCCGTGCGGTCGAGCCTACACGAATCGAGGGCGCTCGTGCCGCGTCGAAGCTATCTTTCGCCAGGATGTTTCCCGGCTCAATTGCGGAAAGCTTTGGCATTTTACTCATGTGATAGAATTCTGTAGAATATACTGCTGGGCTAATTTTGAATTGGAATGTATTAAGCGACCATTTCATTGGAATTTTGGTTATTAACTTCATCTAATCGAATCTGCACTATAGTCTAAAGTAATAATTCCTCCTGTCCGTCTACGTAAATAGTATAACACGGTGAAAAAATAGCGATGTATTTTAGTTATACAATTTTTTTATAAGATATAGTTGATAGCTATTCCGGCTCACGCCATCGTCAGAACTTTTGCTTATCTATATATAGCTATGCAGAAAAGGTACACAATACATCTCTCCTGTTTTAACGAAGCAAACTCACTGAAATTGCCGCCTGTTTAGGTTCATTTACAATTTCATTTTTTTTTAGTTTTATTGCTACTAGTAAATAAGCTAGTCGTTAAAACAGGAGAGAAAATGTATTGTGTACCTTTTCTACACAGCTATATATAGATTAGAAAATGTTCGTTTGAACATAGTTCTAACGATGGCGTGAGTCGAAATAGCTATCAACTATATCTTATAAAAAAATTGTAGAACTAAAATACATTGCTATTTTTTCACCCTGTTATAATGGAGTTCTACCAAGTAAATGCCAATTCAATCAATGAATAATATAACTTTTTCATGTAAAATTGAAACCGTTATTATATTATTTAAAAGGCATTATGTTTTCGGAAATACTTTATGAATACCTACATTTTTCAGTTTGTATTTCAATAATGCGCAAAAAAACCGTATAAACAATGTATAACCGGTCTCTCTAAACATGTTTGTTATTTTTACCAGTCCTTGGGTGTAAAATGGTTGAAGAGCACAGCTCTAAAAGAAGCAAAAATTATATCAAACGTGTAACTCTTTTTCTGACCAAACATTGACGGAATGTGATGACATCGCCAGACAAGGAGAATGTATGTACTTTATTTCGCTTTTACAGGATGGATTGATTTCCAAACGATATGTCTGAATCGTTGGGTTGAGTGTATGAGTATTTCCAACCCTTTTATACCCTACCCGCACTTGAAGTCGAAACACACCGAGATGTTGTTGACTTAAAGGAAATCCTCTCGTAACCCATCCATACTTACTATACTGTTCTTAACCATTCTCGAAAGGAAATCTTGGCACCTGATCTAAAACCAATCGATATTTTTTTTACTTTATTTTTTATATAAATGCGTGTATTTATTTATATTGTCCCATCTTGGCAGTTGTAGCATTTAACCCTTGTATGCCGAAATCTCAAATAATGGCGTTTGTTGAATATACTAGAATTACTGTATCTTCATCACCGTGTATTGAAAAGTATGCGATACATTGAATGCGGAACTCTATTTGTAACACTGAAAAAATAGCAATGTATTTTAGATTTACAAAATTTTTGAGGTACGCCCACACCAGAACTATGTTTAAAAGTAATTTATGATATCGACTGAAGATGCTTGATGGAAATTCAATATCATAATTTAATTGTTAAAACTTTGTACGATTCCACATGTCTAACATGTTAGACACGTGGAATGTGGAAGTTAAAACAATTCAAGTATGTTTAAAAGATTGCGTACGTTTACACGTGATTCTTATGAGGGGGTCAGCTGAAACAGTTATCAACCACATACCCTCTAAATTTTGTAGAACTAGAATACTGTTCCTATTTTTTCATCGTGTTATGCGATACATTTTCGACCGTTTGTGAGGTATTGTTTAAGAAACTCAGTATACTTAAAAAAACACGTCTATCTTAACGATTGTTATTGTTAGATTTGCGATATGCCTCGCACAATCATCTCAAAACGTTGGGCAGCAAGCGATTTATAATTTAAGATTTTTTTTTCCTTTTTTGTGACGAAATCGCCAAAGCAAACCATTTCACCAATCGTGAATTTCAGTATTCAAATTTTTGTATAAAATACACAACCTCGTTTTGTCATTGGCAATCCGTGAAAAAACAATAATATACAAAACCGTCCATAATTATTGTACCGTTCAGAAATATTTCTGTGATCTTTTGTCGAATCAGACGATTTTAAGTATCTATTTTGGTTTTTTTTTTGCTTCTTCATCCATCAGTAAACTGTTCTGCAATACTCTTTGATGTGAAATGCGGAAGAAAAATGCAACAACTTGCGAAAATGAATCAACCGAGTTCCATTTAATCAATACGAAGCTGTGATTCTTGCGGACTTCTCGCAGCTTGTTACATTTGAGCGAAAATATAACGATAATCCCATTCAGCCCGTCTACGTTTATTACACATTTTGTTCCCATGGGAAATGCTGGAAAGCACAAGAGAAGGGTAGTCATTGGTCTAAGTGCTTTGTCTAATGCTTGGTATTGGGTTTTTAATCAGTAACCAAACGTTTGTAATATATTTACCTACGAAAATATGTTACATGAGCAATTACAGCGGTCGCCAAACCATGCTGATCTTTTATAATAGTACTTTTGAAGTGAACGTTATTTTTAAGACATTGTGAAAAAATATCAATGCATTTTAGTTCTACAACATTTTAAAAGATATAGTGGATCGATGTAACTAGTTATGACGATGCGTGAGCTGAAATAGCCATCATCTATATCTGTTAAATTGTTGTTTTTCACCGTTTTATAATAGAGTTCTACCAAGTGAATGCCAATTGAATTAAAAAATTATTTTTAAGCGTGAAATACACATGATATACATTTGAGAACTTAGATAAGTGTCTAAAATTTAAAATTACTGGTTACAAATAGGCAAAACAATTTCTTGAAATTCCCTTATTTTGATGTATGAATTGTGTTGTATTGTAATGTATTTTTTTTTATTTACCCAAACATTCAAAAGGATATTTTTTTTAAATTCAATTCATTATTTTTGAGTAGTGTGCTTAGTGTCGTTATTTTGAAGTCAAACTAGCCTAAAAAAACTTTTCTTGAACTTTAGCGATATGATTAGAATCATATATCTGAAAGTACATGCTTGCTTATTATATTACACCTTCTAGATTCCAAATATCGAAAAAATAGTAACCCCCGAGAAAAAACTTCCCGTGTATAGTGTGGCACATTCACACATGCACGTCGCGCCGCCGTAGCAGTGCCCGCTCGTGTTTGCCAGCCCGCGTTTATTCTTTTTGGCCCGAACAATTTCCCCATTGAAAATACGGCTATAAATTTTGATGTTCAGCGCCCGGCAACAATGCCCGGTTCCGCCGTGTATTAGTGCGCCCGAATCTTTTGCATTACCGTTCATGTGTGTGCTTATTCCGCTAACTGCCCCCTACTTCATGAGATCTTTTATATATGTATTATGTTTCCAGCGTGATTATGTTGTACTCTCGCTGTATGTTGTGCATTGGAATTAACGGTCGAAATTTAACCATTTTATGCTATTCATTCATAAATCATTTAACGCGTATATCACCAGAATCCATATATCATGCTTGATCAGGCGACTTCTTTCATTAATATACGGCCATATGCATATTATTTAGGAGACTGAAACGTTTGCTCATATTTCAATAGTCAGGATTTCCACATAGAAAATTTGTGAGTTTTCATGTAACCCACGTGTAGTAGTGGCATTAGTTCATATTGTCCTCACATTGCTTACTTCTATAAGTTTATTGTACACATGATCTTATAATGCACCTTGTATTCAATCACATGTTTTGGTGGACTTCATTTGTTTTTGTTTAAATTTACTTGATAATTTAAATGTCTATACGAAACTTTGATAATTTTGTTGGGTCTTTAATTTTCTAAAATAAACGCTACCAATGATAAATGAAATACATTTTGCAGCGATCCTTCGGTCTTAGATATTTCATAAAACACGATCTAATACTTTTTCGACATTGAAAAATCTCAATTACTTCAGCTCAATATATATAATAACTTTTAAATAAGATGTTAGAATATCACTTGTCTATTCGACTCACATGAGTTGGTGTTCTGGAAAGATCTATAGGTTTTATCATTATTCATTAATTTTAAATGACCGTGTCTTTTTTATATATTATTTGTTACCGTTATATAAACCTCTAACATTAATAACACTAAATATTGTAGTCAAGCTACTGTTATTATTACATTCTTAAATTCATAAAATTGCTCTATTTCGTAGAGATAATCATACATTGTATGATTGCGTTTACTGTGGAATATAATAAAATAATCTTTTTGTTTTCTTTCAACAGTAAGTGCTGTTTAAAAATGTATTCGGTGAGTTTTTAATATGCACGCAGACTATGCAAAAACCATCTCAGTCAGCTAACGTGCTTTTTTGTTTTGTTAGGTATGTAAACATTTTGTTTCTAAAATCCGTTTGTTAAAATTCGACGCTGCTGCTCCTTGTGGGCTTCTGTTTTCATCTCCCGCCCCCCTCGTTTCTTGCGGCTTCCTCCAATGCTAGTTTCATTATTATAAACTATTATAAAGCAATTACCTAAACAATGGTGAACCCCGGTGGTGATGATGATGACTTTGATGGTGTTCGCGATAAGACTGGCAATAATAAAATAACAATCGCGAAATTCGGTCAAATTTTACCGTTTGATAAGTTTGTCACTTTGTTTGACATTGATGTCGCTGTATTCTCTCGGTTGTAACGCCGAAGCATTGGGATAATGGTGACCGTATTATCATAATGTAAAACACAATGAAAAATTTGAATATGAATATTTCATTGCAGTACGCAAGCCGGATTACCGTGTTTTTGAGTTAGTGGTGATGTTCATTAAAAATGTACATATTTCGTTAATGTAAAATGAAAAGATACATTCAATGGTCTCGATGTCGTTAATGCTTGAGATACTCGCTTGGGGCATCCTTATTCGAACATTATATTTACAGATTTAACAATCGAGCTTTTGGATACATCAGTCATTTTATAATTGCTAGGCACGCGTGAATCAAAAAGCTATACCGATATATTACAGTACATCAATGATTTTGTTCACTATATTTAAATATTATAATACAATGTTTTAATTGTCATGTTTACAATTTTATATTATTAAGTTCATGACCGGTTTCACACCACAATACAAATTAAATTAAGCCATTTATTCAACGTTTTCAGTTCTTAATTACCAGATATAAAAAAGCAACTGAAATAAACACCACATAAAAATAATTTCTCAGACAATTAAATTTCGGGTCCTTTTGAATAATATTAAATGGAATATGAAATAATTGATAAAAGTTTTGTAGTACTATTTAAATTTAATGCCTTTACCACAAAGAAATAATAGTTTACAACTTAAAAAGTGTTTATTGAAATATTTTTCTCAATAGATCAAATCCCCTAAATAACTCATTATTAATTTGTTGATTAATTTAGACATTAATTTATCAATATTATTACAACACCGTTCCACTATAACATTTTTCTTAATCATGTAACTTATGATATAGTACAATATGAAACTTAACTGACGTGAGTATTTTTGTCTTCTTTTAACCGAAACGGCGTCGTAAAAATTCGTGTGTTTACTAAATTAAACGTAATGGCTACATTGACATTATTTTTTTGGTGTTAAGAGTGTTCAAATTTTTCCGAAAGTCAGTTTTTTTTATGAAAATCGTGCTCCTGACATGGCACTAATATCCGCTTGAATTATTGTTGATCCGTATCCATTTTACTGAATTGATTCTTGTCGGTTGAGTTGTCGATTCAATTTGTAGCTCTTTTGTTTGAACGTTGCCGCTTTTCTGCACAATGAGCCTATAGTTAATTAAGTATTACTGCCTTAATGCCAAGTAAGTCTTTTTTGATTCTGTTTGCTTGCTAAATATAAATAGCTTTTTGTTTGAGATCTGTGACGATGTAACCGGGTCTGTTTCACCTTGTATTATTGTCTTCGTTACCCTCGCTGCAATATGAAATGAATGCTTTACGAGGCATTTTAACACTTATTTGACACCAAAACATTTGTTTGCATTTCAATGCCAATAATGTAATTAACATAATAATATTAAAGTATTTAGTTTTTTTTTTGTTTTGTTCATCATCAGATCTATGATTCAAATTATTGATTGAATTGGCATTCACTTGGCAGAACTCCATTATAACACGGTGAAAATTTAGCAATATATTTCAGTTCTGACGCCGCTAATATTTAAGTATGCTTTATTTTTAAAGTATGGAATGTATGATACCTGAAACACGTACACTATACATTGTTGGAGGAGGGAATTTATCAAGAGTTATTGTGCACTATTTTATGCCAGGACCATTTGCATTAACAGGGAGAGAAGTGGAAGAAAGAGGCGCAACGTAAAGCGACCATACTTTATGGATCCTACTTCCTCTCTAATGGCCAGATAAAGAAAGAGAAGACAAAAAAAAACACGCGCCATATCGAAGGGTCGGTATCTTGATCGCGAATTCTCACATTAGAAGATCGTCCCGAATCGTCTTTACATGTATGTTACGACGCTTAAATTCAAACTGATACAGCAAATTTAATGCTTAAGTACCCATTCTGGAGTTTAGACTGTTAAGAGTTATAAATGGGTCATTATTTAGTCCGTGCTATATAAAGTTAAGCTTGGGGAAACAAGAAACATCACGTGTGTACCTATGTTTTATTTGCTGTATGTACCACGTCAGGCTTGATTTTCGCTTTAAAAAAGAATCTTGTTATAATACAAGTCAAATCGAAAGGTGAGTTTTTTTTTTTTTTGTTAAATAAGGACGTTTTATATGAATAGTGTATTTGTTAATTTAATTCGTGATGCATTGCCATGCCACTGAAACAATGAAAGTGTTAGTGTTATAGTTCTGTTCATCGAAGTGCTTTGACAATAGTTTTTCTTTATCCGTCTGTTGTGTACAAGAATAAAGCGGGAAGTTTTACGACACGTGAGCAGGTCACATAAAGCTGTCCGAGTGTAAAGTAAATCCACATGGTCCAGTGTGTCGGTTGATAGTGCTCGCGACAATCGCTACCGATACTGATCTAATGGTTGTACTAATTTAGTAACCATTGCGGGCGTGTGTATAATAACCCACTAAAGTAACATCGCGATCGGATCAACGCTATAGGAACGTATAAGGAACGAACAAACTTTCAAATAATTATCTAGAAACTTTTGATTTCGATTTGGTCCTACATCTTTAAGCGTTCAAAGTATGTTCTCTTTACTGATAGTGATTCTGTTAAATGAATTAAACCGAATCACAATTTTACGTCTTATACCATATTATATGATTACTCATCTTAACTCATTTAATATTCTTTGGTATTTTAATGCATTTTAAAATATTGTTTCATTCATTTCGCCAAACTGGTGTGTCACAGTAATTGCTTTATACGTAAGCATTATTGATGCGCGTTTTTAATTTGTTTTCATTCCAGTATAAAAATTGAATGACTTCCGAATATCATAGCTGCCACTCTAATCTACGTCACAATAAACTACAACGCCATCAGTAAAAAACTTATTTATACCATAATGTACCCCATTAAATTTGTTGATATATTTAACAGCCGGCGTTAGGATTAGGCGCTCTCGTCTGCAATGAGGTAGTTATCGTGCAATAAAACGATGACTCGCTTAAATACTTGTTTCGTTTAACAGACTCTTTCTCGTTTTAAAGATCACGGACATCTCAGACGGGCCCAAAATCGTTTGTTTTATATTAAAATTGTTTTTAAAAAGAGTAGTAAATGGTATACAATACTAATTTATTATAATCTAAGAATGCTTCGTATGGGTGTAGTTATCGATAATTCGTTGAATAAAATAATTGTCCTGCCAAGATTCATTGTTTAGCATAATATATTATTCAATGTGTGTGTATTTTTTTATTATTATTGTTTATAAAACAAATTAGCAATTTCTTATGTGCTTTATTTGCCTCACTCAATCACGTAATTCGTGCCACATTTTCTCCGCTGAATAAAACTCTAGGTACTTGGCTGATTCCCAAATTCGCCGGTGCCGCGTGTCATCATAGCAAGGATCTCGGGTTTTGTTCAGCTGAGGGTACACAGGGAGAATATTGTGATGGAAACTCTCCCGCCGGTCTTCGTTCTCCCTGCTCGACCGTGTGGCGAAACATCGATAAATCACACTGAAACACTTTCATCCACCTATGCTTCCATTTCATGTAAGAGGTGTACGTGCGCACTCGCGATGGGTTTTGGCAAGGGAGCACAGATTTGATCGTTTAAAGCGTAGGCAATTTTTAAGTGAATTATTATTATAATGCTCGGGGCGGTGACAGCCCCTCTCGAAATCTCTATAAATTTTACTTTTGGCTTAGTATCATTTGTCAAATACCGGTGGGATTTTATTAAATTTATTTACGAGTTTATTTCATAGTCCAAATTTTAATATCAGGGATCATCAGTAGTCAATGGCAACGACTTAAGTTGCAAAAAAAGTTTAAATTATTCGCCAACTCGACCATGATCGTACGACCAACCCCACTCCCTCACATAATAAACAGTATTTTTTATTCATAATCTAACGATACAGTTGGTCTTTAAATTATTGTCAAAGAAGCAAAACACGTGTCTATCGTAACACACCAAGTAAAATGATTAAGTTTTTAAATTTGATTTTGGATTATATAGCTTAAAAGTTATTTCATGGGAAATAACTTGTACTTATTTTCATTGGACTGTATGAGATAGAAAGTGGACGAAAAACGTATTTCATAGAAGTCGAACCTATATATACCACGCATTTGTTTAAATCCATTTCTTATGGAATTTGAATCATTCAAATAATGTAAACTTATATCAATTATATATATATATATATATTTTTCATAATTTGTTTTTTATAGATGTTAACTGTTCGATTGCTACGGTGTACTAAAATGCGTGTCTACGCCCAAAAGGTAAATTTGAGTCGTGAGTGACAAAGCACGTGTAAATGTACAAAATGACATGATGATTAAAAATTTTAATAATTTTATCCCATACTTCATGTGTGTATACACATACAGAGGTTGAAAGTCTCCGTCGATATTTTAAACTACATATATTATTGTTTCTAAATTCTTGTAATTACCCTTGAAAAAGAGTTATCAATAACTTGCATTCTGTAAAATATCCAGCGGCATAGTTCCGCCTCTAAAAACCTGCTTATCCGTCTCCCGGTAATGTACAATGCGAGTGATCACTCAGCAGGATGCGGACTCATCTTCACTGGGTTAAGTAAAATTACGACCGTAATCGTGGGAACCCAGTTACGTTAACCTTTTTTTAATCGATACCAAACAGCCACTAACGACTTGATAAATGACACCGTAATGTTGCACTTGTCAAGCCACTTCGTATGAACTGGGTAGAAACTGGATTGTGTCCTGAGTCATAAATCGATTGCCAGCTTTTAATTATGTTATACTGTTACAAAAATCGAGTTGATAAACCTAAACCAGTACAATTAATTGTACATTCGACCACAAATATGCTTTTTTATATAACACATTATTGGGAAAGTATTTTTTTAATTTCATTAGTGACTAAAATTTTGAATTAAATGTGATGCCTGTTTTCAGTATTGATAAAAAACTCTGAAAAATGATATAAAATATAATAAACATTTATTTCTAAAAGGATGAAAAATCTCGCGCTTGTTCATTCTTATTTTCTTTGTTACTTTGAAACAGTACTGAAATAGGAAACTTTAGTAAAGTAATGAAATTGTTTTTAAAAATGTAGGACGCGTTTTTTTGGATGGTAAGTAGAACATATAAAATAGCAAATCATTTTATCATTAATTTTTTGGTTTTGTTTGAATTGGAAGACATATATTTATTCCTAACATAAATAATGACCAGTGATCAGCATAATTTGAGAATGCAAGAGATTGCAATTATCTTATATTTTATTGGAATTTTTGCCTATTTATTTATTATCTGAAATTTTTGGCAATCTAATTATACTTTCGTTTGCAAAAACGTCTTAATATCGATAACGTTCTGTTTTTAATTCTTCTGATAGTAGACTTAAAATAAGTAGACTTAAAATATTAAAATTAAAAAATTATTATCGTATGTTTAAAGCCAATCACGCTTTGTATGCATAATTATTATTAAAACGCTCTAAAATTAATGAAAACTTGTGCTTTCCCCTTATTTGAATTTGATCGAAAGTGTTTCATAAAGAACGGATCGCGGAAAATCTAATCTTAAAGACGCTGAAAGGTGCGAAGTGTAGTTAAAAGAGAATTTTAAAGTCATTTTTGGCATGTGATGTCGGAAGAATATTTTGCTCGAGAATACTCTTATTAAAAGAGATGGAAATTTAATAAATAAATAATGCGCTTGCCCATAATCTACATAATCTATATATAAATTTTATATTGTTTCCAAGAAATTATACAATGTCTAACAGTAAGTTTTTTTAATTATAAATAATTTACAATGCCTAAGGCTGTATTTATTTACGAATATCATTACGGAACATTCATTATTAACAGATTAATGAATTCGGAATATTCCTAAATTGTATGAAAATATTAAATAAAGGGACACTTTTGGCATTCGTTGTTTGCGCTTATAATGGGAGAATAATATTATTTATGATAAAAGCTTTACTCTACTCTTGGGCTTAATAATTATCATTCATACTTAAAAAAAAGATTCTCGCGGAATTTTATTGAATCATAATACGGACACCGCACGGTCGCCACGGCAAGTTCATTACCCGATTAAATTATAATAATGATTACGCCGGTTATGTAGTTATAATTACGAGGATCCATAAACGACGAATTTAAAAATAGAGATTCGTTAATTTTGTAAGAATTTCGAGCACAACGGTTGGGGGAACCATCATAAGACGGACTGAACAGGTAAGTGATGGAATCCGCTGTAGTTGATCGATGGAGATATGATAATATCACCATATTTACGATTTTTCTTGTACTTTTAACCAGAGCTCTCAAGTCGTTAAAAAAACACGACTTCGACTAAAAAAACGTTTAATTTTGTCATGTTTTTTTTTATTAACTTTTCTATTTATCTGCATTAATTTTTAAGATCAACCAACTGATCACGCAAATTGATTAATGAGATATTTTTCAAGGTCGTCTAATCGAAAAATTTGTCAGTGTCGCTCGCTTTTAACGACTCCGACTCCGGTCGAAACACTGTTTTTAACTCTTTTCCTGCTTATCTCAACTGATATTCAACAACTGTGTATATAAAAAAATAGTTGATGTAAAGCAAACTTAAAGCAAATTATCAGGATAGGCAGACTACACGAAAGTTTTAACACTGCTAAGACCTGTTAAGAGTATCTTTTTGACGAGGGATATTCGGAGTTACGAAAAATATAGAGGTGGTTATACAAAGGCATTGAAAATTTAGGAATCACTCCCTTCCTCGACACCGTTTATTCAGTGAAACAAAAACACAACTCGGAATCAAATATTCTTCACACCCTAGGGGGTGACTGTTAGGCAGTGTAAAATTATAACTTTTTTGCCCTTCTTCGCCTATCATTGCTCCCTTCCGTTAATTTTATTGAGCAATAACCAGTGGCATGACAAGTATTAATCATATCCATAGTTTTTTCCCACAATTCGGAGTGTCTTCGAAACAACATCGATCCCTCCGATTATTTAAAAATCGTCTATGTAGTCGATTCATTTTCTGTATTACGCCGAAATTGTTAAAAAATGTTTATTATTTTATCACCAATTCGTTCCAATGGGTAGTCGGACTGACTGCCGCAGCACATCCTTCTCTGCATGCGTTAATTAAATGATACCACTAATTTAATGATAAAATCTGTTAAAAATATAATGCTGCTTCAAATAAAACCAATAATCGATTGTGTGCTCTACATCCATATTACTGGCGTTGGCAGCTTATTTATTTCAAAATTACCCGTATCCTTAAAGTGTCTAAGGCGGCAAAGCCATCGCTCGCTTATCGCAATTTGTCTTCTTATAACAGGTAACTAACTCGAAGTAGAGGCAGCCTTGAGAAAGATGCTAGTGTTTTTATTGTTAAATGGTGCACACGGGAATTAGTCGCGGCAGATGTGAGACGTGAGTTTGGGTGGGAGGGAGACGGCGATATCTTGGTTGTACGAAGCGCGAGGGGGGTCTGTGGTTAACAGTGATACCCTACATTTTACAGGTAAAATGCCAAGAAGCAGGGAATCCAAATCACTAACACAAAAGATATGGAATTGTTAGATGAATTTTGTACTTGGCCTCGTCTTCGGGGATTTTTAACAGTTAGACAGCTAGATATGAATAAATAAACTTAACCGCTGTAAAGAGAAATTATAATTAATTAAACATAACTTAATGAACAATACATCTGATAAAATAAATTCGTGGTCAAGGTGTTTCGTACTGCCAATTTTGTTTCTTACGCGTTTATTTAAATTTTCAAAGAACGTGTCATTTTGTACATTTGCCTATGTTTTGTCCGAAGTGACCGTAACTTCGCTTTTCGATATCTTCAGGGATTTTAGTACACGGATGTACCCGAACTACCGGTTAGTGGACAGATAATATCGATTTAATGAGTACATGAGTAAAATATGGGTACTTTCCGAGAGCTAAATTATTTTTTTTAACTGATTTGATATTTCAATAATAATTGGAAAAATGTTTTCGGTGGTAATAACGAATGAATTGTAGTAAAAAATTATCAATGATATATTTTTTCTTTAAGATTGTTTGTACATATTTAAAAGTAGTAGGTTTTGGTTGGATAAATTATCAAAAGAGTTTTAATATTAAGAAATAAATGATAATTGATAGAATGAAATTATATCACATATACGGTATAATAAGAGGAATATGTATTTGATGATGTGTCTATTATTACCATATTCTGTGAGTAAAGAATATGTTGAAAATAATATATATATTAACGTCTACATATTATATACCAGATAATGTTGAAAATTCTTTCTTACAGAAAATGTTATATTGCATTAATTATGCCATCGGTTCTTAATCGCTGGTCTTGGCGGCGCTGTTACGGCCGAGGTTTCTTGAACCGGTATCCGCTCCGGCGTACAACAATATCGAAGCCACAGCGTCCTCGGCCACGTACCTAACACTAATACGCGTTCACTAAGCGCTTTTTTTTTTGATACCGATGATGTTTTCAGTCATGCTATGGTTTCCTTGTTTGAGAAGACGCCAGGGATGGAATTGGCAGTGTCTGATTGACCGAAGACATGATATGGTTCAATTCTTCTTTTATTTTTCCATCATCATCGCGACAGTCGTAGCACACACAGTTATCACATAATAAATTATATTGCTCTCTTGTTTTCCAAAATAATATTAAATATCTCAATAAACACTTTATTGAACCAATAATGAATTTTTATTGCATCGTTGTATATTTGTTTTTTAAAATACACCTACATAGCTTTCATTTTAAATAATTTAATTAAAATTTGAATTGTTACAACTTTGTAAGATTTCACACATTTCGTCACTAACGACTCGGGTTTCGCCTTTCGGCATCTTCAGGTATTCTATCATACGGATGCAACATAACTGACAAAACATGTGGAATCGTACAAAATTGTAACAACTAAAATTTGATATTGAAATTCCATCAAATACGTTCAGTCGATATCATGAATAGAATGTTACTCGTCATTTTATTTATAGTTCGGCTACAAAAAAAAATGCTTTGATATATTTCAATGAAAATTTGCGGATTTTTTTCTTTACAAAATAAGAAACATGCATCAAAAGATAAAAACGATATTGTCACATAAAAATAATGAATACAATGTATTTGGTTCGATTCGATTATATGATACGGTTTTCTCTTTCAACATTGTTTTCATAAATTTTTGCGATATGCTATGAATATTGGCATGAATGCGCATACAATTGAAATATAAATATATTTTTAAATCCTTATTTGCTCCAAATGTGAAGCAATATTTTCCCAAATAAGTTTTTCTACAAGAACCGCCTATTACTTAGCTGCAAAAGTAGCAAGAATACGATACGGATCATTAGTTAGCTGCCCGTACTTGTTTATTTGTATTTAGGATCGAATTGGTGGGAGGGAATTCCTTCGATCAGAATCTATTAAATAAAACGGTGTTCGTATTACGATTCAAATATTCCTTAAATCGCTCCCTAATCCTAAAAGTCCTTGAATATTACGCCAATAAGTAGTCTCGTATCGTACGTATATATGAAATAAATCTACTGAACAATCGCAACCGCGTAAAAATAAAAGACGTGACTAAATCCTGTCGTAAACGCTATTGCGAAGTGTGCAGTAAACACACTCGCTCCGTTTTCGCAGCTCGCTCCGACTAGTTTATGAGTTGGGGGAAAAAAAGTGTCAAAAAATAGTAAAACATAAACATATTTCAGCGAAAAAATTCCAACAGGCTTAGGATAAACGCCCGAATTCCGCAACACGCTTTCGAATTGGAGCCGGCGCGTAAACTTGAAATTTGCCGCTCGGCGTTGCAGTGGAGTTCTGTTATCTCTTCTTCCTATGGCCGGCCGTTAGCTGAAAAGAGTTTTTGTTTCACGGTGACGTTTTTACAGCGCTTGGCACGGCCACCCGCAACACTAATTTCGCCTCTAACTTTTATGACTTTCCAGTCTTTTCGCACTGCTTCTTTCTGGTGCAGTGCTGACATCTACTTTTTATGACGAATGAATTTAAACTGGGTAGATATGTACTTCCTTAATGAGGTCACTTATCAAAAGATGGCACTCGTGTTTAATCCTTGATTGGAATAATTAAAATCTTTCGATGGTTGAATTGCAGTTCATTTTTCAATTGAATGCGCCATCGCTCCTGAAGCATTTTGGACTATTTTTTAAATAATATATTGATTGAATTGGCATTGTTGGCATTTAAATAATATTTTCTACGGATTAGATCTCTACGATATTAAGTTAAGGTTTTCTAGTCAAAACGTTTTATATAATTTATGATATCGTCTGAATGTGCTTGATGGAATTTCAATATCAAATTTGAATTGTTATAGCGTTGTACGATTCCACGTGTTTTGTCATTTCTGTTGCATCCATGTGTAGAATGTATGAAGACGCCAAAAGGCGAAACCCGGGTCGTTAGTGACAAAACATGTGGAATCCCACAAAGTTGTAACAACCAAAATTTCACAATGCTTTGAATAAATAAAATAACCCCTCTCTCACCAAGTTATTTGTGTAAATTGTCCCCTCTCGGCACCCGGTCACTACTAAATCCCCTGCCTCTAATTTTTATCATTTACAGTGATAAAAAATTCAAGATAGTTTATCAAATGACTGCCAGCAATAATCATAAGTATATTCTATTCATGCCATATATGTTTTTAAACATTTAAAACGATTTTGTTTTTTGAAATAATACTTTTCAAAAATCGAAACAACACACGTTGACACCGGGGTATATTTAAGTAAGGTCTCGACTACGGCGATGTATGTTTATTTAGTACCTTCGCATCAATACAGTTGATAACGTATTAACACACAAAAAATCCTGTCCTTGGATTCCTAATTACGTTCATTATTCAACTTGGCACATATTTATTTTCGGCGATTTTCGAAGTAGGTGCATAACCGTAACGTGTACAGCGTTGAATTTCTTCGTTGGAGTTTTTGGCTAAGGCCATCTCGACACTGCGATGGTATAAAGTTTTCCTCGCTTAATATGCGGACATGAAACTGTCTTTTATATGTGATCTTCGTAGGTCTTTGCATCAAAAACTTGAAAAAACTCCCAACTATATAATCATTATGAAATTACTCCTCGTTACATATTAAGTTATAATAAAACTACACTGAACATCGATATTTCACCTCGTATTGTTCAATGTCTATACATATATTAAAATGTTGGTGTTTTCATATAATTATCAATTATCCGATCCTACCCTTCTATCGTCACACTATAAAAACTATAATAAAAATATTTTTTATGCGCTAGGAATTCATATACTATATCTAGGGATATGACTGAGAAAATATTTAATTTCGAGCGGCGTATTACGATGTTTATCTCACAAAACGAAATGCCTGAGTTGTATGGGACCATACGCATTTTATCAAAATCAATATACCACTATATACAATCAATTTAGAATCTCACATATAAATACCTATTCTATTTTCACTCGTCACGCCCTGAAAAGAAATTGGCATAAAGCAAAGGCGTCCATTTGTGTGTGTGTGTGCTTGTGTTTACTATGCTGATTTCGTAACTGGCGCAGTTTCCTTTTGTCTTTTCATATTATTTTAATGGCGGCCTGTTTGATAACTGGCCATATCTTTCTTTGCATACTCCATGAAAACTTTTATAGCTAACGTTACGTTACAAAGGATTTTTCTGTCACCTCTTCTGTTTGCATTCGTCAGAGGAAATATTTTTTGCGCGTTGTTATTTACCTCAGAATTTTTTTTCAACAAGAAAACTCGTTGCGCTGTCCGCGTACCTCATACAATGGAAGGAATTCTCATTAATTATTTACGCCTTCCTAAAATGTTCTATGCTGTGTTTACTTCAGCCGTATCCCTTTATAGCCGCAAGGCTTCTGGCTAATATTAAAAATTAACTCTTCTTGTAGTATTGTGAGAAGTCTTCAATGTACATTTGAACGATTTTGACTTCACAATGTAATCGTATTTATCCATTATACTGTATTATACCAGGGCTGTAGAGTCGTTAAAAAAACACGACGAAACAAGTTAAATTTTCAAGTTTTTTTCCTGCCTTATTTATGTACAATTAAAATAAAGATCAACCAACCAATCCGGCAAATTGTTCATTAAGGTATTTTTAAAAATCGTCGAATCGAAAAAGTAATTACAGCAGCTCGTTTATCACGACTCCGGTAATAACACCGCGACTCCACAACTCTGTTATATATTCAAATATTGGTCAAGATTGATGCCGAACAGATTAACTATTAGTACATTAAACAGAAACGGTATTTATAAAATTTATTGTGGCTAATGTTTATGCATATATATCGGACAGACAGGCAGAAGCATATCCACTCGAGCTACAATAAGTAACATGTAAGATCATTCAATAGTAAAAAAAAAACAGATTCACAATTTGCAAATCACTTTATAAAAGAATCGCATAATTTAAATTTAAACTCAGCGCCTACGTGTTAACATCTTTGTGATAAAGGTCGCAAGATGACGGCTTTGGAACAGCTGTTTTTATTGCTAGCAGAAAATACGCTAGGTTGTTAAAACAGAAGAGAAGAAGTATTGTTTTCCTTTCCTACACAGCTATATATAGATAAGCAAATGTACGTTTAAACATAGTTCTGACGATGGCGTGAGCCGAAATAGCTATCAATCTTTAAAATTTTGTAGAACTAAAACACAAACTATTGGTCCTTTTTTGTAACTTGATCACTACACCTGATTGCTTTATTGTTTGAATGTACTCGCTGAATTCACACATTTTTTGCTGTTATGAATGAGAGTTATATTGCAGAAATTTCTGGTTGTTTAACGAAGTCGAAATGAATATTACACGGCTTACGGTGTGAAAGGCTCCGTATGAAAATCCTCCCCGATAACGTAAACGGTCGAATAAACAGTATTTACAAAATCAACGTCGAATAATCGACAAACATACGATAATGATGGCACCGGGAGTCCCGGAGTCCGCTGACACGGAAGACGGATTTTACGACAGCAGATCTCAGGTCGACGGGCATCGGATGGGGCGAATACCGAACAAGTTTTATCGCATCGCCTGTCTGTGCTCTGCCTGCCTGCAATCGCCACATTCCTTCGACCCTGCCTGCTTTATTATCGAAAAACTTTAATATGAATCCCGGCTGATTTTATTCCTACCTCTCGTAAGATTTTTTTTTATTCGCAGCGCATCGAAAAATAAAACCGTTCGGGCAATAACCACGCCTCGTGAAACACGGTCCTGCCTAATAATGTCAGTCTACTACATTTTTACGAAGTACACATAATATCTAGTTAATTTGAATCGTCACAATTTTCTTCGATTCTTATGTTTTGTCACTAACGACCCGGGTTTCACCGTTTGGTATATTCTATCACACGGATGCAACAGAACTGACGTAAACTAAACAGTTTAATCAAACAAAGTTTAATAGTAGGTATTCTCTATATCAGGGATTCCCAACCCCGTGCCCACGTGCACCATGGCACCCGCGGAACAATTCGTGTGTGCTCGCCACTATTTGAACGCAACAGATTTTTTCATAAATACTAATCAAAAATGTAAATTATTTTTATATATTTGTAAAATTTTTGATTTTTTGAGTAACTAGGCTTATTATTTAGTGACAATAAACGTAGAGATTTTTTTTATTTATTAATCACGTCTAATTATAAATACCCGTAGAAAAAAATGGGTGGTGCCCGCCACCCTACCGATATTGTAGAATGCGCTCTAGAGTATAAAAAGGTTGGGAATCCCTGCTCTATATGAAAGGAAAAAAAACCATTTATATTTTAATGTTAGTTGTTTGATATTTGTTGAAAAACACTTTCGAGAATGACTTCTTAAAAAGATCGTTATTGAAAATTATCACAGGAAAATCTGTTAATTATTATTAGATTAATATTATTAAATTCGTTTTATCTGTAATGTACTGCTTGCCTTGGGGTAAGTGTTTTCCTGTAATTAATAACTTTGATATATAGACAATGCTAACTGTTTATTTTACATTAGTTTTGTTGCATTAGTGTGATAGAATACCTGAAGATGCCGAAAGGGGAAACCCAGTTCGTTAGTGATAAAACATGTGGAATCGTACAAAGTAGTAACAATTCAAAATTGATATTTAAATTCCATTAAGCACCTTCAGTCGATATCATGACGTTTGTTTTCACAGTAAATCAATAATAAAGCTTCTCGTGAAACCACAAAAGAAAAAAGCTACTACAAGAATAATAAGGACTTACAAAGTTTAAATAACATTAATTTCAAAGACAAAACCTAATATTATTTTACTACTCCTCGTTGGCTTTTGAGTATCATTGAATGCGGACCGAATAGCGCTGCAGGTATTTATAATGAGAACGTTAGGGGAAAATCCTGCCGACGGTAATGTAAATTCTCTCATGTAAATGTAAAATCTCATTTGCTATGTCGAAGATGTCATATAGATAAATATAAACATAATATTCAGACACCTTTGTTTGTTTACTATTGAATATGGTTTACTGCTACAGTAAACTCTCGGTGAAATGATATTTGAGCACATGCATATAGTGCATATGCATTGTAACAACACATATTTGAAACTAATTGCTTTTTTTATCTTTACAGGTAAGAGACACAATTTCTTGGATGCCAGTCGTTCTGAAGGAACGGGTAGGTCCGATTTGAAAAGTATATTGTAGTTCGCGAGTGTTTTTTTCTTATTAGGTTATGTAAAAAGGTGAATTTATCAGAATTGACTCACGCTTTAGAATCATGTACTTGTAAAGCTAGCTGTATTATTAATGTGAAAACTTTCATAATTATATTTTTTTTGTGAATAAAAACGAATGAAGGCTAATCAATACTAAAAATCGAGTCGTCGATATCTTGAGTTGATGAAATTTTTAAATACGGTAAAAAAATGAGTTTTCTTTTACGGCTTAGCGAAATTTCTAAACAGTTGTGAATGTAAATAATTTCATTGTCTTACATAAATAAATTTCTATCCAATATCGCGTATCGGTGTCAATACAGCTTTGTATATGAAATTGCTTCATACAGATGCGTGTTCTGTAAAATCTTCCCTGCGTTTATTAATTATTTCTTCCGTATTCGATCTAATCCGATTTAGCATAATATTTTCCTTTCTCCAATATCCTTGGCGAGCTTGCAAACTTTCCATAAACCAACTGATCGAGAACACAAAATACTCCTCTCCCCCCCCTACCCACACTCTTGAGTTTTTTTCTCCTCGACTTTTCTGAAAAGAAAACACAAAGAGGTCCCCTTCCTCTCTCCGACTTTTGCGGGAAAATTATAACAACCACTTAATGTATTTTGCAAAAGTTTCCCCTCGCCACAGCCGATGTAGCTTGAATCGCGAAAGTTGACTACGATACCCACCAGGAAGGAGAAGCTACCAGGAAAATTTAATATTACGTGGCTTTTCGTAACGTTAATTAAGATTCTAAAGTTTTTAAATTGAACTGATGAAGACGCGGGAATTAATATTTTACAAAATTAAATACTCAAAATTTTATACATTATGATTTTCTTTGAACTGGTGGACGCATATTTTGAACAGTATTCTAAATGTCATTTTTTTTCAATTGACATACTGCGTTACATTTGTTACTTATTTAAGTATATTTTATTTGAGAAATTGGTAGAGGATTGAATAAAGCAGATTGCTGTAATGTAAAAAAAAAAAAACTATAAAGCCCCGACGATGAAGCAAAGTAAGTCATATTCATACCGTCATTTTTTTCTGTTATTTATATAATGAACTGAACAAAATAAAATGTCAATTGATTCCGCAAGGCTTATTATAATCACGATGTAAAATCGCCATATTAAAAATCTTATGGTTCTTAGATGATTGTTTTGGATTTTGATAATGGTTTTCCATTGTAGTTAATAGTTCTCTTCAGGTAATGCGCCGCGTAGCCGGCGAGTCGCCCAGTGCACTGATTTAGTACAAAACGCAGCGAAAGTTGAGGCAGAGGAAAGTTATGTCTTTCAAGAGGGCTTTAACTTTGCGGACTACGTAAAAACGGTCACATTCGAGAGCCGAGGAAAGAGATCGTTTCGTACCTACTAATTTGAATATTTCAAAGTTCTGTTAGGATATCACGTTCCATCTGGCATCGGTACCTCTCAAATATATTTATCCAGTTTTCAATCACCCAAGTTTCACGATTTTTTAAAAATAAAAACTTGAACCATTGTTTGCCCAAGTGTAATAAAGTATTGGAACTCAACCATTATACGCCAAAACATTTTAGTAAACAAGTCCTTGCTACGACTTAAGAAATTAAACACGGGAACAAATATGTAACTTTTCCAAAAAAATATACTGACGTTGAAAAGTAGTTTATATTATAACCACTCTATATAATTGTATATGAATAAAATCGGTGATTATAACTGTCACTTGCGAATAGAATGTGGAACCAATTTCGTATTATTAACGTCACGCAATCGATTTATCATTGTTCCTAGTGTTAAATAAAATCCCGAAATTGTGCTGTGTGTATCAGGCATCATCTGTGTGTCAAGAATGATTATCTGCAGATTGGAAAAGATTTATATTTTACACAGTGCGAGTTAACACTGGCAATCTATCAATTTCGTACTTTTGAACTTCCTTACTGAACTGCGCTGAACTAGTGTGTGTTTCGTGTATTTCTACCCTCGATTCTTCATCCTTTTTTTACTTACTTTTTATTGCAAATGGCGTAGGCGTATTTAGTATTGACGATTCTCATCACGTCTCTTAAAAGTTTTAAGCGTTCCCCTTCCCTGTAACGGTGCCATTGCTTTAAGAATCGATTGACAATTTCATATACTTTATTTCGTAAGACTGACCACGAATTCACCAAGTTTAAGCCTTTACGTAAGGCATACCTACCCGCTTTTCTTGAATAAGGTCTGTACACGTCTACGTTTACTTTAATTTATAACTTGAACTTTGTTCTACCCTTAATAGTGACAAGCACTGGACTAGCTATTTATGTATCCGAAAATTCACTAAATTGCTCTGAGCTTATTATCATATAATTAATCCGGTAATTTACGAACTTTTAAGTAAATACCTAATTTAAATATTCAATAAGGAATACTGGCGTATTGGAAATAAGCATTAAAACGCGATTGGAGTTTATTTAACAAGTGTTAACATCATCGACGAGAATTGAAGGTGATTTTTACGCGTTTTATTCTTTCTCTGTGTATTCTTTCGATAATTTTATTATCCTTAAATAGCTTTTATCGTTTTCAGAAGACGAATTAAAATTGAAATACAGAATTATTCAGTTCTTATTATTTTATTAGTAAAATGTTTCGTCGGGCCCATTGAGATTATTTTTAAACATTTGATTAGACTGCTTCTTTGTTTCGTCTACCTAGCAAATCATTTTGAATTTGTTAGTTAATATACCGTAAATTTTTTATGTCCTTGATATTAAAATATGACTGAAAAAGAAAATGAACAAACTGCGAAATAATTATTCATTTATCCATTTGAACCCGACGTTAAACGCTTATTTCATCCGTCTTCTACCCATGTATTGTGAAAAGAAAGTCTCGTTTTTATTATTCGTAAATAATAGCCAATTATAAATATAGTCATGATGTATGAGTTTTCTAAAATATTAGAGTAGCCAGGCAACCGGTTGAAAAATCTGGTGCAATAATGCAATCGGGAAATTCAAAGTACACCTAAACTTCCCTCACCCCATGAAAAAATAATTCAAATCACCACCCCCATACCTTTTCAATGGTATTGGAAATCGATAACTAATTTATATTTTTTGTATATAACATTTTTGTAGCGCAAATCGGTATTTCGATTTTTAAGCTTAAAAGTCTTCGTGCGTATTCATTTATAGAATAGTGTTTACAACTAGATATTTACTGTATTTATTTCCGAATAATGGTTCATATTCTTCCTGTTTAGTTTATTTGTCATGTAATTTCTCAAATGGTATCTACGCCAGATTCATGAATACGATTCATATTATCCGGAGATTAATTACACATTCTAGTGTTTTAGTAAAATTTTAATTGGATTTCTGGGAAACACCGCTGAAGATGATTGCTTGTTATTATATAAAGGACCTCTATATCTTGAATGTGAACCCTCCTGCCGGATATGGAAATATATATCTATATGAATAATTCGATATTTTTCTCGGGCAACTGTTCAAAAGTCCATTGTTTGTCGCAACAATGAAGTAACATCCCCGGAAGCCTCGGAAAACCCCTTGTTATATGCGAATATAAAATAATGGATTGTGATTTCTACGGCCCGTTTCATCAATTAATAATGTACAAAAGCATATTAATTAACCCTCGAACGTTTATTCGGAAAAAAAACGATTTTTCACCTTTTGTTACAGGTTTTGTTTTGAGTGGCGCTCGTGTTTTTAGCGTTTTTTTCGCGAGTGTCTGCATATACACATTGTCTATATGTGTGCGAGAAAAGATGTACCCGAATCGAGTTATTTTATTTGTCCAAGCTTTTTCATATGAGATTGTATTTTGTTTTATATTTGTTCTATTTATTTTTATATTGTCAATATGAATCATTTTTGTATAGGTAAATAAATTAAAAATAACATTTTTATAACCTGGTTAGTAAGTATATTTTAATTATCAAATATACCTGAAAAATATTCGTTTTCGACTTATTTGTTCTACGAAAATCTTCACAAATGACATAACATTCTGGCTTCGGTAAAATTTATTAAAATCTCTTCTGAATAAAACTTAGCATTTTGTTTTATGTAAATTTTACTTTTTTTTTTTTTAATTTGGATTTATTAAAGTTGTTGCATAAATGAATATCTACCTAAAACAATGTGTGCAAAAAATAAACGGCTAAAGTAATAGTTAAACGCTCCCGTAAATCGTATACACAATATTTCTGTGGAAACGACGTTATGCTCATTACGCGTATGAGAAAAGCTCTTTATCTTTTTATTAAAATACGTTGAAAGCATAAAGATAATTAACTAGTATATTGCAAACGTTGAGAATATCAGTAAATTTTATATACACATTTTTTCCAGTATGAAGCACCCAAATACATTTAAATCTACATACACTCGTAGATATGTACTATATCTAGAAGAAAGACTTAACATTCGAAATTGGTCGAAATTGAAAATCTTGCATTCCTTTTTCCAAAACAGAGCAGTTTGCTTATACCTAAAACGTTTTCTGTGTAAACAGGTGGATCCCTTTTATTAAAAAAGTGATGGATTACAGACATGAGCATTATATTGGAAAACCAGTAAGACTATAATACATAGAGTGAGTTAGTTTTATCCCGGGATATACAGAGAAACCCGCAAAACCGCCGAAGATTCTATTAC